>CM077462.1:32672415-33157556 GCA_039654755.1 Calcarius lapponicus
AACCTGTTGTTGATATGGATTCTTAAAACAAAACCAGAAAGAACAAGAAAACACACATTCTCCAGCAGTAAAATGTCCTGTCCTTTCTTAAAGGTTAGACTACACAATTTTTTTGAAATACCACTTAAGGAAAACTTTGTAAGAGACAAAAACTATAGGAGTATTTTTAGATTCTTAAACTTCCATCTACCAAAAAAGATCCTGGCTCACAGAACAAGGTATTATTCTTATCAAGTAATACTTATTTGGACAATGTGAGCTATCTTCTGCTATTTATTTGTACTATTCAATAACACTGATTATACAGACTTAAACCAAGGTGGAAACACAATTATTTACTGTTGTCTTTTGGATTACTTTCCTTCACAACACAAAAGATTAAACATAATCATTCCAGCTGGAAAGACTTTTTAGCTTAATCAAGGACAAACTCACAAAACCATTTTAGCTGTTATTTTGATGGTTTATGAAAAAGCCCCTAAAATTAAAAAGTAAAAACACTTAACAAACATAATAAGAGTTTAAGAGTCTAAGAAAGTACTTGGATAAGTTATTTTTTGGTTTGTTTTTTTTTTTTTTTTGTAAGGAAACCTTTTTTCACACGCTGTGTTGAGAGAATAGAAAGAATAGATAACTATTTTTTTCTAATCTAGAGTGTATTTTAGGCACTATACAAGAGTTTGTTTGTTTTGGTAATTTTTTTATCAGTACAGTAAGAAAAATACCTTGTTTGCTTTCCAGGTACATTACTATAATAAATATATAAAAATAGTATAGTGCTAGCTTCCAAAATATTAATCGATTTTCCAGTTGTTTTGAAAGATGCATCATTATGTAAGTAATTTTGAAAGTAATTTAAACTTATAAATAGATGTCAAATAAGAATTTAAAAGATCAACATTTTATTTTCATGCTTTCAATGAACATTGTGACAGTTCATGCTAAGTTTTTTTCCATGTCATCTTCCTTTCTAATCTTTGCCTCTTTTTTTTTTTTTTTTTCCAGAGAGTTTCTATTTGGGAGCCCATTTTAAAATTTACTTTTGGTGACCAGTTTAAACAAAATTTTAAGACAATAACAGCTTCATTTCAATTTTCTATTCTTTCCTGGGATCAGCCAGAAATTATTGGTTAACGGAATGGGTTTTGGTGAGTTAGAATGACAAGTCTTTTTTTCCCAGACTTTTATGTAATTGTACCTTTCAAAAACTGTTCATGGAGATTTCAGTGAAATATCTTTTTCTGCACAGAGACTTTAACATACTTTCTGTCTTTAGTCCATTAAGGCCTTTTAAAGATTCCATGTCTTATCATAATACCAACCCTGACATATCAATTTATTGCTCAGCATAACAACAGCAGATTTATGGATATGGTGTGTTTTGTGAGCTTATTGGTTATTTTTGTAAAATTTGTAATGGTGGGAGGTTTGTAGAATTGAGGAGGAAACTCACAGGAGTGAGTCTCCTGCAGAAATAATTCAAATCTCGTCATAGTTCATGCTCAGTGCCACAATCCTGGATGTCCTACAGAACTGGGACCTGAAGGGTGGCCAAGAACTCATTCTGCTTACATTATATTCAGTTACAAAAAAGTGAAGATCTGCTGGAATTTAGGATCTGGATTTATAAATCTGGAGTTATACAGAGATTAGCATTTAAATTTTCCTAAATAAAACAGACAAAACTTTTAATGTACCAGTTTTAACATCTTCTGTCATACAGGATGAAGTACTGTTCATAACAACAGGAAATTTTGTTCTATTAGGAAAACAGTCATACTTTTCCCTTTAAAACCCCAAACGCATTTAGAGGCTCTTAAGATTAAAAGGGAGGCACAATAATTTCCTAATACCATACTGAATTCTTTTCACTTGAGTGGCTGAATAGCTCAGAATAGCAGTTACCTTGAAAATAAATGACTGTGCTGAAAGGAGAATTAATTAATTCAGATAAAGTAAATAAACTCTGTGAACTGACTAATGTAGCAGAAATTACTGGATGCTGATACTGCTGTTTTAATTATTAAGTCCACATTAATTAATTTCAGAGCTACCTTTTTTGAAATCCACAGCTTGACCAACATTCAAAGTACAAAACATGCCAAAAGCCAAATTTTGCTTAGTAACACATTTGCAAAGTCTGGAGCCAAGTCTTCACACTACTAAAGGTGATGAACTTTAAAAGAAAGTGACAGTTTCAATAAACAACACAGGATCCAAATAATTGTGTTGTACTTCCTTGACCACAAACTGAGAAACAAAATTTGATTGTGCCAACCTATTTCTTTCACAGAAGGAGCTGGACTTCTTGTTAATTGCCAATATGGTTCTGAATATAAAGGGGACTTAATGTCTCTTTGGGAATTGCAGTAAAATCAGTGATCATGACTACCCATGCAGAGCTCCTAGATGCAGTGAGATTCAGTCATGACCCACTGTGACATTACAACCTCACTGCACTTAAGAATGCGTGAATAGTTGAGTATGAGTTACATTACATTCAGTAGTTAGTGCTGATGATTCTTGTACCGATGGACATAAATAGCATAAAACTTATTTATACTGTACTTTTTTCCCTTACACATCATATGTAAAGGACTCTTTCAGACAGTGCTATCATTGAAGTGCCTATTTCTGCTGAGGAATGCTCAGCAGGGATTTTACTATCTGTACTTTATTCTAAGAAGACAAAAAGTAAGGCAATAATATATTTAAGGCTGTCTTTTGTAGTGATTACTTCCATAACTTGCTAAAAAAAATTACAGCCAGTGAATTTATATCTGCATCATCACACAGCAGGCAGCAGTAATATCAGTATGGTAACTAAAAGATACATTTCCAGAAGGATTTTGTTCTCTAATCCCTCATAATTTGTTTGCTTCTTAAAATGAAAACACCTGTAGTAATGATTTCTCCTGACAAGCTGAAAGGAACTGAACAGAGAACAAGTTTAATAAAATGTTTCAATTACAATCTTCAGTATAACTTCACCTTGCATCAATACCTCTTATGAACATCTTAATCACTTGCTTTTTCTTGTTTTCACTTGAAGCAAATTTAAATTTTTTCTACACACAACTTCAAGGATAAGGCACGAATGTCTTTGAGAAAACCACAGACAAAACAGCTGTAGGAAAAGCTCTTATGAACACTTCATGTCATGTACTTGAATTAAAAACATTTAAGGACATAAAAACTTCTACAAAAACTTTTAAATGCAAGTTTTTACACACTAAAATTGCTTTACCAGGATATTCCATCTGAGACTGTCTGCTAGCAAATAATCCATGTAGATCAAATCCCTGCTTAATTAAAAAAAAAGGAGTTTTTTAATTTTAAATACCTTTTCAAAAGCTTAAAACTCTTTTTAAAAAATAATTTTTAATCTTGAGATAGGAGATTGCTTACCAGTTATCATCATAGGTGAAACAGACTTGAGGAAAAAAAAAATTATTACCAGTTGAAAAAGTGTATGATTATGAGAAATAGTTAAAAAAAACCCAATCAACCCCCCAGACTCCAAAACATTTTCTCCCACCTCCCACTTTTTTTTCCATCATCAACTTCATTAATTTATTCCCAAATTCTCTACCTCTCCCTCTAAAGCTGTGCAGGGCAGATTGTAGTAACTCAACACTTTCTGTCTCACGCACTCTTCTCCTCACTGTTTTTCCACAGGAGTCTTTCCCAAGACTTCAGTGTGGATATCTGCTTCACCACAGTCTCTTAGCAGGCTTCAGGGGAGTGGTTGGAGTTGGAAGGGACCTTAAAGATCATCAAATGCCAATGCCCCTACTGTGGACATCTTTCACTAGTTCAGGTTGCTGAAAGCCCCTCCAACCTGGCCTTGAAGACTTCCAGGGATGAGGCTTCCCCAGCTTCTCTGGGCAGCCTGTTCCAGTGCCTCACTCCCTTCCTGACATCCTCATTGACCCTCTTCTCAAACTGCTCAAGATCCCACTGGTTCACATCCCTTCTTTCAAACCACCCACACTCTGTCATCCCCAAACACGCTGCAGGTCCATTCAATCCCGCTCTCTGTGTAATTAATAAAAATATTCAGCAATAACAGTCCCAGTGCAGACCCCTGAGGGTTTGTACCCACTTCTTTCTGATTTTGTTTTTGACATAGAGCCATTGACCGCAACTCTTTGGATGTGGTCATCTAACCAATTCCTTATCCATCAATTCGCTTCTCTTTCAAACACACATTTCTCCAATATAGCCACAAGGATGCAGAATAGGGACTTAGCAAATGCTTTACAGAAGTCCAGGTAGATGATATAAATTGATCACCCCTTGTCCACCAATAGAGTCACTCCACTGTAAGGTTAGTCTGCACAATTTGCTCTTTGTGAAGCCGAATTGGCTGTTTCTTGTCAGCTCTCTGGCATCCATATTACTTGACATACCTTCCAGCAGAATATCTGTTCCTTCTTCATGTTCACCTGACTGCTTCTCACTTTTTTTTTTTTTTTTTTTACTTTCTCATGATTATTTTGTGCGGTGCATTCCACCTTTTCCCAGTGTCCCAGCCACATCAGCTGTTGGGCTCAGCCATGTCCTGCAATGGGACAGTTGGAGCAGGCTAGAACCATTAATTAAACTTTAAACATAAATTGTACTGAAAATGTTAAAATCAGTCATATCTATTATTTCTCTGATTTTCCTGCCTTAACTTCTCTTTTTTTTTTTCTTTTTTTTTTCTTTTTTTTTTTTTTATGTAAGGAGCAGAAGGTGTGAGGTTTTTTTTTCCTTCCTTCCTTCCATGCATACATCTATGGTTTTGCTGTCTTCCAGGAAAAGTTGTTGCTAGAAGAGTTTGCTCCAGTATGTTTTGTAGTCATAGAAATCTTTCAAATTATAACATGTTAAAATAATAAGATTTGGATTTAAAACACAGTGTCTCTTTTGAACAAGATTAAATTCCAGTTGTGCAAATAATTTATTTTGAGAAGTTGTTGGATATAGAGCAAAAAAGGAAATCAATGTTATGACTAAAAACACTTCCTTTTTATTCTTTTAATTGAAAGAAAAGCAGGAGAATTCAGTTTCTGTAATAAATTTTAAAAAATAAAAATTATAAACATAATTTTTAAATGTTCATTTTGATAGTTTTATCATATTTTTGCAAAATAAACAAAAATTAAGTTATATTTATGTTGGCAGGGTTTTTTTGTGCTTTTAAAAGAAATCAGATTTGTATCACTTTATACCAAGCTTAGACAGAGAAATCTTTTCTATTTTTCTAATGCTAGCTCTGAAGTTTAGGAATTGTGATAATAAATATGCCCCATATAGAAAGCTTGGAGGCACACAGATCCAGAAGAAATATGAACCTGATCCTAATAAATGTTTTCTGGAATTCACAGATACAATTTAGGCACATCTTCCATCTACAACTCCAACAGTGCAGCATGCGTCCTGACTGGCAGAGCTCTAGCTTATTAGAAGGTGACGTAGGCATCTTATTTCTGACTTGATTTTCTTCTGCGTACTCTTTAGTACCAGTCCAGCGTAAATGAGATAATTTTAATTTTTAAAATCTTTTACTCTTCTTATAGGTTTTAATCTATACTTAGCTATATGCAAAAATAGTTAGTTCTTCTAAGGACTGGATCATAGCAACTTGCAGTTTCCCAGATGGAAATTCAGAACAGCTGAGCTTCTGCTGTTTGCTTCCTGGTACAAGAAAAGACATTTGTAGATCAGGCAAGCAGCAGATGGAGAACAATTGGAGTATATAATTATTCGGCCTGGACTCCTTTTAAATGGGAAGGCTGAACTCTATCTATTTGGCTGGGAAGACAGAGGAACAGAGTAGCAAATGGCAGATAAACCTTCCAAAGATCCTTTAAAATAAATCTAGGCAAATATGTGAAATAACTTAATCAGTTAACCGGGTCTCTTTTTCTGTGAACTCCAAAATCTGCCAAGTCATTGGCGGCTTGCTTTTGAAGGTTGAGATTAATACACAGCCTACCCAAACACTTCTGTATGAATAAACTACATTGATTTCAGTATGTTACCTGAGGACTCCATCTGGTGACTCTCCTTTACTTTGCCAGATTTTGAAAAGCTACAGCCTTACTGTGATCTAATGCCAAAATATAAAATCCACTGTAGGAAAGTATTAACATGTTGTGATTCTTGCTCTGCGGAAGTGAATAATTTAGTTCTGTGACTTTTTGAAAATGCCCTCATAGGAGCATTACATTTTGTAAGCTGACAGCAAACAATAAGACTACATGCCAAAATCAGTGTCTAGAGAGCCATGATTATTTTCATTAATTATTCAAGATTAAATGGACATATGAAGGCATATACAGAGGGCACAAAAACAGGAGTGATGAAGAATTATGAGAAAAGGAAGGCAATCAGAATAATCCAAATACCAGTAAAATCTGAAATTAGAAACAAATAGAGGACAGTAAAATATTTCAGAAGAAAAATGGGAAGAATTGTATTCTCTTAAGATATCTAAACTACCTTCTGAAGCTACATACTCAAATCAAAAATTACTCATATGTTTTCCATACAATAGTCTTCATAGCAAAGAATGATTAACGGTGGAGAAAAACAGAGGAAAACTTTGTTTATATTAACAAAATGAAGATTAGAATTACAACCACATGTGCTAGAACTTACTTTGGTTTAGAAAATCGATGTTGTAAACCAAAATTAATTTAATGACAGAAGAAAATTTTAAGATGATGGATGTTTTTACTGTGTTAAATGATAGGAAAAAACCAGACTAAAGCAAGAAAAATTACTAATAAGAAAAATAGTTAAGCAGGAATAAAACCATAGTAGAAATGTTACCTGCTTCCTCCTATTTTTTTTGAATTTTGTCTTCCGCCTTATTTGAAGTTTCAAAAATTCAATTATTTTCTATGGAACTGTGGCAAATCAAAGGCCTTGGATCCACACATAACATGATGAAGACTTCATCTCACATTTTCTTTACATATTCAAGTATTTAAGCCCATTTTTTGTTTGTTTTGTCACTTTGGAAATGCTCTAACTGGAAAATGGGATATTTGTGAATATGTATGAGGCTCCCTTACCCAAACCCATTTAAGCTAATTCAGGAAAAGCAGATGGTTTCTTCACCTGTGCATCACAAGCAGTCTCACTGTGTGCTTATTTCTTTCACTGACAATGAGACTTCCACGGTACTCTCGTGGCCTCATTTCTAGATCCAAGTCAAGCAAGACAGTTCTGAGGCATTCATTCAGCTGCTCCAAACTAAGATGTGACACTTTAGGGTACAGACATGCATCTGTGTGCCCTGACCACTTTGGAAGTCAAGCAGTGAAGTACCTATGGAATTTAAGCAATGTACCTGATGGTTGACAGAGGTTTTTCGATGTTATTTAGGGACTGTCATGACTTATATTTCTCACCTTACATCTCATTCAACTAAGTCCACTTTTGAGCAGTCTAGAATGAACTAGCAAAATTAGATAATGTTCTCCTAAGTTATGAATCAAATACACCTAAAATTGCATTTATTCATTGTAATAGTAGCTATTTTAACAATATTATTAGGATCTTGATCTTTGTGAACATCACCATTTTTACAGATGAAAAAAATAGATTTCATAGCCACCATATTTAAAAATCATTCCTGAAAATTGAACCTTTTTCCTGGGGTTAATGTTTAAGATACACGAGGAGGTAGGCTATAATCATAAATAATTAATCTTTTGCACAATTTTGGACTTTATTTCATATATTTTATTTTATACAATGAAATGTTATGCTTCCACACAAAGATTAAACAAGAGTGCGTGCAGAAATAGCAAATCTATACCTCATTGAAAAGCAGCAAAATTATGACTTGATTATTTTTTATGTTCATTTTTTTAAAGAGGAATGGGTACTATTTTGCTTCAGCCAAGCTGATGTGGGTGCATATGCACACACCATTGCACAAAGGCAATTTTGTTAGCACAAACACGACTGCACATACAGACATGGATAGAAGGAAGTACTGAACAAAAATAACAGATGTTAATGCTTTGTCCTTTCAAGTCAAAATGCTGACATTTTTTCAAGTAACCTTAACAAAGTGCTTAAATCTGGTATATATTTAATAGCCTTTACTACAATCAGTATGACTAGAATTTGTATCCCATGTGCATTAAGCATAATTACCGATGTGTAAGATTTGTTCTACCAGAATTGAAATTCTATTAATTGGATTTTATATATTAAATACACTGTGGAGTGGCTGAATGTATAGAGTAAAAACACATAATTTTTAGAATACTTAGCAGACAAAGTGAGAGATGCTCATAAAGAAAAATTAATCTCAAATAGTTGCCTATCAGCATTTTACAACTGAATTTTCTCCTGATTATTGAATGTATCTGACTTAAATTACCATAAACAAGACACTCTTACCTTTTTTAATCTGATTTTGTAATCTACATAAGTGCAGTATCTACTATTGTAATCCAATGGTATGAGTTTGAGGACACAATCCCTTTAGTCTGCCACAAAGAGTACACTTTCTTAGTTTCCACTACTACAATGTCATGGACGTCTCAGCACATAAAAATGACTGCATTGTACCTAATATTGCCCTAACAGCTGCTGTCCTGTTTTCATTTTTTTTGTTGTTGTGAGTTTTTGTTTTTGTTTGGGGGGGTGGATTTTTATGTATGTTTTTAATTCAGAAAAGTACAATACTCAGTTGAAAGAAACACAATAAATTAAGGTTACCTTAAAAAAAAAGGCAAGAGATTAAATGAGCTCAAAAGTAGTGGAAGATACAGGATTCAGAGCATATCTGTTGCATAACAGCTAAATATATAAAGACAATATGGTGATTATGATCCCTGATTCTGTCTGATGATTTTTTAGTCAAACTTTAGCATGAAAAATTGACTGTATAAAAGAAACAGTAGCCAGAGTGAAGTGGTCGCACTAAGCAGGTGACACGTAGTTAAAAGCATTGGGACACACTTCTATACACACCTGGTGGCTATACCTCTTACTGATAGAATCACAATATAATGTCAATATGAGGTAAGAAATTTGGGATAATTGGAGAGGAAAAGTAAGTATACCTAAAGACTGATTACTTACTCTCCAACTGGGGGAGTTCACGGATCTACATCCAGTGCTGTGGACGTGGAAGGGTTAGAGTACTGATCTGTACCATAGCAAATTTGTGTTCATTCTGTGTTTAATACGGTGATAGCACAGTCATTCCATACTACAATTATATTAACATTCCTGAAATTTGGAAAGGAAGAAGATTAGAATGAAAATTAAAACAAAGAAGAAACACTGCCGTATTTCTTCTTGTTGCCGTTTTAGCTAGAGGGAGCAACATAACGATGTTACTTCTTCTCTGTGGAAGTTAAAACTACCAAAAGACAAGCAGAATCAGATGACCTGTCACAATAATTAAAGAGGAACACAGATTTCTGCGTCACTCGCTGAACTGTCCTTTTTATTTATACATAATTTTGAAACACGATTTTCTCTTGCAAGAGTCTATAAATACTCAACTATTCTAAAATCCTCAGGACAAGGAGAGTTTTTTGCTTGAAGAAATCTGTAGATGATTTTACAGATGTACTAGTTATGAATACAAACAAGCAAAAAGAATCACTCTTACTAAGGATCATCTTGTTTAATGACAGAACAATCCAGACACATATATTCATGCAGCACAATCCATATATAGGCGTGCTTTGATTATTTTTTCTGCTTGTATTTTTTGCCTACTGATATGCTTGCTGTATTTGCCATGTCCATTTTTTCTTTCTTTTGCTGTTCTGTTTACTTCTCTTGTGAGGTCTGCTTCAGTAATCTGAAGATGCCGTGGTGAGGCTTCAGTATGAATAGCATGGATATTGGAATAGAGAATATATACATATGATACAAGGCTCAGGAAAGAATGCAAATTTCTTGGAGGACAGCAACAGAATTCAAAATAATATTGACAAATAAGAAGCATGTTGGAAATAATAGAATGCAATTTAAGAGAGACAACTACAAGATACTCAGGCAGAAATAATAAGTTTCACGCGTACAAATTAAGGAACAACTGTTTAGGTAAAAGTTCTGCAGGTCTCCAAGTAAGGGGATGTCAAGGTCACCACGAGCTAACAAAAAGAATCCCAAGGACCATGAGTCAGCAACATCAAAAAGTGGGCATTGGGACAAAGCACTTATTGTGGCATACAAGAGGCATACAGATATCCTTTTAGTCAATTCAGCATTCATGAATATAGTTGCATACTCTGTGAAATATTTTTTCACTGGGCTTTATAATGAGCGCATACCAATTGGTGAGAGAGCCAACTGAACAAAAATACTGATTGAAGGTCTTGATTTTATAACCATCAAGGAAAGATAGAATAAGGAGGAGATTTAGGAAGAATGTGTTAATAGATTTCAAGAAAATAAAATGCTATTCAAAGAAAGGGTTTATATACTCTCTGTAGGAGAAAAGAAGTAATGGGCTTAAATTGCATGAAAAAAAGACTCATTGTCTTGTATAAAACATATTAGAAAACACTTTTCAAAGGAAAAGGTAGAGAAGAACTCAAAAGTTTGCCAAAGAAGCCTGTCAACCTTCAGTCACTGAAGGTACTTTTAAGCAGATTAAATAAATGTCTGTCAAGAATGGATTAGTTTTCCAAATTCTTTTTCATACTTAACATAGTATGAAGGTTCTGAATTGACTTTAAAGGAAAACCACTTTATTCTTCATTCTTTTCTCTACATGTTTTCCTCTTTCCAGTCTTTGGTATTTCTGAAATGCTTCTTATTAGTTTTTATGAAGATCTGGAAAAAATTAAGGAAAATACTGAGAGCACATAGCCCTGCTTATATTCTTGTTCTCCGCATGTTTTATGTTATATTTTTATTTCTCTTATTTTGTTGTGGTTTTTTTATCTTTTTTCCAGCACACTGTCAGGTTCCCTACATAGGTGAAATCATATTGTGTATTTATAACCACTGTCATGCCAGTGCTACTTCTGAAGTTGTTCAATACTAAATCTCTATGATCATTCCGTACTTCTCACCTCAGTATCCTGCTATTTTCATCCTTCTCTGTGTTTCTCTGTAGGGCTCAGAAAACAGAAATGCTGTCTATCATGTAGCCCAAAACTTATCACGGATAATCTATAATTAATTATATACTCACATTTTTCATATATTCTCTTATGTTTCTATCACTACTTTTTATATGAACCCCTTTTGTTTTAATCACTGTGCATACCAAGATTTGTATGAACTGACATATGCAATTAACTTTTACTGTGAATTCATGAAGTGCTGGAACAAACTTATGTTTGCTGGAATTATGTAGAACTGACAAAAAAAACCAAAACAGGAATACAAAAAAAACCATGCAAATGGTCATCAGCTGTGTTACAAAAAGATTTTAACATTAATTTTTAAACTCTGGTTCTCTTTATTGTTTTTGTGGGTTTTAGGGTTCTTTCCTAATTGTTTTTTCCTTGAAATTGACCAATTTGCCTTTTTCCCCAGAATAAATGTAAAGCACAATCTTCTAAATGAGTGTTTGTAACAGTCAGCAAAAGAAAAATTTCTGCATTTAAAAGTGGGCTATAAATGCATGTTAAAATTTACTCTCTACTCAATGTCTTATTTACATGCTGAACTTAGTGTTAAAGGTGGATTTTTAAATCAACAGAAGGAGAAAGGAAAACACTTGTCATTTGTTGATCATCTGTGTGTTCTGTAAAACACATCGGTCTGATGATATGTCTGGGGAAGGCTGAAGGTGTGAAGTCTGGATATATGCTCTGCATATTTAGTTACCAGCTGATACATTAATTTCTATAATTTAAGTAGGCTGCTGGGTAATTTTTTGGTATTAATTTTAATGGCTTGCCATTGAGAAAAAAATCTGCTGAAAAAAATAGAAAATTTATCAGTAATAAAACATAAAACATTTATATTAATTTATATTAATATTTGCGCTCTTATGAAGTTTCTAAAATTTTATAAATTGTACTGCTAAAGGACAATATTATAGTAGACTGTTAGCAGCATATCTGCAGGGAAGTGTATATGTTCATGCATGTCTGTAGTCATCTTAATGGAAGTGAAGCAAAAATAATCAGGTAAACAGGTTATGGTTCATTAATAATTGTCAAGTAAAGTAGAAAAAAAAGGAAAAATAAGAAGCAAGACACTTCCACAAATAAATTCATCCCAATCTCTAAAATAAAACAGTTCACTAAATCACAGAGTGGCTGAGGTTTGACAAATTATCTGGAGGTGGTCCTTTGCTTAAACAGGGCCTCATAGAGATAATTGCCTAGGATCATATTCAGGCAACATCTTAAAATCTCTGGGGACTGTGACTCACAGCCTCTCCATGTAACTTGTGCCAGTGCTTGGTCACTTTTCTTCATGAAAAAAGTATCCTTCTGTTCTCCGGTATTTTGGTTTGTGATCAATGCCTCAGGTCCTTTCATTTCAAGGGATACCTCTTTCAAGAGTCTGTCTCTGCCTTCTTTACAGATTTGCTTTAGATGTTCATATACACGGATGAGATCTGCCTTGGCCTTCTCCAGTCTAAACAGTCCCAGCTCTCTCAGCCTTTCCTCCTATGGGAGAAGCTCCAGGTCCTTCATCACCTATTCTTGTTCTTTACAAGTAGAAATAGAAATGAAAGCCCAGAACTGAACACAGTACTCCTGTGGTGGCCTTAGCATTGCTGAGGTAAGGGAAGGATCATCTCCTTTCATCTTCTCTCAAGACTCCTCCTTATGCAGCCCAGAATATTGGTGGCTTTCTTTGCCATAAGGGCACAGAGCTGGCACAGGTCCAACCTGCTCTCTGTTGTTTGCTCCCTCCAAGTCCATTTTGCAAATCTGCTCCCAGCATGTGCTGATGCATTGCGTTATTACTTCCCAGGTGCAGGAATTTTTACTTTTCTTTGCTGAAATGTCTGCTATTCAATTATTTTCTGAACTGAGCTGTGTCATCTACAGAAATTCTGTGTAAAGTCCTTGCAGGCTGAAGGGGGTAAGTGCCTCTGTCACTGAAGAAGTCATTGCAGGATGAAGGGCAAGAGCATTTAAGGGTACTCAGACATTTCTAAAGGATATTGCTCAGAGCTTTCTAGAAATATGTGGCACTGACTCATCCTAAAATGCCTGGGGGAGGACCCAAAGATGGGAGAATGGGTGGGTCTATCTGGATGGGGAAGCAGCCTGGAAAGAGAAAAAGAAAATCATGGGGTGTTAGGAAAATTCAATTTTGAGAGCATGCCAGGTCCCTAGTGAAACCTCCTGCTCAAAGCAACATCAGATATGGTTCAGGTCTCTTCTCTGAAAAAGCCCCAGGGATGCAGACAATATAGTCTCTCTGGGCACTTTGCTCCTCTCTGGACTGTCCCCATAGGGAAAAATGTTTCCCCTTCTCTCCAGTGTAAACTTGTCTTGTTTCAGGTGAGGCCCACTGCTTCTCATCCTACCATCATGCTCTGCTGTGGAGAACCTGGCTCCATCTTCTCAGCATGCAAGTTGTAGGCCTGGTGCAAAGATCTGCTCTGGGCCATCACCTGGGCACCTTTCCACTGAAAAGACACCTCCATTCTATTCAGATTCATTGTATGCCTGCACTATATGCAGGACATGGTCCTTTGCCGCTTGCCTTGCCCCAGGGCCCCCTCCTCACAGCTGCTTTGGTACATCTGACTCTGAGAATGAAGGAGCTGGCTTGTTTCTGGATCAGACCAAACAACAGGGACAGCTCCTTCCAGACTCGGTCACGGGATGCTGATCAACTGTCCATATCTCGGGAAGACTTGTAGGAACAAACCAAAGAGAACTGTGCCTTGTCTCTCCTTGTTGTTTAGTTTATCATGTGCCACACCTTCCTTGCACCCACAGTCCCTGGGACAGCCCCTGTGGGGGACCCAAAGCTACTCACAGCCGGGCAGACAGGACAGAAGTATTGGAAGAGGCTGCCTTCACTTAGTACCTGGACCTGCTTTTCTCCACCAAGCCAAAGATTTAGGATCAAGACCACTATCCTTCTTGAGCCTTCACACCTTGCATGTGTGCCCACAGAAATCCTGGAAAAAATGTAAGGGGACAGAGCCAGCAGCTGCTGAAAAGCAGGAAGACTAGGGAGTGTCTTACTCTGACATAAAAGAGTTCCCAGGAGCCGTCCATCATTGTTTGTCCAGCCAGGAAGACAGGTGTCTCCCAAAGGGAGAAAGCCTGTCTTGCAAGATGTTGGTATCTTCCTCTGACCTTGCAGATAGGTTTTAACCTCAGGTGTATCAGATCCTGTGATGAGAAACTTTCCCTGTGCACAAGAACCCGGCAAGAGGTGGCCCAGCAATGCAGGTGGAGGAGCCCTGGTGATGTTCTCAGTGCCCAGCAGAATGCCATCCCTTGTCTCCTCTGGGGGCTGTCAAGGGAGAAGGATATACCTCTGGTCTCCAGAGAAAAAGTCCTAGTGATTGAGGTTGGAAGAGACATCTGGATGTCACTATGTTCAAGCAGAATCACGCAGAGCCCACTGCCTAGGATGTCGTGTGTACAGCTCAGCCTTGTGTATAAAACCGACAACAGCTGGAAATAATAATGAAACTAATTTTATACTGCTTCAGTTTTAAAAATTAAAGTTTACAATGGTAAAGTATTTTCAATATTCTTATTGAGGTCCAAAGCCTTACCAATGGGATGATGAAATGTTCTGGATGCTGAGAGAACAGTCCTCATAAAAATTGTGAGTGATCTTGTTTTGGTGGAATTAGGGTAAGACTCCTTTCTCAAGTTTCTTCAATAAAAGTTTTCTGTCAACTTGTGTATGTGTGTGCGCAGAGAAAGCAGGTGTGATCATCCAAACTGAAGGTCAGATCATTTTTTTGAACCTGAAAATATACTGACAAAACACTGAGGTTTTGTTTCCTTACAAAAAGAAAAAGGAAACATGAGGACTTTTTTACTTCCTTCAGTTCTGAATGTAATGTTCTTGCTCATTTTTTTTTTCCATATTGTCTCATAGCTTAATCTATTTTTTCTTGGGTTTTTGTTTTTGTTTTTGGTTTTAGTTTGATTTGGTTTTTTGTTTGCTTGTTTGTTCATTTTTTGATTTGGTTTGGTTGGGATTTTAAAATTTTTTTTTGTCTTGTGGTCGGCTTTGTTTTAATTGCTTTGGTTGTGTTTTTTGGTGGTTTTGGTTTTTGGGGTTTTTTTTTGCTTAAGTGGAGCATTGAAAAGGCAAGTTTAAATGTAGAAGAAAAGGTCATTAGACATCATTTTAGGCACTGAGCTTTAAAACTCAGTTGTCATTTAAATGTATAACATTTTTCCTCTGATTCTGAATTCTTCCCAGCTAAAATTAAATATCTCTGAATCTTCATAGATGTTTTCTCATCTGCTGCTCAGCATGCTTATAACAGCTTACTGCCAGTTCATTAGGGCCATCTTCCCATTTTCTCCTAGCCAGTAGGCATGCTTGAAGCTTGTTTGAAATGCTTTCCCTTCTCTCTTCCTCTTTGTAAGCCATAACTGGTTGGACAAGGACTTTTTCGTTCTGCTGGTTCTACCTGCTGTTATTTCACAGATGACTAACTATAACACACATAATATGATGAAGACTTCATCTCACATTTTCTTTACATATTCAAGTATTTAAGCCCTTTTTATGTCATGTTGGAAGGGCTCTGACTGGAAAATAGTATATTTGTGAATATGTATGAGGCTCCCTTACCCAAACCCATTTAAGCTAATTCAGGAAAAGCAGATGGTTTCTTCACCTGCGCATCACAGGCAGTCTCACTGTGTGCTTATTCTTTGTACTAACAATGAGACTTCCACGGTACTCTTGTGGCCTCATTTCTAGATCCAAGTCAAGCAAGACAGTTCTGAGGCATTCATTCAGCTGCTCCAAACTAAGATGTGACACTTTAGGGTACAGACATGCATCTGTGTGCCCTGACCACTTTGGAAGTCAAGCAGTGAAGTACTTATGGAATTTAAGCAATGTACCTGATGGTTGACAGAGGTTTTTCGATGTTATTTAGGGACTGTCATGACTTATATTTCTCACCTTACATCTCATTCAACTAAGCCCATTTTTGTGCTTTTTTGAGTCTAGCCTAGATGATTAACTTCAAGCTAGGAATCCTATAAAGAATGGTTTTAAAATTGTGATGAAGAAGTAATATATATATGCCTTACTAAGCATTAGTAATTGCTAATTGCATTAGCAATGACCACACTATGTGGTCATACAGGCTCTTGTAGATCACGTTCTTAACAATCTCCTTCTTTTCAGGTATTGTAAATTCAGTCAAGCATCAGTCACCCTATTAGTAACTTCATACAAGATGTAGCATAAAAACAGCCTTTGTGTTAAATCCTCAGCCTGAAGCCCAGGCTTCACACAGGTAACTGTACTGAAACTGGCACCCAAAGCATGGCTTAAGTATTTATCCAAATTGACTTGTTTATTAATTCTTTAATGCTTTGCGATCATAATTTTTATGCTCTTGTAAATTTTATTTTTGAAAAAAAACCCCATCCCAACAATGTAAATAAAAAGTGGATGTGACATTTCATCAGTGTAAATTAAGGAGCAAAGTATGCAAAAGTTTTCAAGAGGATCATGTTCAAAGTCTCATTGCAACGTGCTAAACTTATTCCACTTCTATTTGTGTGAGTAATGGGAGTAAGGACATTGTGCTCAAGTCCTAATTAATTTGCCCGCAAAATTTTATAAGTCAGTCAAAACTCAGAAGCGATCAATGATAGTGTAACCAAAAAGTAGTTCTGAAGCTGAGTAACTACTTAAATTCCTATGTGAAACAACTCCAATTTCTTTTCTCATACTTAACTCTTTACAATGCTTTTCCACTCAGTCATGCCAATGTACACAGATACTTAAGCATAAAATAACATATTCTATCTTTGTTAAAATAAATAGAAATTATTAGTTCATCTGAAATCTGACAAGTTCATTAACATAAGCTGTCATTATGCCAGCAAAATATATTGGATTGTGCATTCATTTTGTAACTACAGCTATACATTTCTAAATATTTAAATCGTTTACTATTACTAGAAAAGAAGCATCAGGATCCATGCAGCCACCACTTTTATCATCAAGTCTTTTCAAATTGAGGATGGACCAGATTAAAATTCATACACTTTTTGTAGTAGGAGATGGGGAGATTTTTATTTTGATGCACATTTTTGGAATACCAATTTTAGATATTGGAGATCAAAGAGTTGTCCCAATTTCTCAGTCTATTCATATGTTTCTTTCAGCATTGACAATGGTCAGGCTTAAGAAGCCAGTGACTTTCTGCACACTGGTAGATGCTGTTAGTAAATAAATAAATACAGAACAGGGTTGTGTTTTTTTTTTTTTTTTTTGTTTCTTTGGGCTTTTTTTCCATATTCTTTTTATTTCTTAATTAAAAACTTGACTGAGTTTGTGCACTACAGTTTTTGTCTTCCTGAACCACTATTTCCTGCAGGTTAAATTCATTTAGCAGAAATCCACGGAGAATACAAAAAGATACATCTCTGGTGGGGTCCTTGTAGAGAGGACAAAACACAAAGCTGTAATTATTTCTTTCTTGTATCTGTGATCCATGTGGCTATGGCAAGAGAAGTTTTAGCACTTGCTGAATTAAGATCTGCCACATCCTGCCGTCCTCATGGAAGAGGTGAATCGTCTATGAGTCATACAAAACTAAAACCCTACTTGAGCATTGATGTTCACTGAAATTCTTTAATCCAAATTATGGAATCACAGAATCATTGAGGTTGTAAATGAACTTTAAGACCATCAAGTCCAAAAGCCAACCTAGCACTACTACCACGTTCAACATTAAATGTTAAAAGTGAAGTACATCCAGGATGGAGATAAAATATGACCAGTTTTCACAGAAAAAGGAGATAAATTAAAAAAAAATCAATAAAAATAAAAAAGAGGATCCGGTCTGTCTTTTCATTAATTAAAATCTCATGGCACATAAAAGTGTGCAGAAATCTGAGCATATCAGCACAGTCCCTTTGTGTCAACAAATCTATCTAGTTCATGCTATCTGAAAAACATTTGAGATCAATTAATTTAGTTTTGAAAGTTCTATTAAATAGAAATCAATTAACAGTCAGTAAAAAAATATTTTAAGTTCCTGCTCTTCTAAATGTCTCCATCCACTGATGTCTAGTTAGGCTTTGCATTTTAACATAAATATAGATGCACAATGTGCTACACAGACTGATGATTAGGTCACACACTGGGGATAAAGGCACAGCTCTCTTCAGAGAATCAGCCTGAGTTTTACATGTGGCACCAATTGCAGTAAAACTACACCATTTGCAGTGAAGCTGCTGGGGCTGTCTTCCTCCACACCCTTACACTTGAGAAGTCTTGTGGGCATACATATCACTAAGCATGCTCAAGATAATAATGTGTAGCCCAAGATAATAATGGAATAGTATGTTTATAGCATCCAGTAAGTATTGAGCTCAGTCTGCTTTTTATATTACCTATATCCCAACATGTCTTTATTAGTTGACACAACAAGGAGATACACAAGCATTTAAATAGCGAATTATGATAAAATTTGAAAGTTAAGCTTCTTCATATTTTTACAAACATTTCAGGCATGCTCACATCCCATTCATCACAAATATTTCCATATCTAGGTTTCAACGTTGTGGATCTTTTTAGGATTTCAGCTTGTGATTTTTGTATTTGTAGTGTGTCATTTAGACAACTAAACCTCAGTTAAATTCTTGTTGTTGCAATTTTCTGAAAAAGAAAACAAGATTGTTACTTTTAGAGGCTGCAAGTGAAGAAGGACAGAGACTAGTTTTAGTGAGCATAAGCCATAAACATATGTCAGCTGTTACTCTGTGAACAATACCTTGATTTTCAAGCTAATTATTAAATGAACATTTTAAAGTGAGATTATTTCCACCTTTATGACTAAAATAAGAGAGCATTTTTAGTCCTTTTGTGCTATTTTTTGACTTGTCTTTTGTCAGTTTTACAAGCAACTGATGAGATGTCTGTCTTTGTCAACTCAGAAATAAGATGGTTCTTGACATTGGGGTTTTCTCATTGATTAAATTGTCATGGTGTATTCACAGCCTAAATGCTGCCTTCTGGTCACTGTCCTTTTCTTGTTTGGAAAATGACCTTTGTGAATAATTGCATGCCCCAGATGTGTCAAAATGAGGAGGATGCAGCAATCCAAAGTGGAAACACCTTAGAAAGTATTTGTCCGCTGATTATCTTGTAAACTGGCAGGAGGAGTAAAAAATAACCAGAAACTGGTTTTGCCAGTTTATAATTGAAAAGTAATTTAGGGTCCATTCAAGAAGTTTTATTTGTACTTTATATTTTGCTTTAGAATATGTTAATGATTGACTTGCATTTCTTGTAAGGATAAGTCTAAGTACTTTTTTGAGACACGAGCCCAGTCACTGAGACTGTAAGTCTGTTTTTAAACTACCTATATACTGCTATTTGTGAGGCTATCAGAGACTTCTAAGAAATTCATAGTATTAGGACCACAATATTTTATGCCAATATGGCAACATCCCTAAGAGTCATTATTATGAGTGGGAATTTCTGGAGTGCAGTGTATTATGGCTGTACTCCAGCACCCTTCAATTTATCTTATGTCCTGTAGGACTTAAATGGAGTGTCAGTGAAATGATATGAAATTTCTTCCTTTACATTGCTGAATTATCCGTGCTCAGAACTGAGCAAAACTTTGCAACTTGCCATTCTTTCTGAAAATAATTTACCTAATGCAATTAAAGACTTTCCTTGCAACTTTGTTGACCTAGAAAAACTTCACACAAGCAAAGCAGATGGGTAGGTTCGAAGGTTTCATGGGTGTTTGTTTTTCTGCCTGTTCTCACACTGGTCCAATGACTGACACGTGGTTTCCCTGGCTCCATGAAATCCCACCTGTCTGGGTGTGGGCTACCCAAGCGCCTGGGAGGGCTGGCTAACTTATAGTACAACTATATACTGGAATGCCACAGCTCCATGGATAACCTAGGCTGCATGGTTTCCTGGGCAGATCGTTTCTTGGCTGACTGTATTTTTCAGGATCTCTGCCCAGAAAACAGGCATGGTCCCAGTTCCCCAAGCTATCTGGACAGATCTAGATTGCTGGCCTACAAATGACAGAAGACATGGATTCTGACTTCTCTGAAGCAAGTTTTTCTCAAAATATTATTTTTGTTAAAAATCCACCTTTTGGTTCATTCATTCTGATCCAAAAAACCAAAAATGTGTCAAATTTTAAAATTTCTACAGGGTGAAAACTCAGATTTCAGAATCAAATGACATTACAAACAATAAAGGATTTATTACAATCGGCAAAAGCCAAAATCAAACAAGTAATCAAATCAGGTGAAAATTAATGGCATTTTTATTTAGGAAAGAAAATCACAACTACTCCTACAAATCTGGAGGAAAGTTCAGAGTTGTAAACTAACTGTAACTGCAGAGTCACATGGTAAGAGAGAAGATGATATATTCATTCCTCTCAATCATGCCAGAACAATTGTTTTTATGCAGCAGTGAAGCAGAAAAATATCTAAAAACAATTTCTTCATATGCATACAGCGTCTCTACTTCTACATACCACAGATGCACATACAGATGCTACTGTTAGAAGAATCAAACACCAGTAAAGTAATTTTTCTATTTGTTCATATATCCAAGGCAGGATGAATGTTTACTTCTGAGAGGACAATATAGATCACAGAACATCTTAAGAAATTGCCTCATTCAGAATACAAGACAAAAAAAACAGCCCTCTGTTTTATTTTGGAGTATCATCTTCTGGGAAGAGACACAGCAAAACTAAAAATTTGTAAAACATGTTCCTGAATACGAATATTTGTGTAGCTTAATAGAAAGAAAGGAATATTCCAATAAACAACTGAATGAAAAAAGGTATTAAAGAATGCTGTTATTTTGCTGATCTGACTGCTGTCTATATTTGCAAATAAAAGTGCTTCTCACAAGTAACGGTTTTGGGATTAAAACACCAAAACAATTAAAAGTTTAAATATCGCCTCATTGTTTTTTTAGTTCATGGTCCACTGAGTAAGGAAGCCTATTCTGTCAATCAAGCAGAAGTGATAAGGCCATACATACACTATCATGTTAGGTTTTACTAGGATTCTGTTTTTCCTGTTTAGTCTTTGGGGCATATAGAAGAATTTGTGAGGTTTTTATCTGTGTGAAATGGAAGAGTTACCCTGATGACAAAAGTTTAATGCATTCTATTGAGTAGGGCCTCTTAGGCCACTTTACCTGCAGAGCATTTTCTGATCTATGGCTGGGCTCCCAGAGATGACAACACCATGTACATTGTTCCCAGACTTGACTTGTTGCTGCTAAACTTGCCCTTATGACCCTAACAAATACTTTGTGGGGGAATAAGAGGAAAGAGAATATCGGGGAGGAGGGACTGGGATTCAGAACTATCTGTTCTAAGGCTGCCATCAGCTTAAGGTTTCACACTGCTAAGAAGACAGCAGTCATGACCTTGGTCACTCCAAGAAAAGTAGCACTGATATCACAGAAGCTCTGTATTTCTGGTGGAATCTGACATGGAACTGAGTCAACTATCATCATAAATTGAACAGCAGCAGAGCACTAAGTCCAGGGTACCAGAATGAATAATTACACAGCGCCTTCACAAAATTAGCTACCCAAGCAACATTATAATTAATCAGGGATGCACCTAAGGAATAGGACATATCGAGAATACACATTCACAGGTATACATGGACCTGATTGTTATTCAGCAGGAAGTTTTTAAGGGCCTAAATTCCCTTTCCTTAAGCAGGATATGCCTAGATCAAATTCAGTTATCTGTTCACTAAAATCAACTGGCAGGACTCAGATACAAATAATCCAGAAGAAAGCTGTTAAGTCTTGTCAGGAAAAAAAAACCCCAAACACTCAAATGATGAGGGAAAAGGATGAATTTTTACGCAGCAAAAAATGGTGGGGGAGTAAATGCTGTGGGAGGGAAGGGGGAGGAGGGGGAACGCACAGATTATTTGAAAAAAATAACCCAACTAATTTAGATATCATGAAGAACAAATAGACTTATTTTTTCTTAGTGTTTAGAGGGGTATTTAGAGGTTATACGTAAAGGTCAAATTACTTCTAACCTCAGGAAGATCTCTGTAATCACTTCTGCAGCAAATATGGTATTTGTCCAGCTTTTGGAAGCAGATTGCCTACATTCTTAAAGCACAATTAAAGGGAATGGAACTTTGGCAATCAGAGAAAATACCTGTGAATGTTATTTTCTAGAAGCTATATGGAATACAGATATAATACATGCTAGTCTTGTTTTCATTTAAACATTAAAAAACTGAAGTCACCTAACATTTTCTTAGTAGCAAATGATGTTGCATAACTCAAATTTTACTTAGTCTCTGCACTTATAATGTACCTACTCACAAGAAATGGAAAATTATTGAATACTGTAGTCCAACCCTCAGAAAATTGAACGGAACTTTCATAAAAGTTATTTGTTTGTAGAAGTCATTTATGGGAGTCTTAAAAGGCTGGAAGCTTTTCTTGCTGACTATGTACATACTCTGCATATAGATTATTTACATGTGAAATGTTGCCTCAAATACATTTGATTGCATTCTTTCAGAAAAATGTGTATTGGAGTTCTGTGACTGAGGAAGACTTCAAAAATATTAGTGTTCTCAATTGAAATGCTGCAATTTGGCTGCTGCTTTAGCAGTAATGCTTTAAAAATTATAGAGAAGTAATTAATTTCTTCCTCTTCCAGTGCATTTTAATACAGTCTAAAGATTCTAATTCATGTTTCTCCCTATCAGTATTCCACTAAATATCACTAAATGTAAATACTACATTAGGAACAATGTGCTTTAAGTACCTCTCCAAGCATAGAAGAGCTAAACTGTTTGGGTGACATCCAGGTACAGCACTCTTCAGATTCATTAGGTTGCTGAGGTTAATAATAATACTTCTTGTTTTCAAAACAGACTGTTTCTTAGGCTTCCATTAGTATCCCTACTGATATTTATTTTATCATTACATCATTCTTTAAAGGCCACTGGTTTTGTCCGTCACTTCTTGTTTACCTGAATCCTTTAATAGCTGAAACGAGACTTGCTCTTTGGAAGTTATCTTTATGGGAATAAGCTCTGGTTCTAGAATATTTCAGAGCAGCGTTTCTGCTTTGATTCCTTTTTGTATCATACCTGAACCAATTATAATATAATCTCTATCACAACTCAAAGAAATATTGAATATAATATTTTGCTTAAGAAAGAATAAGTTTTTCTTTTCAGAAGTGTATAAATCACCTAGGGGTAGGAAAATCATACATCATGGCTGATTCCTAGAGTCAAATTGAACAGATTGCAATATCTCTTATCATACTAACATAAGAAAGAAAGCAAAAAACAAAATGGTGGTTTCCTAATAGAAAAAAGAGTTAGATGGAGTACATAGATGAAAATCTCTTCTTTATTCTGAGGGTCAAATTTTAATTCCAAACACTTTTATTGGTATACATAAAAAAATAAATGAAGATAAGAAAACCCAAAATGAAACAACAGCAATAACAGCAAATATAATAATAGCATAATCCAAAACCATAAAGACAACAACATAAGTAAGCTTAATACTCGCATTGTTAATGTGATTGAGTAAATTTTTAAGCTGCAAATTTTTAACTCATAGGATACAGGTTCCCCACTCCTATCTACTGTCAAATGGATGAATAGATTTCTTCATAAGGAAGTCTCTTCTGACATGTGGGTCATCTGCTTTTTGGTGGCTATTGTTCCTGAAGGCGATCTAACCTAGAGTCCTGTGCTTTTTATTTTTATTTCCCTATGGAGGGCACTGGTCTTTTTGAGCAATGAAAAATCTTCCAAATCACCCTCATAAAGGGAAAACTTTGAGAGTTGGAGGGATTGCAATTTGATGGTTCAGTAAACTTTAGATGACAAGCTTAGTCAGAACAAATGGCATAAATCCCTTATTTCCATTACCTTTGAGTTTTGTTGCTCATGAGTCTATGCCATTTGACTATTCTCACTACAAATTTGTGACATGTGTTTCCTGCTCCTATTACCATGCTGACAGTTATCTTTGCTGAAAGTCATGTAGTGCAGTATCTGTGAATAAGAAACTAGCTGATAATATGGTAACCAAAGAAAAAGAAGAGTTCTTTCACTACACAGGAAAAGCAGAAGCATCTAGCTGAATTGACAGCTACAGTCTGCATCCAAATTTTGCTACTTCAAGGGACTCAAAAAAGTGCTTAATTGTTGTACAACATAATTTTGCACACCTATTAAAAGTTTCTCAGTCATGTATTTTTAATAAAACACATTAAGAAACTCAGAAAAAATATTAAAAAACCATATGGGTAAAGACAGAAACTGTTCACAAATGAGCAGAATGAATGCTTTTTACAAATTAGAAAAAATAGTACTATCTGAGATACAAAATGGGAATGCCAAGCTATATGAGCAGTTTCAAAGAGAGAGAGGAAATCTGTGGTGGCTTAACAGCGAGCCCTATGGCTTCTAGCAGAGTCAGTTAAAACAAAAGAGACAAACATTATTTTATCACTACCAGGCATTGGCACCAAAAGTAAATTCAGCTAATTTAAGCTTCTCTTGGATATTCAAGAATGTACATTATGGCTGTAAGTATATATAATGTCCTAGAGACAAGATCTTCAGAACAATTCAGTGCAACTCATAAAACAAAAGCAAATGGCATGTCTGGAAGGTATCCTGTAAAATGCAGTGCAGGATATTTATTGATCCCTAATTTGCTTTAGTTGCCATAATAACTTCAGTGTTGTATCACCCTATTTCATCTTTGAAGAATGTGCCAGAGGCTTACTCCTATTTTTGCAAAGGTCCCTGTAATCTACTGTGTCCATAAAAATGGATACATAGGGAAGTAGTTATGCTTGGGTTTTGGTTTTTTTTTCCATAAGGCAAAACATAAAGAGACATACGGGAGCAGATTGAGTTTGTCTGCTCCTTACCCCAGAAATCCTACTGAAATTGGCAATTTTGACTCACAGTTGAAACATAATCTGGAGTCATGATACCTGATTCTTAAATAAGAGCAATTGTTCTTAAGCTTCTTCTGTTTTACATCATTTATCATTTGCTTAATTCATCACATTTTTTACAGATTCTGAATTTTAAAAATATTGCATAAATGCAGATTGGTATTCAGGATATCTACTGTACCACTGCAAAATATCCATAAAAATGTAAATAGCTCTTTTCTGTCTGTTGTGACATGCATCAAAATAATGTAATTAATGTTGTCATAAAATGATTAATAGGATCACTGTTAATAAAACTTAATTCATAAGGTAGAAGATCTATTATTCTTTCATTTCAACTCATCAAGGATTAAACAATAAAAGAAGAATTCTGAAGCATAAAAGTGAAATTCACCAGTAAAACCTATTTTTTTCCTTTTAACATTAATTTTAAAATTAGTCAAAATCTTTCTTTTATTGCACAATTTGTTAAAACTATATTTCTGTATTTTGAAAGAAAAGAGAAAATACATTAATGAATATTGTTGGTAATTTAATATTTTCAAATGTTGTTCAATTCTTCTCTACCTTTCTGTCTTTATTTTTCTGATGGTATCTGAGAATTTGGAAGGTATCATTTGGAAACTTTGGATATTGCAATTCCACACTGTACTGGAGCATAATCTCAGAAAAGTTAAAAAAGCTGTATATATAAAAAATGCATGTTTTTGAATATTACTTGAGCTTTGCAATTTATATCCTTGCAGGTTAATTCTTGCAAGATACATGAAATAAATATTTCTTGATTATGTCATTTTGGACTAATATTACAAGCACTTTGCTGTGCTTTGAGAGAGCCCTTGGGTACCCAAAACTAAAGTAGATAACTGATGAAGATTCAAAATACTGAAAATGTTGTACTCTCAGTTGTGGTAAATAGTGGATGCAAGAGTCACTGGTTTGAAGATTAAGTAGATTAAAATGAACATAAATTACCTTTATGATGCTGAAAAGCTTGATTACTGTGATTGTGAGATACAATTCTGTCCAGAAGCAATGTAATGAAGATTAATAAAAGTGGCAGGCCTAAGTCCTGCTTTTTGAAGTTTTGAAGAAATACATTTTAAATCTTCTGTTTCCTACTCAAGATCTCAAGATGCAATATAAAAATAGTCTATTATTAAATAATTGGTTTATGTCTTTCTCTTTTTACACTTATAAGTATTTTTAAAAATTCACAGATCAAGAAAGAAAAGTGGTGAAGCTGTCCCCTTGAAAAATTCTTTTTGTTTCTTGGATGATTTTTATTAACAGAGATCTGCAGGAAAGTTGTCACTGCTTTGTGCAGTGACTAGAGCTCTTTTCTTTCTGTTACCTCTGGTTTAGATTAGATGTTCAAGTATATGTTTTCCTTGAATTATGCAAGGAAGAGTGTTAAAGGAGGCTTGGGCAAATTGAATAACCTATGCACACAAAGACAAAAGCCTCTGATGACTCTTGTTTCTAGAGGGCCTGGATATGTTCTGGTAATTTGATTTTTTGTCAGGAGGATTTGTTGTCAGTGGGAATGTTTGTAGTTGCCTCCACATAAGTTTAAAATGTATGCTCTTGTTAGTAAATAGGAGGAGCTAGTTAAGAATGTCCAGGCAGGCTGGCAGGAAAGAAAAAACTTTATACTGTGGTGTCTTTAAAATAACTTGAGGGCAAGACAGAAACTATTCCAAGTCACATTGATAGAAACTCAGGAGAATGAATTAGGGCAATTTTTACTCTCCTTCATACCAACATAAATCTGGAGTGACTCCACTGAAATAGATAGATAATCCCAACATAATCAAATATAATTTCTTCCTTTTATTATTTCAATTAGAAAATAAGTAATAATGACTGCTGTACTTATAATTTTGTGACTTAATGAATTTGCCCAGGGCTTCCCTTTAGAGTAGATTTTATTGATAATGTGAATTTAGCTATTATAATAGATTATCTTCACTTTTAAACTTCTTTCTGTCATCTGGCCACTTTTCATTCAACCCTAGAGCTAATTCTTTTGTCAGCTCAAGCAAGGTTTCATTGTTATAGGGCAACACTAAGGAACCAGCTGACATATCCCTTTTTCCCAGACTGGGCTACAAGACAGCCTCTGTAGAGGGCTGTCTCTGCATATGACTTTAGGGTATGATCCAGCCCCATGTTGTTGTGTTGTTTAGGTTATACGATGTTCACTATGCAGTTTTCACGACACGTAAGAGACATGACACCTGCCCCAAGCAGTTAGCAATCTAAAATTAGATATGCTACAGTGAGTAACAAGTAACGATTTCTGTGGTTTTGTTGTGGTATAAAAACTGGTGGGCTTTAAAAAAATAAATAAAAATAAAAGCTATTTCAATAAGTTTACATGAATTTTCAGTTTCCAGACCAATTGTAGTTGTAGGTATTGTATTAGCTAGTCAAAGGGTTTCCAACTGCTAAGATAATTTGCCTAAACTAGAGATTGCAAATGCACAATAAAGAGCACAGGGGGACGCTCGAACAAGGTACCACTGAGTTGTACAATTTATCAGAACCATTAAATTATTCTAATTACTGCAGAGGACATGGTATAGCTTTAACTGTCATAGCTGCATAGCATTAGGATCATGGCTAATTTAGGAAATACAGTTCCCTGCAATAAAGGAGATGCAATTAAATCTGGGGTCAGTTGGATTTTTTATTTTTATGCTCCATAAAAAAATTACTCTCTAGCACATTCCGATTTTTTTGCAATGAGATGTTAAGCGGTTTGATAGAGACAATATTAGAGGAAGATGGACAAAAGATCTATATTTTTAGTGCTTCCTTTGACATTGAGACTGGCATATATACCAGTAGTAAATTTTACCTGTCTGTACAATACTTTGGCAATGTAAAGCATGGGGTGTGTTTGTGCACAAGGAAATACTCACTTTGTTCATCAGTTAGAGATAGGAAAAAACAACAACAAAAAAATATAAATTCAATAGCTCTGTGATCCACATGATACATTAATCCTGACTCCTGTGTCAACTTTTGCATATTAGAAGTCTATTCAGTTCATATGCCAACCAACTCTGAACATGTGAAGGGACTGAGGATCAGCACAGCTGATCACAAGGATAAGCTGCCAGTGTGCTTTTTCCTGCAGTTCAATTCTCTGCCTATGATATCTGTTGTGAAGACTCTTTGCTATGGAAGGTTACCTCTGTCCTGATGCCAAACTACAAATGTTGAACTCTGTTGAGCTCTGTTTCAAGGCTATTTAGGAAGAGTAGAAAGCAGTAGAATATTCTGCTAACCCAAGTCTAGCCCTGTTTACTTACTTTATCAAAAGTAAGAGTGTGTCTGGTAAAACTAAATAGAAAGTATGTGATTTTATAATCTCAATTTGATTTTTTATTAATTCAATTATTGAATTTTCAGGAAGTCTTTTCCCATAAAGCTTAAAGTCTGGAAGGTAGTAAAAGGAATTTTATAACATTCAAAGTAAGTTTTTTCATTTTTAGAAGAAATAGATATCATTATGAAAAGGCAGTAACCATTGTCTCTCTAGCTAATGGGAATACTGTAGCAATTCATGGATCAATGGAGCCAATGCATAAAGTAGATATTGAAAACTGAAAAAGAAGCATAAGGAGATATATTTAGATCTTCTCAAGAATCTCTTGGTTTTCTATTTTTCTGATTCAGACATGCAGATCTCTCTACTTCCTTGCCCTTGCTTCTCCAATTAGACTTCATGTGTAACTTGGAGATAAGTCTAATTGAAACTCCCAGAAACTTCATTTTCTGAAATCTCTCTGATCTTCATTCCTTAGGTAGTACATAAACAGCTTAACCAGTATCTCTTCAGCTGTACAGCTACTTACTTATTTATTACTCTTTCATTCCTGTTTTTCTGTTGCACTGCTTTTGTAAGACTTGATTTTAAACTACTGTCTAACTAGAACAAACAATTATGCAAATGAAAAATTAGATCCTTCACCACTTCAGAGAACTGCTACACATTTAATTGCTACAAGAAACCACAAAGAATCAGTTAATTCCAGAATAATTCAACATCTGTTAGCAAATTTAAAGAAGATACTGAATTTACTGTAGATCTGTAAATACTCAGCAACTTGGCAGGTGGTATTTTTATGGAGCAGAGAACAAAACAGAAAAAAAAAGTAGATGAACTAATTTTTCTGCGTAAGGGACATTGCTGCAGAATATATATAGAAAATATTATAACTTTTTAGTCTCAGGAAGGCTTCGTTGTTGCTGTTCATATGTTTTTAAAGATTTTATTGCAACTTTGGAGCTCATTCCATTTGGTGTTACATATTGAATTGTCTGTGCTAAATTTGCTTTTTTACTGATTCAGGTATCACATTTCTCATATACTGCAGAAAACATCAGGAAGTTTATTTCCATGGGATATTATAAAGAGTGTTACTGGCACAGCAGAGCCTGAAGAAAGAGCAGGAGATCTTGTGGAAGGCTGCTGATCCCTACAAAGTTCAGTTTATGTTGCAAAGAATGACACATGAAACCTCTGCTTCAAAGTGTTATCTGAGCTGGCACAATTGTCAAATGACAGGCAGATGCATATTGTGTACAAATAGCTGAGAGGCATAATTGCAAGGCAGGATCATTTGGGATTGCAGATGGTAATTCCTGAAACAGGTCATTTGTGAGGATGTTATTTTATCATTACAATTCCCAGTTTGCTTCCATCTTAGGGATGTAAAAATTGGAACAATTAGTCTTTGAAGCCTGAAATCAAAATTCAAAAATTTCAAATATTAATAATCATATAAATATATTTTTGTAACAGCTGATCTTGGAAGACCTTAAGAATGTGACCACTTTCATAGAAACATATTGAGGCTAAATTGATTTTCCCAGCAAGAAGTTATGGCTAGTGACCATGGGCAGATGCCTTCCATTCCTGTTAACACAAATGATTTACTCACGTTGCACACAGGTATATGAATGACTGTGTCCAGGTTGCAGAGAGGGGGCAGAGCTTAGTGCCTTGTGGGCATGGCAAAGTTGCTCTTCTAGGCTATTATGCAGAAAGGGAATGAGGTTGCAGATACTGCTACTCAGAATAGTTGTTGGCAGGAACTATTACAAATCTCAAGAGGATTAACTGAAGCATCATTGGGGAACCAGAAGGATCAGTAAGATGAAAAAAAAATTGTCAATTTTAATTTATGAAGTGCTGGGTATTTTTGTTCCACTTTCTCTCCTAATCTTGGTGTTATCTACAGAAAAGTCATTTGCAGACAAATCTCTATGCTAATCTCATTAAGTTAAACTGAAGATGAATTCTGAGAAAGTCTTTAAAATGAAAAACAATTAAGAAAAAAAGAAGAAACTGAGTTTAGGTCAAGGTAAGTTATTCTGTGTTGGACAATGGTCGGGATTCTTTCATACATATCTCAAATATATGGTCAGGAACACAAGCATTGATATAACTATATATAACTATTAAAAAGGTGATTTTAGACATTTTTTATTATTAGCCAGCCAAAAAAAAAAAAAAAAATTAACCATCTTTTGGCTATTCCCTTGTTAGAAGAAAAGGGTAATTAAATTATATGCAGTAAGGTCTTTTACAAGATCAAGCTCTTTACCTATAGGTTCTGTTAATTCTCATTCCAGTTTCTCACTATGCACATGAAGCAGTTTTCCATGGCACTCTGCAGTTGCCAAACAAATTCTGAACACAGGTACAGTGATTTCAATGCAAAACAGAAATTGCCAACTGATATTCCCTTTATTTCTTTCAAAGTGTTTTGTCTTTATGAAAAAATAAATAAAAGAATGCTGTGGAATACTTTGTTTAGGAAAGATCTCTCCTTAGACCTAAAAGATGACAGAATAAGATATTTTCCTGCTACAAAAGGTGGAAAAACATTTTTTTTATCCTGGTTAAGAATAATTTCCTTAGACTCAGGAAACTTGCTTTCATATTTAACCCATGTATTTTACAGAATGACAGAAAGACATTGCAGGATGATTTTTAGCTCCTTGTAGTACATGACATACATAAATATTTAAAGTGCAAATTACCTGTCCCTTATAAAAAACTTAAAGCATTTTTGAAAATGACTTTCTATAAATTCTACTATTATGTATAATCCTAAGACTGCTAAAAACTTTCAGATAATGTATTAGAGGGTATAGTTTGATAAAAACAGATAGAATTTGTCTCTTATCATACTTTTAGCTGAATACTGAATTAGGATAAAACCACAAATAACCCCTGGCAATACAGAGTGCCACTGCAGATTGCTGTTGTATTACAAAGATGTGGGTTATGTTTTGCATAATAACTTGAGGCCTTTTTTTCATCTGGAAATCAGAAACTGAGTATGTCAGTATAGTGGGAGCCCATATGCAGTGTCAAGTTTTCTGGGATGGACCTTTTGTTTCCCTCAGAATAATTTTTGTCCTGTGGCCCTGAATGTAAATTAAAAAAATAAAAGAAACAAACAAACAAACAAAAAAACCAAAACCAAAAACCCAAAAAACCCAAAACAAACAAACAAACAAACAAACAAAAGAAAAACCCCATATCTCAGGTTTTGTGTATTTACTGATAATATTGTAGAACTTTTTTCTCCTCAGACTTAGCAGACTGTGACACTTTGACACGATCCTGAGCAAGAAGAAAAACATCAGCTGGGTCTTAAAAAACAATCAGTTGCTAGTATAAGGCATTGTTTAAAGTGTCCTATTCTCCTTTTCTGTTTTCTTAGCTAAATACGTCTCATAGTCTTCATGGGCTTGACTATAAGTGAGAGGACGAGACTCTTGTCAAGTTAGGAGAGGGGGAATGATGGTCCTGTGGTTGTGTAGGAATTGAAGAGGGGAATTACTGCTATTCTGTATCTTTTTCTTATGGCTCCCCTCTCTGCAAGCTCTTTGCTAGATCTCTTGCAGTGACAAGGCCAAGGCAAACTTCCAGTTTCAGGTAAGAGTAATATTACTTTTTCATATGGCAAAAATTATGAAATGTATGTAATCTTTCTAGGTGAGTCAGGGCTGAGCTATTTAACACGGAAGACATTCCTTTCTTCTGCTTCATTTATTATTGCTGGGCTTGTGAGTTTGGAAAGTTGTGTGGACTTTGAGCCCCATGAACCACTGCATTGACTGAATATGGATCCCACATGCCTATTTCCAAGAGGTAGAAAAGAGGGGTATAGACACAATAGCTTCAAAACAAGTTTCTCAGCATGTGCATGAAATATTTCTGAGACCAGGAATATGAAACCTTCCTGTTTCAAGGCAACACAAGCACAGGCAATAGGTTAAAGACTGCAAAATAGGATAATGTAGCATAAATTTGTATTATGTTCTCCCCCTAAACAAGTACATACTTTCAACCTGCAATTTTCATTACATAATTTTATATTCATTATGATGCTACATGATCCAGAGTCTTGCTATCTTTGGAATTTTTGCATAATATCACGTTCTTGAACTAGAACCCCAATTCTATTTTTACACACCACAACCTCCCACATGGATGTTTTTCATTTCCAACATTTCTTTACCATTCCCTTATTTGAAAGAGCAGATCCCAATATCGCCTGTTGCGACCAGCAGAGGAGTTGCAGAAACCACACCATGGAACAGCAGCACTGAACAAGTTCTCATCAGCCCAAAGTGGTGCCTACAAAAATGGTAAAGGCTTTTGTTCAAGAGGAGTAGCAGTGAAGTTCATCTAGGAGCTCTTCTATTTTTTCTCCTCCTCACCTCCACTTAATGGATGGCAAAGCAAGATTGGGAAACTTCTAATTTGTATTTTTGAAGGTTTCGCTCGTTTTCATTAAAGTCCTTAACACTTCAAAAGAGTGTTCATATGGGAAGTTCTAAAAACATGCCCAGTAGGGGAACTGGAAGAATTTGTAAGGCTTCACTGCATTAATCTATCTGGAAATTACTGAAAGTAAATAAATAAACCTATGCCATATCTGTGGCTTTCCCAGTCATACTGTACATCTGCAGACTGCACAGGTAATCTCTCTTCATACTCTGGAGGTCATATTTAATTCAATATACTTTGCGTAGACTGGATAGTTTTTCAACATACATTTCACTGTTCGAATCAAACAAGATTTCAAAATAGAACAGGTGACTGTAATTTGGTCAGAATACCTGCTGTTGAGGGAGTCAGCATCTCATCCCAATTTAGTATCATCAGCAAACTTACTTTGTTCTTACTTCAAGTTCTGCATTCAAGTGTTTAATAAAGATGCTGAAGATGTTACGACCCAACATTATGGGGTGACAGTAACCCAAATTCTTCTTAGTATATCCCTTAGGGTGGATTAGAGTGAAATAACAGTGAATGATCTGTGTTTGTACATTTATATATATATATATATATATATATATATATATATATATATATATATATATATGTAGGGTTTATTTTAGAACAATTTGGCTGTAAAGGAGAACAGGTGTGTAGCCATTTTTATTGTTATTATCTACAATAATATAGATATACAAAGGTGTGCAGACATTTTGGTTGTTATTATATCTAGTATTATGAAAATATGAGAGCATAAAATATAACATTAGAAAATGTATAAGGGAAAGAAAGAAGGAAGCTATAAGAAGGCCTCGTTATAAGACTTGTTTGCTGCAATTTGGATGTCTGATGTCTGTTGGTCCACTCTTGTAGAAGTAATGGTTGCAGAGTGAGTGAGTCTTTGACACCTTCTATGATGATACAGGTGACTATTATATAAACACAGTTCAGTCAGTTATGGCCCATCATGGCCCAGCAGCTGAGATGGCTTCAGGCTTTGTGTGAATGTCCTGGTATTTCCTTCCAGCCCTCCATCCCACTGCAATGGGAGTTATCCCAGATGAATTCACTTGAGTAAGGACAAAGAGACAGTACCTGCCTTGAAGGATTTGCCTCTATCTTGTTCAACACCCATTTTTAGCCTCTGATTGTTTGAGCAATTAACATCTGGTCATTCTTCCGGTATCACTTGTGGATGTGCCAGACCTGGAATGGTTGGACAGTAGTATCCCCTTTATCTTATCTCAAGTTCCTCTCACAGTCCAAATTAGTTAGTTGGCCTACTGGGGAGGAGAGGGCTTTGGTGATTGCACATGGACAGTTATTTCTTTGCAGTTTGCTACAGTGGGCAAAATCAAATTATTTTAGCAATGTTTAAACCATTAACTATTTCAGTCTCAAGCAGAAGAGAATCAGGCCTAGAGGTGGAGCCCTGAGGAACCCCACTACTGACAGGTCACCAGTCTGATGTTGCTGGAAATGATAATATATTTAACATTTTTATATAACTTTAGTCAGGAGTTTAGTTCACCTTTGCCCATAGGGGAAGAAATTGAAGTTTCTTTTCAAAGAACTGTATCACATCCCGAGGCCTGATGAGCTTAACATCTCAGCTAAGAGTAGGACAGAAGACAGACAAAGGATAATGACCATTACTGAGCATCAACTTCAAACATCACCCCTGGCATGGTCAGAGACTCCTGGTCTGGAAAGAGATAGTTAAGAGAACAGAAGAATGAGAACAGAATTAATGTTGAAGGTGAAAGAATTTATAATGAATAGGAAACCAAATACTAAGAACTCTGTGACTCGGAACCAGTGAACATAGAATCAATTAATTTCTCTGGGTCTTGACAGTATAAATATGTGAAAAACCTAGCAAAAGATGGTGTGATGGAGTGATTTTCTCTGGATAATCTGGGCAATGTGAAATGATTTCTGCTGCACATCCTTGCTAGAACAACATCCTGTAATGTCTTAATTCTCTAACACTAAAAATGTCGGAGAGTTTTTGCTTTTCCTGCAGTTTCAGTAGTTTCAGTGACAATGACACCCTGTTTGCTATAAGTCTGTGCCCAACCTGTGAGCCAGTTGCTTACCCATCACACGATATGGTTATTAGCTGTGTGCTGGACATTTTGTCTAGAAGGATACTGTGAGAGATAGTATCATAAGCTTTGCTGAAATCCAAAAAGGAATAAATATGTCCCAAAGGGCAGTCACCTTGAAACAGCAATTTCAACTTGGAAACATTTTGATTCATTGGTGCATTTATATCCAGTACGAACTACTCTTTGTTATTTGAAAGTATATTTTTGTTCTTTATTACTCTTCTAGGTATGAAAATTTCACTGTGGCATGGCACATTAACAACATGAAATGTTGAAATAAATGTTAACAACCTATTTCTGAAAAAAACCCAAACTGTTCCTTCATGCATATATTATACATGACAGGTTTCAGAATGAGAGAAAGAAAGCCACTGACATTGCCAATGCAAAGATAGCTCCTATTTTCATAATCAAAACAGGTGAATTTTGAAAAATACAGTCTAATCCATCTATTTAGCTCTCTTTTCTGAATATGACATTTAAAGCTCTATGTCAGGAAGAGAAGCTGCCATTCAGATATCAGTTTTCTTTAGTTTCTATTTGTTTCAGACTTAAGATGATAGTGGATTATAAGGAAGAATAAAGAGATTATGGCTCTCAATTTCTTTTGTTTTTTTAAATTGCTTTTATTTCCATGTTGTTATTCAGAATACAGGTAACTGAATACTTCAATTGCTTCATTTTCATAGTCTAATGTTTTAAATCATCTATAATGGCCAACAATTCAAAATTCACATTCTGTGTTGTATCCTACTAAGTGTTCATCACCTCAGCAATGGGATAGTCATCTTTGGAGACTATAAATTGAAGGAACAGATGCAGTGAATTAATCAGAACTTCCTTGAGACTAAAGATTCTCTTCTAGCCCTCCAGATATGCTCTGCAAGAAGAGGAAAAAAAGATCTTAGGAATGAAACGGGCCCTTCACTACATGCAGTTTATAACCTCTTGATTAAAGACAACTTTTTCCTACACCAGAAAGTTAGATAATACAGTGACTGTTACTAAATTTGTTCCTAGAGAGATCTGGAAAAATAAAAACCTGAACAGTGTAGAGCTGTACAATGAATTAGTAGTAAACATAATAAAGGATAAAATCAATTGATGTCTGGATAAACACATATATTGGGGAAAATATCCACAATTTTTCTACAGGGAAATCATGATTTATAATGATGTTTTGGAATTCTTTGAGACAGTCATGGAGGCAAGATGATCTGGGTTGATACCCTTCAGAGATTAAACAAAATTCCTTTCCAAAAGTCCTTGAAGAGGCTAAGCAGCATCTTAGATCTTAAGGAAAGATGGGTTCTTGAATAGAAAAAGGAAAAGAGAAGGAGGATGGGAAGAGAAAAGGAAGTGACAGGGAGGAAAAAGAAAGCAAAGGAAGAAAAAAAAGGAAAGACATGGCAAGTAATAATTATTTATTTTTATCTCAGAATCTGACACTGTTAGAGTGCTCCAAGAATCTGTGCTAGATGCACAGATGCTCCTGTATGTATCAGTGCAATAAAGAGGAGAGTTGATGGTGTAAAACTGGGCAAGGCTGAGTGACAAAGCCATGGAATTCCTGTATTCAAATGCAAAATCATGAATATAGGAAAAATCTTCATTTCAGATTTAATAGTCTTGGATTCTGAATGACTATGACTAGCACTATTTTAAATAATCTATGAGAATAGCTCATCTGAAGTGAGTAGAGATCTGGGAAAAAAACCCCAAAACAACACAAAACCAAACAAAGAAAAAAAGGACAGTCCCAATTCCTGTCTTTCAAAGCACAAGAACACAAACAGAAACCACTAAGTCATGTCCCTCCACATGTCCCTCTTTGCCATGCTTATTGAATGCTGTGTGCAGTCCTGGTCAATACCTTGAAAAGGCTGAAGTAGAACGGGAAAAAAATTTATAGAAGACAGCAAAGATGACCAGTGTTCTTGAACCTCTTCCATATTGGAAATGACTAAGTAAACAAAATCAACCAAAAAGGATATTTTTTTAACATAAAAGATGTTTAAACTGCATGGTTCTTTGTTGCAGAATATTGAGTATGGTGAAAGTTTACAGTGAATTAAGAAAGGAACCAGACAGATTAGCAAAAGAAAAATCCAAAGACAACTTATCTGGCTCAGGAGCTTGCTGATCTGCAAATTACTGTAGTCTGAGGAAGAGATGTCCTTCACATTTTACAATGGAATTTGTGAGCTGTCTTTAGAGACAGGTAGAATAATATGGATCTTCAGCCTCCTTTCAGCCTCCTCCACTCTGTCTGTTCTCAAATGATTATAAAAAATGTATGGTAGAATTTTGTCAATACTATTATTATTTTTGTTGTCATATTTCTAACTTTTTTTTCTCTTCCTCTACCCTACAGTCTCTCCCAGAAAGCTTTTGGTTTACTTGATTTTTAAAACAAAGTGGTTAAGTTTAGGCTGAAATCTCAAAAAATAACTGCAATGAGAATGTTAAAATCAGGGAACACTGAGATGAATAATTTTGATATTAAGAAGTAGGTGCAAAAATATAGAATAAGGAATTCAGTATTGTTAAGATACCTACTTAATAACTGCAGTACAATTTTATATTGAAAAAAAAGTAAATTGTTTGAAGGTTATACTTAGTTATGAGAATCCAGATGGTATTGTTGAGGTGTTGTTTTTACCCATCACAAACTATCCAATGAATGACTACGTTTCACTTGGAACACAATAAACTATGCTATCATCAAATCAGTTCTTATTAGCTGCATCAAAATAAGCAGGACTTGTTAACTACTATGTCCAGGGGGAACATGAATAAATGAATACCTGAAGTTTCTGAAAATAGTATCACTGCACAGATTGAATGAACCAAAAGGGTCCTGCACTTCAAAATTGAACTGTAACAAAAAATGAATAAAAAGACATCACCCCATAGTGCAGGTTTCCTAAACAGAGTAATAATTGTTTAAACATATTAGTTAATGGCAATATTAAGAAAAAGTCATTAATAATAGACATTTCTTAAGGGAGTACTCATTGGTAGAGGAAAATATCAAATATCTGCTGCTCTTTAAGGAAAGATTTGTCATTTATGTATCTTTTTTTGTTGTTGTTTTCTTTTTAATCCCATATATATAACAGTTGGACAAATTATACATATTCTTTAAAATAATATATGAGGATGCCATGAGGCTATTAAAATGATAAATCACTTCCTATGTAATTTTGTTTTCCCTTTCCTACAGAACCTTTCTTTAAATTGATTATGTATGGTAACGATAATTACAATAGTCTTGTGCAATTGGTGGTCATTCTTACCTTTAATATCTCTGAAATACTCTGAATATGTGTGTATTTATATATACTGCTGCTGAATTACGGCAGATACAGAACTGCATGTATGTAAAAGACATTAAATTCTCCTAGTTTATTGATTTGAAGCAAAGTATAAAAGGAGCAACCTAAACCCCAGTGAAGTTGATTGTATTTTTTGAATTGACTTCAATGAAGTTTTGATCAGTTTTTCTCACTGGGGATCTAGAGTAGGTTTTAGGTGATTATCTTGAGACAAAAGCCCTGAAAAATGCCCATATTAATATTATATATATTTTTCAGATTATGAATATATTTATAAAGAATATAAATTCTTTATCTAGAATACAAAATGTTCTTGTGGAAATATCCATTCCACTATGAAAATAAATTAAGTACTAAATAGCTTGAAAAAAAACCCAATAGTGTTGTCCTTGGAGTATCAGAAACACTGTAGTTCAGAGCTGGGAAACAAAATGAATGACTGAGATTTATGAAAATCAGCTATGTCTGTCTAAAGGCTGTCTCAGAAAATATTATAGTGTATGTGTTTCCAAAAAGAAAATATTTGATAACAAAGGGTCTGATCCCTGACAACAGTGCAAAATTCAGTGCTGAGAGGCTGAAAAAGCTCTAAATACCTTTGAGGTATATTTGCACAATGCTGGAATGCTTCATTTGAAGGAAATAGGAGAAAAGTTGGTTTTACTACTTTCTTAAGGTAAATCAGATTTGTTTTTCTCCATATATTGAGTTCTAAATTTTGTGATAAAATATCTCGGTTGTGTGTCTGAAGAGAGGTTTTTACAATGTCTTGACTGTCTTTGGAATTAGTGGAATTTAGTCCCAGAGTCACTTTGCTTATAAAGCTCAGCTGTCCCTGCTACTTTAGTAATTTCAACTTACTAAGAAACTCTTATATTTGAAAATAATCTAGAAGTTGTTGAAGTATTGTTGAATTGATTTTTTTCTCCTTGAAAATTTTTTAAGATTATCCTAATTCAGGCACTATTATTTTGTGTCTTTACAAATATATGTTCTTGGAGGACTTGGTAATGTAATCTCTCATTAACAGCATAAAATAAATTACAAAATATGAAATATAATTTGCCATTTCCTATAGAAAGTGTAAAAACTGTTCCTCTAAGTGGATAAAATCAGAGTATGTGTTTATTATTGCCCAAGACTCTGTTGTCTTCTGGCTGACATATGGATACCTTCCAGTTCTCTTAATTTTCGATTCTGGTGGGACATAGGCACTGAAGGTGACATGTGGCATGTGTCACAATTATACCTTTGAGATCCAACAGATGTTCCAGTAACTGTCTTTCATATTTTTTAAGTTTTGTCCTTAATTCTTCAGTTCAATTTTGAAGAAGACTTACAAATATACTTCGGCATCTAATGCCCACAGTTATCACAGAATCTGGGTGCTTAAATGCCCCCAGAAATTTGGCCTCATTCAGTGGACTAGATATACACAGATTTAACTTGAACTTCAGCAAGTAATTTCACTACCTTCAAGGTTTATAAAAAAAGAAGAAATGATACTTCAGAACGGTTATTAATTTATCTGCACAGTAATGAATACATAGTCAGAAGCAGCAAAATGCCACAACTGGACTCAGGCTTTTAGATTTCTGTGAAATCAACAATGAATAGGAAGAAAATGCTTTAAAAAACCGAGTTACTCTAGCGCCCAGATTGGACCACCTCCATATTCTGCAATTCTGTGTTCTCCACAGATGTCTAGGAACATTCATAGGATCACTGAGAAATCCATTCCTTCCCCTAAAAAAGTAATTTTTTTCAGTGAAAAATTGTATTAATTAGTACCTGTTGTCCTGGTGTAAAAAGTTATTAACTAAAACATTGTTTTTCAATTTTTATTTTTGTTTTAGTATTTTTGCAGCTAAACTAAAAACTGAAATCTTTAGGATAATGGTAAACTGTAGCAGTAAGAGTAATCTGTGAATAGAAAGCTCAGCTTGTTAATCAGCAATTGCTGTATAATCACATATTTTAAGAAAAATGTAATACAAGATGATGGGCACAGCAGCTGAACAGTGAGAACTACTGAGGCTCGATGTTAAGAACAAAGAATGGCATATGTGACAGGAGAATTTTGGGACCTAAAGGCAAGGTCAAATTTTCTATAATGTCTCTAACCATAAGAAGTTCTCAGCTTGCAGCCTTCAAGCAGTGAAATCTTCTGTGTCATAATTCTTACCAGCTCCCATATTTCCTGCTTTGACTGTAAGATAACCTCTGGTTACTGTGGGATGTTGGTTTGAGATGAGCACTGTCAACAATATGCACTGTATGTAAGCATCTGTGCCATTTGCCTCAATTCACTATAAATTGATCTCTTCAGGCTCTTAATTCAAACTCTGCTGTTGATTCTCTCATAGAATATGTAGACTACTTTATTGAAAAAAAAAAAGAGTATTGAGCTTAGCAAAGCAGAACATTTCTAATCAAGTACCAGTTTTAGAGGTATAAAAGGAGGTGGCTTTCCTTGTATGATGCATAATTTGAAATTGTTCTGGATTTCAGTGGTTGTTATATTTCCTATTACTATTTTGGCTATTGGTGTATTTTAAATACAATGATTAGTTTAAAAGGACATAATGCAAACAAAAAACCCCAAACCACAGAAAAGTAGAAACTTTTGTGCAGGTGAAATGTATGAATATTCTTTAAAACCTGAGTAACTGACCAGTGAGGTCAACTACTTGTAACTGGACTTGGCCCTGTCCCTTCTTGGACTAATATTTCATTTCTAATTATTTCTATTTAGTAAGTGTTTCAAAATTCTTTTTCACATAATTAGCTGACAATTTTTTTTCTGGTTTGACACTTGTAGGCAGCTCAGCCCCACACAGCTTCACACTTATTCCCCCGCAAGTGGAATGGGGAGGGTAAAAGTGAGAAAACTCATGGATTGAGATAAAAAACCAATTTAATCGGTAAATCAAAAATTGTGCATGCAAGTAAATAAAAAAAAAATTAAAAATTAATTTTTTCACTCCTTCACACCAGCAGGGAGATGCTTAGCAATTTCTAGGAAAACAGGGCTCCATCATGTGTGGTGGTTACTTAAGAAGACAATATCTTAACTCTGCATGTCACCTCCTTCTCCTTCTTTCCCTGAGCTTTCATTGCTCTTGATGCTGTGTGGTATAGACCGACCTTTTGATCAAACAGGGCAGCTGTCCCCATTTTTATTCTGCAGCCCCAGACCCCTTGCTTATGGGATGGAGTGAGAAAAACAAAAAACTTCCTTCATACTGTGTAAGCATTGTTCAGCAGCAGCTAAAACAGTGGTGTGTTAATAGTGTTTTGGTCACAGATCAAAAACCTAACACCATATGAGCTACTGTGCAAAAAAAAAAAAAAAAAAAAAAAAAAAAAAGCCAAAGCCAGTATAATCTACACTCCTCAGTCTATACAAAACAAGCTGTGTCCAATTATCTCATTAGATATTCCTTTAATTCCCATCCTTTGATACATTCGCTGACTTAATTTGCTCAGTCTATGAGCATTCCTATAAAATGTCTATAAAATACTCACTGAGATCCTTTAGTCCATGATTTTAGTTCTGTTCATTATGGTAGTCACTCAGGATGGGAAGCACAGGGTGTTGCACAGAGTTACCCTGCACCAAAGCCAGCTCATGATGTTTCAGTGCTGCACTTGCTGTTTCTTGTGAGGCTCATCCTCCACTAGACGTTTGTTTCTGGTTATAGTACATCCCATAACAGGCAACTCAAATAATGGGTTACAAGAGTTCAAAGGTACACCCATTGCACATCTAATTATTTTTGTATTCCTTCCTAAGAGCTACACTGCTGCTGCTGTTCTATAAGGAAATTGATATGAAATTTTTTTAGGATAAAACAAAAACCTGAAATTCCTTTATACACATATATAGAAAATCCCCCAGTTTGGAATGGAGAAATTTTCTGTCAGGACACTGGAAAATACCCCAATATTAAGGTAAATAAGCACATCAATTAAATTAAACTAACTCTATTTAACAGTATCAGCAGAGAATTTGTCGCTCAAAATGATTCAAGTGACAAAAGTCAGATAAAAATACCTTATTTAAAATGAGAACAGAGATTTAAATAGACGCACTCTAATTCAGGCCAAAAAACTACAATGATCTCAACTAATTGATAAAACACCAAAAACTCTAAAAAAAGAGCTGAAAACTTACTTTTGTATATTAAAACATGGTGTTTTCCCTCTGTGGAGGGGAAAGAGACAGACATGTTTTATTGTATCTATTGTCCCAGAATAAAGCTTTTTTAAACAAAAAAAAAAGCTACAGTAAATTTTTAATTCAGCGCTCCTCACAGGCCACTCAGGAAGAGTTAGATCCCCTGAGTCTAAAACATCTTCTTAACCATGAGTCAGAAATAGAGGGAACACACCATGTTAATTTACCTTGAGCATTATTAGCTTTATTGGCATGGCAGGATGAGTAATTGCTGACTGAATTTGACTTTATAGGCATCCAAGTCCTTGGATGTACCTAGGACTTGGGTATAGAGGCTGACAGATGGTCATGAATGATTCTTCCTAATTAGGGAAAACTGAAGGAGTCTATATGCAGAATTCATGCCTGGATAGTTGTCCATGGGACATATGGCAGAATGCTAATGAATGTGTACTTTACACTTGCACGTATATCCAACAGAGAATAAGTATTGATGATCAGCTCAAAAAGGACTATGGGAATAAAGATTACATTTTTAAGTTTTCCAAAGCAGGTTTGTGTGTTTTGATCACCTGGTGTGCAACAAGGCTATCTTTTCTCTTGTATATCTAGGTATCTACAATAAATATTGTTCTTGCTACACAGAACAATACCTTTCTCTGAAGTTGTTACCATAAAATGATAAAATCTAAAGTGAAGGTGAATAAATTTGGCATATTTATATAAACTTTTATCAATTTTAGGCAAAACCATAAATTTTTCACTCCACATGAGGATGTAAGGTTACTATAAATCTATTGTTTGCCCTCTTTGTCAAAGATAGCTGAAAGAATTTAAAAATACAGTTACTCAGGCATAACCAGAAAATCTACTCAGGAAAATACCTTCTGAGATGAGCCTATCTGGAAAGTACATTATCTATTTTATAGCTTGTAGTCTAGAGTGCAGAAAAGAACTCCTCTGACTTCCCACTCTTTGCCTTCACAGTTTGAAAGAACCACCGTGGAAGGAAAGAATATATTTTCAATATGTCTAAAATAAAGTATGTGGAATAACTGAGGTCACATTTAGGAAACTTATCTCTATGTTAGTGTTTCTTTTGTTGTCAAAATGCTCAAGAAAAACTCACAACATGTACTAACGTTCTCCTCATACGCTCTTCATATTAATAGCTTATTACTGCCAAATTTTATCTTCTCAAATATTACTAAAAGGAATAATTGCTGTCTACTTTGTAGCCTTGTACTGTAACTGAGTTCTATACTTTAGAAATTATTCTTTAAGAACTTCTGTCTGCTTACCTTCATATTTTCAAATTATTTTTATTTTTGATAGTAACAAAAAGTCTTTACAGCAAATTAGAGAATCATGATTATACACTTAGAAAATAAACCTGACAATACACCAATGTGAAAAACAAATAATTTAAAACTTAATACTTTTTTAAAATGTGTATTGAATGTCATTGAATGTTTAAATGTTGACCGAATTATTAAATTTAGCAACTTAGTTATGGAGGTGCTGACTTTTGTAAAAATATTTATTTGAGAGGAAACCAGCAGCTTATAAAGGACAGAGTCTGAATAAATTAAACATATGCAGAGATATTGGAAAAATTTCTTTAGAAAACATTAAATAGAACAAATACCTGTGAAAACAAAAGAACATAATCCAAAATATTTTGTTCAGAAATGCAAGTTGAAAGCATATTTAGCTTTTAAAACACTCATAGGGACAATCCACTCAAAGCAAATTTCCTTCCTCTCTGATATCAAAGTATAGTAAGCAAAAGAGAGAATAAAAGCAGAACATGAAATATAAATGGGCATAAGTGCAGTAATTTTTTTAACATAAGATGCTAAGGCTTTTTCATATGAAGAAATCTGTTTTAAATTAGAAAAAATAAGTTTCTTTGTCAATCTTTGCAACATTATTTGCGAAGTGAATATCCCTACTAATTTTTTGTGGTTTGGATTCAAGGTGTCTTGCTTTTTACAGGGAATTTCACATGCAACACTAAATTTAAATGTATATTTCTTTATTTGTTCTGAATAAATGAATTTAAAATAGTGTGCTACCAAAACCCCTCCCCCCAAATCCATTTAAAAATATAAGTATTTTTGTTATTAACGTATACTTGGAATCACAAGAAAACCTAAAACTAGGGCTCTGTGGGTAATGGATTGCAGGTTATTTTTATCACATGCCTTCTTGTCACAAACTCAATTTTCTATGTTACCTCTTCTGTAAATATTTACTTAGACATAAGTATCACTTATGCAGAAACTCTTTCTAGTTGGATTTGAATGGTTTCTAGTTGCCTTCTAATATCCATATATTAATGAACGAACATTACATTTAAATGCCAAGCTGCTCTCCCTGTAAGCTGCTCCTATAGAATTTACAATACTGCTGTGGACTCAACTGGGGGATAGAGCTAGAAAACTAATATTGTCACTAGGATTTCTGGACACACTACATAAAATATTAATGAGTACAATTGCATCTTTGGAGATCACTAGGATGGCTTAGGTATATAAAGAAGGAAACTATTCTCTGCTGAATAACAGTGTATAATTTAGCCATAAGTTCTTGGGTCTTGTTGCCATTCTGAAGAAACAAACTATCCATAGACTTAAGCTGAATAAACATTTAACATTCCTTTAGCAAATTTGTGTTGACTTGACATGAAGCAACCAAAGCATATTGGTTATTCTGTTCACTAAGACTTGAAATAAATTTGTTTACCATTGTATAATAATTCTGCAGAATGATATTGAGTTCATATGTATAAATATCTATAGAAATTTTCAGCTGCAGTTCAACGCATATAAGCTTTCTTCTGTAGTTCTGTTTGCCATGATTATTTCAAAATATGTTGAGCCCTGGATGGATTTTCAATAGGGATTCAAGTAATACCTTTTTCCTAAGCCCTACATACTGACTAATATGTTAAAAAATTATTTGTTTTCACATAGAAATGTAAGAATTCAGTAGTATATTTTGTATCAGTGGTGTAACTTACAAAAGTTAGCTTCAGTATTTCCACGATTTTTTTCTCTTCTATTCTTGTACATTTTTATGTTCTCTCACTTGAAAATGAAGAAAAGTCAAATAGAAGCAATGCAGTTATTCAGTTCAGAGTAGGCTTTATCTGTGCCTCTATTAGATATTTTGGTAAAATTTCATTTCGATGCTCTGTAGAGATAAAGAAAACAAATTTACGCTTAAGAATGCCATACAGGAAAATATAACATCCTTATAAAATTGTCCCTATTAGAAATCTATGAGATGCCAGCATCTTGAATACCTTCTGCTCTCCTGTCTCCCAAACAATATCTCCAAGCAGTAGGAAAAGAGAAAGTACTCAAATATACAACCAAAAAAATTTAGTACCATTCAGCCTGAAAAGCAAACAGATGGAAATTGATAAGAAAGAATTTATAAAATCATAAATAACATGCAATAAATGAATGGGAGGAAAGCTTTTTCATTGTTTCTTCCAGTGGTGAGCTGTTAGCATGCTAGTTACCAGCACTGACAACAGCCTAGTGTTCAATGTAATATTTTACTCTTCCCCAGTCCTGGGTTCTGCGTAAATCTATTTTTAGCATTTTCCTATCAGTCTGCTTCATTTTGGACAGGTCTCAGCTAAAATTTGAATACTGCATGACAGCTTCCCCACAGAAATGGAAAGTTAGAAGGGAGAAGATGTTTTCTTTTTCATTACAATTAATTTTTATATGAATTTCTGATTCTTATAGACTATACCAGTGGAGATACTCAACTTTTCTTTGACAATGACAATGCGTTTATGGAAAATAAAGCATGAATACAGATAGTAGGCGAAGTGTTACTGAGGTATGGTAGGTGAAATCAATATAATGGAACAAATAACTTAATCCTTGTAATCCACAGAAGAATACAATGATTTTTCTCTCTCATCTGTAACTTTCTAGAAAGAAAATGGTTACATAATTAACTAACAAACCTTATTTATTACATGTAATACTTATGTGCCATGGCAAATGTTGTGAGTTTGGCCAGTGACTTCAACTGTCACTTGAAAAATTAATTTTCATCTCTAGCTGTTAAAAAAAACCCACTATTTTTTCCTCATTTATATTGTCTTCCACCATTCCTTCAGCCTCCACAATCCCCCCAAAATATTCAAAGATATGCATACATACTTATTTATAATACTGTAACTTTGTAACTGTAAAGACTACTGAACCAAGAACAAACTGTTCAATTTCTACTAGAAGTCTCTTGGATCATGAATACTAGTAGAAAGATGAGGAGGGGTAAAAAAAAAATACTAAAATAATTTGTTCTTATCAGGATTCAAAATACTTCCCTGCAGTGCCTCCAAAGTAGCAAATCTATTGGCCCTTCACAAATTCTTCCTGTCATCCTGCAACCACAACTTTGATAAGCATAAAATGTGAACAACACCTTGATTATGAAAATGATGTTTGCTGAGTTTATTGCTGTACAATATTTAAAAAAAAGATGAATTTTTTTATATCCACCAGCAAATCTGGCCTAGTGGTTTTATGTTTTTTGATCTGTTCCTGTGATTCAAACCTCTGTTTTTATCATTAAGGGATGCATAATTTTCTATTATGAGAGGATTGCTCAATGCTATGTCCCAGACAGGAGTGGGTGATGGGGGATTAGGCTGCTTTTGGCTGTCATGAAGTTCTGCTCCTCCTTATGCTCACGCTCCCTGAACACCACCGTGTTACTAAAAGAAGATAGGCAACAGCTCACTGATCGACAGCACAGGGCTAAGCTGAGCAGAAATTAAGAAGCCTCAGGGAAGTATGATATTAAATATCAAACCAATATTTGCTGTCAGGCTTTAGCATGGCAGAAGAAGGAGAGTGTAATCTTGCTGAAGAAAAAACAAAAATAAAACGATAGAATAGAAATGGAATTACTAGACAATGTCAGTAAATGTGAAACTTAGACAATCTTTTGCTGTTTCTGTGCTCTGCAAAATAAATCACAGCAGATCACAGAATATTCTGAGTTGGAAGAGATGCACAAGAATCAGTGAGACCAACATTTAAGTGAATGGCCCATAGAAGGATCAAGGTCACAACCTTGATGTTATTAACACTATGCTCTAGCAAAGTGAGCTAATCTCAGGGTCAATAAGTGATCATAAGAACAGGTATTTTTTTCTTTAAACCCTCAGGTGAGGGTTAAAAAACGAATACGATAAAAAGGTTCTCTCTGCTCAGATAAAATCAATCAGTTTTGTCATTTACTTTAAATGAGAAAAACTATAACCCAGTAGATTGCATGGTGTTCAGCCTATGAACACTACTGCTATATGAGCTCAACAAATGTATTTTATTAAAATTTGTGGCAAGTTGCTTAATGTAATTTCATTATTTTCTTATATTTTATTAATTAAACATCATTGTAGTAGAATTTAATATGTGATTTTAAGAAGCAAAGAAATTATTTTCTGTATCTCATTTAGATACATTTTAAAAATTAATTTAATTTTTCCAAATGATGCTGGTATATGCACAGTACTACATATCTTTATTATTATGCTCCTGAGTATAGATCAAAAGGCAACATGTAAGATTAAGATCATTGTAGAGTGCAGTTTGTCTAATTGATTGCTGCAAGATTCATTGCATCAGGCATACAAATAGAAAAGAAAGCATTCAATTTAGTTGCCCCTGTCTCTAAACATGTAATTCTGAAGCTTTAATTTTAAAAAGTATTCAAATCTCTGCTTGAATCCTATCAAATTCGAGTTAAATTAATTAGGCAGATGTCTAAATGTTTTGGTAATAATAAGATACTGGTGAGTTGAAGTCTGTATTAACAGTAGAAAATTCCAGATACTTAATAACTGGTTGTCTTCTGGACACATACAGCAGCTTTACACAGAATGCAATTCTTTTGTGAAAGCACCATATCATCTCTAATAATTTTTCATTCATAATCCTACTTCCACAAGCCTATGAAAGAACACGAGAATGTTAACAAGCATGTGATGTTATGGTGTAAAAAGCATCACAAAGAAGGCTCAGTTATTGCCTTTATGGTAATAATCAATTCTTGACTGAAGAAAGAATGAGATGCCACAATAGTTGCCTTGAAAAAGGGAAAGGATATCACTCTACCTGTATTCTTAAAGTTGGACTACCCATATGTCACATTAAGAGACAATAACTACATTTAAGTTTACATGGGAACACTCTATGCTACAGCTCAGAAAATGATGCCTGTAACTACTATATCCCTAGGAAGAAAGACTAATATTGTAGAAAAATAGTTTTCTTTGCCATGAAACCTTTTTTTTTTTTTAATTCACAAAACTGAAGAGGACATTATTTTCTTGGTAAATTTTTAAGATAACTATTAAATGTTAAAAGCTTCAAATTCTTGTTTTCCATTCAAAAGCATTCCTAAGTGCAGTCACAGCTAAATGGAATCCTGTAATTTCAAATGTCACTAGAGAGTGGCCCGGTATAAAACATTATCCTCTAAAGGCAAAGCTTGTAAAATATATTCTTATGTCTTTTCTCAATCTGCATAGTCCAGCTGAATTTGAGTATTTATCAGGCAGAAGATAAAATACTGCATATTAATGTAAACAATTTCTGGAATTCCACTGCTTTACATACAAATCGCATAATATCAGCTACAAATATTGTTGTACTGTTTGGAGATTTAAAGATGATAGATGCTTGCACTGACAGAAAGATTTCATAATTGCTCGCTGTCAAACCTTAAAAGCTATGGAGTGATACATTATTGTTGCTTACTTTTACGTTTTCCCTTTTTAATGAAAAAGATACAGATTGTATTTAGTGCAAAGGAAATTTCCCAAGGCAACAGAACCCAATTTCCAGGGCTTGCATACTTAAGGACAACATTTAGTCTTCCCATGAAGACAAGCCTCACAAGTGAGGCTTCTATTAAAGTGTAAACGAAAGGTCTGATTCTTGATTATAAATAGCTAAAGGGATAAATTTCTATATATTTATAGAAAAATAGAAGTTTTTTCTTGTTTCTTTAATGAAAGTCACTTTTTACATTTAAATATTCACACATATAAGAAGACACAACCCTCCCCATTTGCTACCCACCAAGTTCTGATGAGTTTTATCTTATCTATGAGCTTCTAATCAGTCTTCCTTGAGGAAGATAAATATTGGAAACAGAGTCCACTTTTACAATGCTTACTCTTCCAACGGGGTTTGAATTCTATTAATCTGTTCCTCCTTTCTTTTTTGTTGCTATTTTAATTTTATTTTGGTCTAAGTGAATTCTTTGTCTTGCTCACCACTTCGACATTCATTACATTACAGTCCTCTCATGACTTAATAGTTCCAAATCCTTGCGTTCAAGGTTTACATTACTTTTCTCATCCAGAATCCTGTCCCTAAATTTTAGAAGGAAAGCAGTAAATAAAAGTAGAGAAAATAGGAAGTCTATTTACTCTATGTGAATAGCAATGAAAGGGTGGAGTTTCTTCCCTTAAAATGTTCCAGACCTTGTGAGATTGTAAGGAAACAAGAATAGACATATTAATGCACTGATAATTCCATCAATTAAAACTGTTAAGCTTATTAAAATCTAGAATGAGAAAATCAGGTATATCTTAATGAAAATATATCTGAAATAAACACATCTTAACTAAAAGTAGAATCTAGAGTAAGAATATTTACTCCATTCTCATAAAATATTGAAAATAAATTATTTTCCACTCCAAAATCATCCCTTTTCCTGTAGTCCAGTTCCAACCAGCATCATTGAGTTAGCCTAGTAGGACACTCACTCTCATCTGGTAGATGTGTCCTTGTCCTCACTGGCATTCCCGTTTCTGCATATAGCAGCTTCTCCTCATCTCAGATTTTTATACTATCTGACAAGCATGTTCAGCTGAGAAGGTAGGTATTATTTAATTACTTATTGTTTTCTGAATTAGAGAGCTTAAACCTTGAAGACCTTACTTAGCATGCAGCAGTGGATCTATCTCTTTGGTCATTCACCAATCACTAAAGGATTTTCTAACATGCTGGGATTTTCTGCCCCAAATAAGTGATATTAAGTGTGAGTTTGGAAACAATTATACAACAAAGTTCATTTATAGCTCTGGTTTCCATCCAGGAAGATGTGGTGAAGGTCTCACTTACACGAGCAGTCTGTTTGGACAGGTTTCATGCTGTGATGCCATACTACTCATGAGTCACTTTCCTCATCCTTCCAATTATTCATTCACCTTCAGACTATCCTATTTTCATGCTTCCCTAGAAACAAGTAGGAGGCAGTGGAATGCAAAGGGATATTAAATAGCATGAGCATACTTTTCCTGTAGTTTGACTTCAGTTAATGGACTAACAAATAATAGCTTCAGGAAATATATCATCTTTTCCTTCCTACTAAGTTGCATTCTGAGTTGCAGCACTGAAGTCAAGCATTTATCAGAATATGTGCAGGATGTACTCAGTTACTTTTTGTGAAGATCATAGAAAGAAAGAAAGGAAGGGAACTTTTGAAACTCTGAGCTTGTGTGGATCATACTATATCCACATTTTCTAAAAAACCAAAAGGAAATTCTTCAAAGGAGTGAGAGACTATGCATAATATTGTACACAGAAAAATATTCTTATGTTTGTTACAAAGGATGCTTTCTGCTACTAGTTTAATACTTTATATTCATTTGCATTAAAGAAACAATTTACTTAAAGGAATAAAGAAGAAGACCTTAAAAAATTACCAAACTTCTGTAGTCATTAGAATGGATACACCTCAATTTCTTAACTATATCAAGAATCAATGAATTAAAAACTTTCAATGATAACTTGGATAAATAGGTAAATTTGGGTCAAATACTATGATTTTAAATGGATTTACATTACCCAAGAGAAGATTGTTTCTCACAAGGTTTAAACCAGCAAATGTTAAAACAGAAATGCATTAAACATATCATAACCTATTGCTTTTAGCATCTTATTACAAAGCTCCCGTGCCTTCTTAGTGATGTTTCATGGGCAGCTCCTCACAGCACTGACTCCTTCTTCTTCCCAGCACAGCCAACAAACTCCAGCTCTTTTCTCAACTAGGTAACCCACTCATTTATAGCGCTCATTCTCATTGGACACAGCTATGGCCTGTTAAGGGCAGGCCTGTTCCTAATTTTTGACTATGAGGGTAGTGAAATACTGGAACAGGTCTCCGTTCCAGAGAGGTGGTAGATGTCCCATTCCTGAAATCATTTCAAAGACATGGACAGGACTCTAAGCAATCTGATCTATTTGAAGATTTCCCTGCTTATTGCAGGGGCTCTGAATTAGATGTCCATTATAGATCTCTTCCAATCTAGACCATTCTATGATTCTGGGGACATATACTCTTTGTGAACTTTAATTATTTTATTCAATATTTCTTTACGCCCAGCCCCATAAATTTCCTACCGTTTTCCTCAGAAATAAATATGGAGCAAAGAAATACTAACACGATAGTCAGTCTTCCTACTTAGGAGAACAGAGTTCTGTATTCCCTCCTACTTTCCTGTTTGCAAACATATGTCACAGTAAATATAGTTTTCTACCCATTGGAAACATTCCACTAGTGAGTTTCTTATTCTACCACTTTGCTCTGCAAGCTTTTTTCATTGTGATATCACTTGTCACTGCAATGAATAAAATAATATACAAGTTATTTCCTCTGGGGATTGATGGCTAAACCATTTGTATTGGTTGTTTAAGCCTTGGAGCAGTACATACCTGTGGTGGGTTATGCTGTGTAAAGCAGTGGGGTCTGGGTAGATCAGTAGACTGACAAGATGTGGGAAAGCAGAATGAGATCTAAATATCAGAGGTTAAAAAGAACTAGGAGGTTTTCAAAAGGATGCAGAAAATTGTCCATTTCAAGGTAAACCACTCTACGATTTTAGGGTAGAATAATTAGGAAATATTAAAACTCTAAAAGAATCTAGAACCATGGAAGCTTCAGGAATCAGTAAAAAGCCAGCATTGTTACAAGATGATGTTCATCAGATAGATTCCTGGAAGTCAGAGCTCATTACCTGAAGTTGTGACAACATGCGAAAATGGAAGACATGAAATTGGTAAATTCATGTGATGGTGTGGTCAGCTATGTGGTCAGGTCAGCTTGTTTGGTTTTTTTTGGTTTATTTTTTTGGGTTTTTTTGGGGGGAGGTTGGTTTTTGTTTTGTTTTATTTTGGGGGTTTTTTTGTGGGTTTTTTTTGGTTTTTGTTTTTTTTTTTTGTTTTTTTGTTTTGTTTTTTGTTTGTTTGTTTGTTTGTTTGTTTTTTGGGTTTTTTTTTTCTTTTGTTAGACAAATGATCTCTGCACTATGTTCCTCATCTGGTGTAAAGTTACAAATAGTTATATTTTCAACTGGTCATTACTTGAGTAATGATAAGATAGCCTTACTGATGAGCTCAGAATGCAGCTACTTCAAGTGCCAGAGAATTAATTAACAAAAGCCTGTTATGTCTCTGTTTGTGGAACACTCGTTTTGTGAATCATGAGAAAAAGTCACTACACTCATTAAACAATATTTTTTTCTGAACATTCTCTTTTATAAATAAATGCATTTCCAGGCCTATGCCAATTAAAATATCTGGAGGTGTAGCTGGGGATGCAGTTATCTCTCCACAACACAATGGAATAAAAGTTAAACAATAAGCTATAGGTGCTGCCATACACCTCTCAGCAGAGATCTGGATAAATGGACAAAGAAATTATTACAAGGAGTGTCACTGCCATTGCTCAAGCTGTACTGCACTGAATAATACACAGTGAAAAGAAAAAGAAATTATTCCCCTCTGCGATCCCATAGTCAGCAGATATTTTGTTGATGTAGTACCAGTCAGACAAAAAAGGTGTTTGATCTTACATGAGCACACGCCCAAAGGCCTTTAATCTGTCACAGTCATTAATGCCAATGACATTTCCAGTGACCTGCTAGAATTCTTTAACTCTTTCTAGACAACATTTTCTGACATATCCATCCTTCCAATTAAATCTGATGATCACTTGGTTGAGTGAATATTCTCAGGAGCAAAGAGAAAAAGTGTTCTCCATTGTCTTTTCAATTACAGATCATGATGATGGCCACATGACACTTAATTAGCAAAATACTGAGTGGAATGCATTTTGTAATTTAGCTTCTAAATGACCTTTATATTAGAGAAGTCAGTGATATGTGGGCTAGTATGGCACTAAGTGTATCAGAAGACCTAGAAAGAGACGAAATATTGCATTTTATACTGGTAAAGATTTAGAAAACTAAATACATGACAGTATAGTTTTGTACTTTTACTTCTCCTGAATGTTTTAAAGACAAGCATCTTCATTTGCCAGTCAGAGAATTATTTTTTTTTTCTTGTGGCATGTGTACAAAGCAAGAAAGAAATTCTATATCATTTCTAAAATTCACTAAAACAACAACAAAAAACAACTGAGGGAGAGATGTTTACCTATCTCTATTAAACAATCTCTGAGGCTTTCAGGAAGAAAAGCTCAGGTGTACTCTATCTCCTTGTGGGTTTATGTGTAAATCTTTCTATAGTGTAAACAGACTAGGCATAAGATGACTTATTTTGACCACTATCCCCAGCAACACCACATGTTGTGCAGACAAAGCCTTTGAAAGGTTCAGTGTCAGTTATTAAGGAGACAGATGGGATTTGCAGCCAGCCTGCACTCCAGATAACCTCACAACAGTGATGTTGAGAGTCAAGAAGTTACTGGGCTTGCATAGTTTTACAGCCATGGAAGCGAACTTACAGGTGTCATCTGCCACCATTACTGAGCCAAACCATACAAAAATTTCAGCCACTTTTCTTCACAAGGCCAGGTATAGCATCCTGATAGCTCTGGAGATGGCTGTTCTCTTTCTTGCAGGTTTCATATCAGAATGTATACTGGAATGGAAATGTGCAAAATAACCACTTCCTTCCACAACTACATAGTAAAAAGGGGATTAGACATATTTAAGTTTTTGTAGGTTTTCTATTTCTATTACCAGTATATAGAGACAAATACTACAGCGGGAATAAAGGTCCTCTCTATCCAATTGACATTTTCACAGCTATGGATGACCTTTCTGTTCTTCAGTTAGTATTTTCAGATCACCTTGCCCCACACTGTCTTGTCAAAGTCACAACTGAAAAGGGAAAAACAAGAGCCCCAAAGCCAGATTATAAATCTAAGCAGAACATGTCTGTTTTATTGAAGGAAAGTGCTATAAGCTATCTCCTGTCCTCATGTCTGCCAAGTTCAACAGGATAAGAGCCAGACAGCAGACACTAATGAGTGGCAGACCTTCACACAGAAGATAATGAAGTGTATTGAGAAAAGTAAGGAAATCACAGAAGTTTTAAATATTAAGAAAAAACAGAGATTTTTTTCCAAAAAGGTACTGGGTTTCCATATTATTTTGTGTGCTCATGAGACAGCAAACATCATGGCTCAGGGAAGCATCACCTTCTAGTCATTCATTCACTTGTGTCCCATATAAATATTTTCTTCTCTAGTATGTTCTCCTTTCTTCATGATGCTTCTGCACAAGTGTGAGTCTACAATACTATGCAGTAGAAGGCAAAGCTCAGTAGAACATACATTTTTGCCTCAGTTTCACTTTTTCTGTTTATGACTATGGCATACAGCGACCACAATTCCTTCAGGAATTATGGGGCTAGATGCTCCCCTGCTATGTGGTATTCACATTCTCTGAAAAAATTCCCTTGCCCTGGATTTTTCTCCCGGGAAGATGAGAGGCCTCAGAGAAAAAGAAAACAAATCTTATCTCATTTGCTTCTCCTCTGTTTTGCTCATGTGGAATGTGTTTGGAGATTGCTTGCCCAAAGGTGATTGCTTGATTTGATTCTGGTGTGAGTCATTTTGAGTCCTTGGCCAATTGAGGCCAAGCTGTGTCAAGACTCTAGAAGTTTCCATCATTATCTTTTTAGCATTAAAAAAGTATCTTTTCTGTATTCTTTACTATAGTGTAATATACTATTCTTTAATGTAATATAGTATATTAAAGTAATAAATTAGCCTTCTGAGAGCATAGAATCAGATGCATCATTCCTGCCTTCATCAGGGCTTCCCCAAAAATACAATATTGCTAGCCCTAAGCATTTGACACAACAGGATGTGAGGGTACAACTGTCATCCTAACTTCACCTCCAGGCTGCACTATGATCTTAGAAATGCTCCTCAGGCCGTGGCCTTGACAAACATCACCCTTGCTCCTCTTGCACTTTTCAAAAACACTGTCTGTTCTTCAGAACTTACATTGTCCAATGGGCTCCTTTTTTAGCATACAGGTGTGGAAATTTATTTTTCTTACCTGAATAATAATCCAAGTGGAACAACATTTTTATTATTGAAATTTCAAGGAAAGTTATTGACCCAAATTTGATCCAGGATGGAAAATTATTACACCTTGACCCAACTCCCTTGTGACGTTATAAACCGTGGTCCTTAATGAGACTGAGCTCTCCCAGGCTGCAGCAGGCTGTGACCAGAAAAGTCCCTCTTACTGGGGCACCTCTCAGAGCCAGTGAAATCTCAAGTTTGTTATACTTGAAGACCATCACCAAAAGCCAGTGATGGAGCCTGGGCTATTTCCACTCCTCAAGGCTCAATCCTTCACCCAAAGGCAAGGCAAAGCAAATTTTTCACAGGTATATATACACCTTGGATCTTTAGATCGCTGTGTATGCATGTGAATATGCTATAGAAAATGTATTATGAATGTTGCTGTCTTAAATTTTTTAAGTATGTTAGATTTGTAAGTAAATTAGGTTTAAAAGTGAGTTACCTCATTACATAATTGTGCCTATAGTAAATTCTATAGAATCTTTTGTTTAGGCTATTGCCAAAATAAACTATTAGTTTATTAAACTTAAACTAAACTATTTAAATTATTTTAAAATAATTTTAAAATTGTTTGAACCTTTAAATTCTTTTTAAAACCTTTGACCTAAACCAGTGGTCAAGTCCAGGGCCAAATTTGGACAGGGCTCCACTATGAACCTTGTGAAACAACAGAAGAGTCTGCCTTACTCCTTTTTATCCTTGCCCTTTCCCATCGTTACCCTTTTCCATCCCTAGCCTCCAAGTAGATAATTTTGGGTTGATTTTAATCTGAGTTTTCTCTGTGTGCTGTAACAATTTAATAAGTAGCAGAGTGAGCAATAGTAGTAGACTTGCCAACAACTTTTTATTTTCACTTTTGTATTAAACTTTTGCTGATAGTTTTGCTGGTGATCCTTTGAGTGACCTGAAAAGCCCACTTCTGACAAAGGATCACAGACAGCAGGCAATTTGAAAAAAAAAAATAATAGAAAATCCAATTTCTTCACATGTCAATGACAAGAAAGAAGAAAAAAGGGATTTTGTTGTCCCAGTTATATTGAAATTAGGCTATCAGTTCTGGTAGTGGGAGGTCTACCCAAGCCTTCTCTGTTTAAGTGTCTGTCAAGCATAGTATGAAACACATATATGCACAAATATATTAACCTGCTGGAGCTTCTGAATGTCTTCGCAGCATGATGTGCAAATGCTGCTATGCTCCATTAATCTAAATCTGTGTAAAGTATAAGAAAAGTAATGTTCCATATACTGCAGTAATAGACATATGATGTGAATCCTGCATTCAACCCATTCTATGAAATATTTAACTATTATCTTGGGTATTTTCAAAGTCATAGGAAAGATGATGAAGAATAAAAGGGATCTGCAGGGGTTCTGTACATGTTCTTAATTTAGAAATGGAAAAGTGCAGTCTGACAGCTATCTTTGGCAATATTATCATAAGAGGGTTCTAGATTCTTTAGGTTAGTTAGCAAAATTTTCTCAGGTTTGAGTCTTTTTTACTTAATCAGTATGCAGAAGCCACATAGCATATTGGTATGTCTACCCCAGGAATGACTTCTAGATGCCATTGCATTATAAATCATTGAAAAATCACTAAATTCATAATGACTCTTACATTAAACTCACTGAATAGATTATAATACATTTAATGGCCCATGCCCATCCTTTTTATTTTTTCAGTGACACTTATAGTTGGAGAGTTGTCATTTCAACAGTTTTCTTTATATATAAGTGGATTTTATAGCTTCTCACCTTGTTGTATGTTCATGGTTTTGAGTAGCAGCTTTTTGTAGGTCTTCTCTGTAAAGGATAAAAGCTCATCCTCCCCATCATTATTTCTCCTTTGAGTTCTCCAAAAAAAAAAATGCTTTCAAACATTCTCCTCTCCCTCTAAACATAAAGACAACAAAGAACAAAATGAAAATACAGCAACTCCCCCCAATATTAGCTTTCCCTTCCTTTGGTAAACCCTAGTGATTTGAACTACCATTAAAAGGAACTTGCTTTTTTTTTCTACTTTAAGCCTTCCCTATTAAGTGAGAGTTCTGCAGATCACAGAGCTACAAGTCAGTTGCAGAACATATGTTGTGGTAAGTAGAATTAACCTCCTGACCTTCAGTTCTTCTCTCCTGCGATGCACACATATATTTCTCTAACTGTGAAGATGTTTTTACTGACAAACAAATAATAGCTTTTTGCCACTATTTCTCACTGAAAGTTGAGCTAGTAGTCCGCAGAATTCAAGTTTTTAGGCTGTTTTAACTGTATTTAGTGAAATTAAAGTTGCACATTTCTACTAAATATCTATCTTTCCAATGACAAAAATACATCCATACTTATGCATGCACCCCATTTTGACTTGGAAAAAAATGGCAAATTTATATTAAAAACCAGATTTGTTGTACTTGTTTATTTATTCTTATAAAGGTGTATTTGCAAGTGTTTACATAAATTTCTTAATGTTTTGCTTTTTTTAAAAAAGGATACACATGATTTTGCAGAAAATAGTGGGAAATGAAGCTCTGACTGTCAAAAAGAGAAAACTACAATCTATTTTTAAAAAACAGTAACAGAAAAGAAATTATTTTAATAGTTCTGTTAGGGATTGTTCTGAAAAATCTGAAATTCAGGTGAATGCAGAAAAGCTTGACAATACTTCGAACCTGACATAATCAAGCCAAAATATTTCAGAAGAAAAATGTCCTATGTTTCCTAGGAATGAAAACAACAATATATTGAATAACAGAAAGAAATAAAAACTATTTTGTTATTGGTAGCATTAGAACCAAGAATGAACTTACTCTGTAAATGATGACCTATGTCTCTGTCACAAATGTTACAGATTGATTATGTAGCAAAGACAACAGTGGATCAAATTTTGTGTGTAATTAAAAATTTGTTTCTATGCTGCGTGAGAAAGAAAGCAGCAAAATTTGAATAATAGTTTCCAGGATAATTTTCTGACCAATTTAGGGAGCAATTGCTTGTTAATTTCCCATTAATATATGGGATATTATGTAAATTGTGTAACTTAACTAACTTCTATAATTCTTCCAAGGAGGTGTCTGTGTTACCCTCTTTTCACTGTCTCAAATGAAGGTAGAAGAAATAAAGGGACTTATTCAGATAATAATTTTAACCTGTTTGTAAGAATTTAAATTTTCTTAAAAAAAATCAATTGACTTAGAAAAGCATTTTGTGAAAAAACATTGTTTTGCAAAGACAGGTATATATGAATCTCTGGGGCATTTTCATGTTTTACATTTTACAGTAATGCTTATTTTAGTTGTGGACCTAACTAAAAACAAAATCTCTCAGACTGTGGTAGTACAAGAGGACAGAATTTGTACTTCTGCAAAACTATGATACATTATTTTGGGCTCCTCGCTGTATAATTGGAAACCTTAGAAAAGTGGCATATTTGAACATCTGTTGGGAAGATACACATGCTTTCAAGGAACCAAGTTTTCTAGATTAGGTAAATCCTGAAAGGTCTTTGGGCTCTTTATTGTATGACACAATTGTGCTCTAAAAGGACCTAAGTACTGGACAAAAAAAAACCCTCATCTTGTACAATCATTGTAACTACTGGAATTGGCCTCTCCATCCAGATAACAGGTCTTAACACTTTACTGTGCTAACTCATGTTATTTCTATAAGCACATGTTCTTAGCTCACAAGAAGTAATTTAACTTCAGCCTCTAATAAATGACTTGAACCAGCTTACTGTTGTTCTGTAACAATGTTTCCAAACAATTTCTATTATTCTTTGTAATGCTTTTTGACTTAGTAAGCTTCTGAAGCTTAAAAGTGAAAAGGTTTTTTTTAAATTTTTTTTTAAGTGGTGTCTCCACAAGGACACCAAGGGATAATTTTTACATCATGTTAATACATATGAAATTTCTTGACCAAGGAGAAAATCCCTATCAAAATATGGATGAATATATTTAACCAATAAAATTTTATACAGTGTAATTAAAGTAAAGGGAAATTTTCCTCAGGTGAAAATATCTGGTTTTAGGCTAGTCATGCAATGTTTGAGAGACAGTTCATTGCTTATTAATTTCTGCAATTAATTTTTTTTCTGAAAAATGTTGCAGGGTTTTGAATAGCCTCACTTTTCCCTCTCTTTCAGGGAAAACGTGTGATTGTTTCTTCTGCTAAGACCAGTGAGAGCACAGGAGAAAGGAAGATCACCTGCGAAGATTGTCCCTTATAAACACAAAGAGCATCTGTGCAGGTATATATATATATGTTTGTATATATATACATGTAGTTTATGGAACATTTGGTGCAATTTGGTGTTGGTAGCACAGCAGATGTGGGACTGAATAAGAAACTTGAACAAGAAGAAAAAAATGTATTATGTAAATATTTATTGCATTTCTGAAATAAGTGATCAGTTACTCTTTTTTTTTTTTCTCTAAATGGGGAATAACCTGGTTGTATCATTAATGCAACATATACATCACTAGTTCTAAGCTGGATGTTGAATTGTTGTTCTCTTTTCTGAGATCTCAGGATAATCTCATAGGTTTTATTCTGCACTTCTCATTCAGTCATTTTCTTCTCTGGTCAGCCTAGATTTTATTATTCTATCTGGACTATTGGCTACTGTGTAATAACCACTTCTTTGAAATTTGAGACAGAGAATCCACCTTTTTTAATCCTTTCCTAAAAAAAGCTGAAGAATCTGAAAGCATGAAGGCATGGAGCCCAGGTCTCCCTGCCAGTTTGTAGTCACTTGGAGCCAGATAGATTAGACAAGCTGCTCACATACAATAAATTCAAAGTGTCAGACTTGTTGTTGACGTACAGAATAATTCTGTGATGTAGAATACGTGGTGCAGACACGACAGATGCAAAGTATGACAACAAGGTCTATGGCACCTCTGAGATGCCTTGAGCTGGAGGTGTTACCTTTCCCTTCCCATAAGTCAGGTTTTGTTTAAGAATCATGGGAATAGAGAAAAATGTCCCGAGACATTATTAACTCAAGAATAATCTCTCTTGTTGCAGCAGTCTTTTTTCCCATCACCTTCTATCTTCATATACCTAATTGAATTTTATGCAGCATTTAAAATTTCTTATCATATGAATGTTCTATTTTACCTATTCTTTTAACAGTATTTATTGTATATTTGGGTAATCTGTGTTTTTATATTTTGTCAAATATTTCAGAATATGATTAATCCAGTTTAAAGGGTTTTTTTTCCACACTCAGTGACAGAAATCTGAATTTGACTTTCCATTTTTTCTAAGCTTTATTTCACCTAAACCTTATTTGAAACATGTTTTTGAGTTTGAAATAACAGAATTCTCAATAATTTTATCAAATTCTTCAAAAAAATTCTCCTTCTGATATTTGTCTTATTTCTTTAAACTTTTATTTTGTTTCTAATTTCTACATATAAGTTTGATTTTAATTTTTTTTATCCTCATCCTTCTATAAATCTTATATGTTCAAGAATCATTTTTGCTGCTCATATATATTCACCATGGTAACAATTTTATCACTAAATGGTCTTAGCTTTTCTAAGCATTATATGTCAAAGTGCTACATGTCTGCATTTCCTTCATATCATCAAGTTCAGATGTGACTCTGACCTGTATGTCAGCACCCAGCTTTATTTGATTGGCTTTTATTTGTCCTAAAGACTCTGTAAGATGTTTGAAAGATGAAATTATGGTAATTTTCCATTTGTAGGTTTGGTGCTGTTGAGGTAGAATAAAGACAATATTAAACAAACAAAATAATATATTTCAGTTGTGTTACAGAATAAATGGCAACAGCTTGCACTGAATATAGAACATGGGAGGTGAAAAGGTACACTTGTCTTTTCTGTTCAGAGTTGGTTTTCACACAGTGCAGCCTTTAACATCTGTAATCCGGCTTCCTGCCAAACCAAGAAACTTATGAACAGGAGAGCAAAAAAATACAGACTTTTCTTTCTGAAAATGATTTTGTAGTTATTATTAAAAAATGCTAAACATGCATCTTGTTTGTACTTGTGTACAACTATACAGTAAATAATAAACTCTCCGCTCTGATTAGATAGACAGGTTTCATAAGAGAGCAGTATTTAGCTGAACCATCTTTAGTAGTTATAGCTGTCCATCTGCTTGCTTTGTTTTTATAGCAAGAAAAATTCTATTTGTTTCTTTTAGGTTAAAATCAGAGTTCCACAATAACAAATTCCTTACTCTGAAATTAAAGCTTGTCTAACATGTTTTCATCAATGCTATGTGATGAAACTTCAAAATTGCTTTCTCACTTTTCATTCTTGAATATACTACATTCAGGCTACTGAAGCTAATTAGTCTTCATGCATGTTCTGTAGTTTTACATTCTGACCAAAAAATTAATAATCACTTTTTCTTTCTCTTCCTTTACAATTGTTCCACATATCCTCATGAAGAGGCATAAAGACAGTTTTAACATTATTCAGTCATCCTGTTATGCATGTAGATGTTAAATTTTTCTGGGTTCCTTATCTGGTGTGGGTAACTTTCAATAACTTTCCTTCCTTGTTTCTCTCTACCCTTCCCGTTTTAATTTAGCTTCTAGTGTAATGCAGTATTTTGGCTGAATTAAAAAGGAGAGCTGTAAGACACTGTAAGGGAGTGCACTCTTCTGAATGTTAGGTATACCATTATGTAAAGCAGTAAATATTAAAGAAAAGCATCCATGAGGCAGAGCATAAAAGCAAATAGACACGCATGTGCTCCTTTGTCTGAATCTAATTCTAAGAAGAAAAACAAGTAGGTCCAAAGCAGAATGTTAAACCTCTAAAAATATTTAGCTCTTTGTGTACAGGATACAGGTTATGTAGACTTGAGTGTATATGGCCTATATATTCTTTTAATATTTTATTCATCACAGTAGATAAATTAATAATTATATTACTTTAATGACTCTCTGACTACTCAATAGATATTTATGCACATGAACCGGTATACTAACTTAGAATAAAGGAAGAAATAAGTTTTTGAAGAAAATAACAATAGAAAAAAGAAAATGCATAAATTCAAGGGTAATTTCTGCTTAGATAAAGTGCAAATGAATTGTGCAAAGCAGCAATAAAAAAAGACTCTCATTTTTTTTTACATTTTACATTTTTAAGGGACATTTTTGTCCCTTACGTTTTTAAGGGACAAAAAGGAAACAAAACATACCAAGAAATCATGGCACTTTCAATTTCAGATTACAAAAATATCTTAAAATAATTATAAATGCTGATGATACAAAACTGGGGGAGTGGCTGACACACCTGAAGGCTGTGATGCCGTTCAGTAGGACCTTGATAGGTTGGAGAGCTGGGCAGAGAGAAATCTAATGAGGTTCAGCTGGGGCAAGTGTTGGGTCCTGCACCTGGGGAGGAATAACCAGCCCAGGCTGGGGGCTGACAGACTGGAGAGCAGCTCTGCTGGGAAGGACCTGGGAGTACTGGGGGATGAAAAGCTGGCCATGAGCTGGCAGTGCCGCTCACGGAGGGCCTGTGGTATCCTGGAGTGCATCAGGAAAAGTGTGGCCAGCAGGTCAAGGGAGGTGATAGCACCCCTCTGCTTGGCCCTAATGAGGTCACATCTGGAGGGCTTTGTCCAGTTCTGGGCTGCTCAGTTCAAAGAAGACGAGCTACAGGAGAGGGCCCAGCAGAGGCCCCAAAGATGATGAGAGCATCTCTTATGAGGAGAGACTGTGAGAGCTGGGCCTGTTTAGTCTGGAGAAGACTGAGGGTGGATCTTATTAATAAATATAAATATCACAAAGACGGGTGCCAAAAGAATAGTGCCAGACCCATTTCTGTAATGCCAGCCACAGGATCAAGAGTAAGAGCCATAAATTGAAATACTGCAAGTTCCATCTCCACATGAGAAAGAACTTCTCTGCATTGAGGGTGGCAGAGCACCAAAACAGTCTGCCCAGGGAGGTTGTGGAGTCTCCATCCTGCAGATATACAAAACTCACCTGGACGTGCTTCTGTGCCACCTGCTCTAGGTGACTCTGCCTTGGTAGGATGTTGGGTTGCATAATCTCCAGAGGTTCCTTCCAACCCTAAAATTTCTGTCATCGTATGAACTATAATTTAGGTATTTTTCCTTGCCTTTTTTATATTCTCACAGATGTCCAGGAAAAATTATTGCAAGTAAATAATTTTTAAAGATATATTCCATAAGAAAAAGATGCAACTTTTACCACTCTAACACAACCACAGCCAGATATAAGTTCTTGTTGCACAACTTTAAATTTCATTTAGCTTTTTATATTCTATTTATTTCAGACAGATTTACATGCATTTAAAAGGAAATGCAACTTGCACTTGCAAATGAAAGTCATTGCCAAGTTGAAACCAATGCATCACTACTCTACAAGAGCTGTTCACTTTTCAGAATCAGTTCACATGACTGGGTCCTAAGGGTAAAAAAAAAATAGAGACACTAAAAGAAAAGAAAAAACAGAAATGCTAAGCATTCTGGGTGGTGCATTATGATTATTCATAAAATAGATGGTTTAAAGCACATGCTTTATTATTATCTTGTTAAACTAACACACTGTTTATGTGAATATATGATACATTGTATAATAGCATAATAAAATTGCAACAGGATAGATAGCTGTGATGGAATGAGTATTGCTTCAGTGATGCATGCCAACTTATGGAATACTAATGACAGCTGAAGTAACATTTTTTGCTTCAATGAGTTAGGCTATCAGCATCCTGGAAGCTACCTCAGTGAGCATGCTTTCGTCTGTTTCAGTTTTTAAAATATTATGGATTAAGGAAATATTTACATGTATGCTAAGTATTGGATAAAAGAAAACATCCATCTCTTTTTTTTTTTTTTTCTTCATTTTGTTTTCTAAATTTTTATTGCAGACAGAATCTTACATTTAAGTTGTGGAATTCAAATGTGAGCTATTGAAAGAATTACTGTAAGCATAATGTAGAAAAGTGAAAAGTGAGGCTTTCAGGGGCTTTGCCTGCCCTTTGCTTTGATTTCTTGCGTTTGTGAGTTTGTGGGATTCTTGGTTTGGGTTTGGGGGGGGTGCATGTGTTTCAACATGTATGCTTAAATGGTCCACATTTTGATGTTCTGTTTTGGTTTTTTGAGTGGGTACAGGGACTTTTTACCCATCATTTATAATGAAGCCTTGTGGAGTACCTGTGGGAAGGTATGGCATGATAACTGGCAAGCTAAATATGATTCAGAAACTATGCCTGTGCTACTGGATGTCTTTTTAGCTCAGGAGTAGTTCTGTACTGTTTGGATTACACTGTACCTTAACAGTTTGAAATCTCAAGAGAGGAGCTATGGTTTCATGCATCTACTGCTGACGTGGCAGTGATTTCATCTGTTTTGTTTTTTAATGGATTTTAGTTAAGCATTTGTGCTCCTCAAACATTTAGAAAATTGAGCATCAAGAAATGGCCCATGTGGACATTGTCATTGTTATTTTTGCAGTGCAAAGCCAGACATTGTTTAGCCTCCTTTCGCTCCCTGTCCAACCATCTGAGTGATGATTTCATTTATCTACATTAAATTGAGCTGTGCAAATGGAGAAAAAAAATAATCTCAAAAGGAACATTCATTGAGATTTTAATTCCTAGCCATTCCAAAAGCCTGACAAATTTTGATGCTAAATGAAAAAAGGAAAAGTCACAAAAAAATCCAACCAACCAAATAAAATAACCAAAAACCAACCATCCTACAGAAAAAAAAGTGAAAAAAACCCTTCCAGCATTTTTCTCTAGTGGACACCAGAATGGTAGAAAATATTCAAGTAGCAGTTTAATGTGGTCTAGATTCCTTCCTCTTTGGTCAAATGTCTTTCTTTTCAGAGTAAATCTGATGATTATTGTCAAGTCATTTGGCTTTGAAATTACCTTGAAATCTGCAATGATGTACAAAAACATGCATTACTGTTTCCTGAATTTGTTTTAAAATTTTTAGTATCACCTACATCAATTATTTCAATACATATAATTTTAGCTGCACTAAAGAAACAGAAGTTTGTAAACTCTGTAGTAGCTTAGCTGTGAATGCTGAGGAAGTAGTTGCTGTCAAGTTCCAGGCAATTCTTCAGACATGTACAAGAAGATATGTAAGCTGGAATTCATTAAATATTGCTCTACAAGTTAGAAAATGAAATAATCATATAAGCTGTTCATTCTGGGCCACTTTTCAAAATAAAGAAGATGAGCTGTCTCTAGAACATGCTTCAACTGACCTATGTTAAACATCTAAACTACATTATGAAAAGAATTGTTCACTGGGGGCCTCTGATATCCAGGGATTAGAAAATGAGGCTACATTCAGTCATAGACACCTATGACATGGATAGTCAGAAAAAGAATGTGAATCTCAACTTGAGATCTTACTCCTTTAGAGACAGATGTTAAAAAAAATCACATATTTGGAGCTAGGCCATTATTTTAATTGGTTGATGGAAAAAAGGTCAGTTAATTAGGAATTTTCCTTACTCCCTAAATTTCGGGAAGATGTTTACGGAATTACGCACGGATTTTATATATCAGGTTTCTGTTTTTTTCATATTCTCTATGTCTTTTGTAGCATAAATTGATTCTGGTGAATTGTCTGAAAGACATCTGATCTGAAAATAGCAATTTAAATATTAGAAACATCTCAGATATATATACTTGAATTTATGCAAGCATGGTCACACAATATTTTAGCTACAGCTGACATGGACTTACAGCTTCCTGTATTAATTATGTGTATTTTTTATGCTTAAGATTCTGTCTCCATCATGGTAGACCGAGATATTACAGTTGACATTTAAAGCAAACTCCCAGCTCCCTGGTTAGTGCATCTTATTTATAGAACTTCCTCAAATATTTTGCTTCTTTTTACCCAATGTCAAAATACACTTTTTTTTGGGTTGTTTGTTTGTTTTGTTTACCTCCAATAACATCTTTTATTTAAAAGCCAAGTAGATTTCATAACATTTCTTACAGGAAAACTTTACTTTAGGTTTTGAGAGATTTTTCCACCTGTTCTTTGATAATTTAAAATAAATTATAAATTCACACGCAAGCTCTCCCTACAAGTAAAAGCCAAGCAGATGTTGAGTTGAATGACGCATCTGTTGGCTTGAGAAGAAATTATATGTATGCCAAATTGGATTTGCCCTTTATTTTTCTTTGGAGACTGAATCTCATAACTGAAGCAGGCACAACATAACAAGGAAAATAATGTTTTTTAAATCATTAGTTCTATTGTAAATCCATATTTTAATGACAATATTTTGGATCTTTTTAATGGCATTAAAAACATTTAGTTTAGAGGTGAACTGTGCATTGAGATACATGACTGAACTTCTAAAAAATTATCATTGGAGATACTCAAGGACATATTAGCAGTCAGTGTAAAAATATAGATTTACTTCATGTCATCAAGCATATATATTTTTGAGAGCAATGCAACAATTAAAATCAGTTTTTAATTAGATAACTAAATATTTTACTATTGCAAAATAAATGACAATCTATTTCAAAGGAAATAGTAATAAACAAAGTATAATTTCTAAACAGCAGAAATAAAATTTTACACTGGAAAGAACTGAGAAAGCAGATTATAAGAGAAAACTCCCCATGCATTCATATCATAAAAGGCATTTGGGTTATTGAGGGTGAAGTAAGAATAACATTTATTCAAATGTTCTGGAAAAGATTGTGTTATAGATATAATACATTTTGAAAATGCAATAATGAAATATCTTAATAACAATTATTAGTGAAAGGAAATGTACAGAAGTTTGTAATACAGGAGCAAAGAGACATTGAATGAAATTGAAAAGCAACAAATTTGAAGTTGATTAAAGGGAATACATCTTTACACGATACAAAATTAACCTGTAGTTTTCAATGCCGCAATATATCCTTGAGACAAGAGTTGGATTGATAAAAGGATTAGACAGTTGTGTAGGTGATGAAAACACTCACAGCCATATTAGAGAAGAAAAACAGGAAAAAAAATATTTTAGCACGTAATTTAATCACTAACAGAAAGAACTGATATAACTTTGACATTGTGCAAGTTATTTCATAAAAATTTGTTCCTGGGTTTTTGGTGTTGTTTTTTTTGTGGTTTTTTTTGTTTGTTTGTTTGTTTGTTTGTTTGTTTTGTTTTGTATCTTTAATCAGAAAAAAAATAATTCTTAAAAAAATGTCCTAATCATTTTTTTCATTCTCATTATTTTCTGAGAAGCCTAACATTTTGGTGTAATATCTTCCTCCTCATCCTTATCCATATAGAATCTGCTTAGGTTTATTTTTATCTATTTTTCTCAGTGAAGTCTGCTTACATGTTCCTTGGTTCCCCATTATTCAGAGCTACTGTTTTCTTTGTTATCTTCCTGGCTGTTTTTACTGAACAGTATAAGGTCACACTCGTAACTCATCACCACAATTTCTATTCATAATCTTCAATCTGTGGTATCATTTCACATTTGCATTATTCCACTTCACAAAATTTATTCTAAAGTCACAAGCAATTCAATTAACTGACCATAGCTGCTCCCTACAGGTTTAATTAAAGTTTAACTCAAACTAATTTAAATAATGGTTTCCTGTTACTAGTTCATTGTTATGCCAGTTAAACAAACAAACAAAAAAAAAATCTCAATTCAATACAAATCCAGTCAATTCAGAGGACATTGCACTGCTGAGGTAATAAAAATCTGTTGTTTTTCATTCGTAAATAAGGAAATAATATTTACTGGGGAACTCATACTATCATCAGGATTTTAATATCTCTTCTTCCCATTTAGGGTTAAATGACCTTTTACTTTTGCTTTCTTCTTCTCTTTTAAAGATTCATTAACTCAGTATTTTGGTGCAGGGGAACAGCAAGATTTAAATAAAAGAAAAATAGTAAAACAGAATAGCTTGTTTTGGTCAGGATGTCAAGAAGTCATCTGGTCCAACCCATTGCTGAAACATTAGTTTGTAAGAAGTCGTGTCCATGTGGATATTGACAATCTCTATGAATGGAGATAACACAGTCCTTCTGGTCAACCTGCTTCTTATTTACTTACTATTCCTACAACAATTTTCCCTATTTTCCCTATTTGCAGTAAGAATTCTTGTTTCTGCACTGTTTCTGTAGACTAATTCTTCTCCTTTTCCTTTGCACTTCAAAAGAAGAATGTATCTTGTCTGTAATCATCTTCTAGGTAACCGAAGATGATTCAGGGCCTTTCTCAACTGTATTCTCCAATCTGAACCAAATAAACTTCCTTGTCATCTTCCCATGTGACTTTTTTTCCATGCAGACCAGTGGGATAGTGAAGGATGAACAGCTAAGCTGTTTCAGATATTTGCGTCATTTGTTTCAATAGGTGATGATAATTTTCAAGTGAAGTTTTATTTCCTGTTGCACCCAAATAAAACATGAAAGGGACAATTGATCAAATTGGCAAAGTATGCAGAGGAAAATAATAAGGAAATTTGAGAAATAGTTTAAACAAGTTAATATCTGACTAATTATACTTCATGTTTCTGTGGTTAGACTGTATCTATTAGCTAACCTATACCTCTTAAAGCTACTTCTGATATCTTTATCCCATGCTGATGCCTGCAGTATAGTTGTAGCTTAAGTTAATTTTTAGAAATATAGTTGCTGACATTATGAATCAGTTGACCTTAAAATTTCCTGTTGCTCCTTCCATTGAAATCATGAGATGAACTTTACAATGACCAGAACACAGAGCTCTGCAATAGAAGAAATGATATTACTTCCTTCCAGTAGTATAGCTGCTCAGAATCACAGTGAAAGTAGAGCAAGCAGATCAAAAGAAATATAAAAGATTAGAGTTGTAAACACTGTCAAGACGTGTCTCTAAAGAAAAGAGTTTGAAAGTGACCTTGTTTCATTATCAAAGACTAAAGTTCACATTCTGCAAAAACGCCAAACTTGGATGTAAAATCGACTAAAGTAAACTAAGTGAAATTAAAAAAAAATAATAATTCCAGTAAACAGCTATGAAGAGTGTGGTAGATGAAACTTACATGTCTTCTTCTAATTTTATATTTTGAAAAAAAAATTAACTGTAGTAAGTGAAAAGCCAAAAGCTTACATTTCATTTAGCAGTAGTGTATTAGTACTAACAGTGTAATTGTAATAGTAATAGAACCAAATATAGCATTAAAATAATAAAACCTTCTTATTCAATATATAAAATGCTTCCTACAAGAAAAAATAGCATAAAAAAGCAAAAAATAGCATAGAAAAAAAAGTTAATTGCAAGGCTCCTAAAAATCACTTTGAAAAGAAAATTGCTTGGATTATTGTTAAAAAATTTGTGAGAAAAACCATGAAACAGCTAATCAGCTCTTTGACAACTGCTCATTTTCCATCAATAGTATAATAGAAAAAAATGAAAAAAACCCACTTTTTCCTGTTAAAAGTTGTACTCTATTTTACAGTCCTAAGGCCAGATGGCAAATGGTTGTCTGTGGAGAACCATTCATAATGGCAGATCCTGTTGAATTTTTATCCCATAATGTGGTTTCAAATTCCTCACAGAAATATATCATGAAAATATCTCATTAAAACATAGAATATTTTTTTGCAGGAAATTATAATTTTAATTCTAACATAACAATCCTGAACTCCAAGTGAGATATATAAAATACTTCAAAAGCTGAGCGTAGGAATTATTAATTCTGCTTCATATTAAAAATAACACACTTGACAGATGCAGACTTTTTATGGATCACTATAATTTTTCATGTGTCCCAAATTTTGATGGCTCTTCTCCTCTGTTCCACAGGGAAAAACTATCCCTTCTTTTCAAGTGTTATGACCCAGTAGCATAATTACATTATAAATAGAATAAACATGTTTAATGCATTTTCCTGCAATTTTCCTGTTTCCTGTCTTACCAGCTCTAAAGTTTGTTCTTCTACATCTCTACTAGGGGATGTAAAAGCTTTTCCCTAAGAAGGTAATTTTTCTTTAGCTTAGAAGATGATCAATCTAGAATTTCTGTGTTCTGAGATCTAGATGGTAGCAGACTGAATGACTTTTGGCAGTGACCTTCTCTTCTCCATAACTGAATTTCTAAAGACAACTCTTGTTTTAAACTAAAAATGGCAAAAAGGGTGAGGCTCAAGTTAGTTGTCTGTGTTTTTTACAGTTATAATTCTCCTCCATCTCAACTAAAAGCTATTCCCCTCAATGTGTGGAACTGAAGTTGTGCCATTGAGATAAACATCTGGGATTCACTCATCACTACATCACTCTGTAAATAAAAATCAACACTCAGTAAAAGGAATAGCAGGTGTGATTCACCACACTGACATTTAATGTAAAAGGTAGAGAAATAAGCATGCAGGAGAATGTTTTTGTTTCTCTCACCTAGTAAATTTCCAAGACCTGACAGTGATTAGGATGACAGTTCTGGTGTGATCATAGCAAGAGTAGGCAGCATGGGAGAGATAACCAGCCCTGTCAAATTTTGTACTTGAAAGTTAGATTCCACATCTAATTTAGTAAGTGGATTGAAGAGAGGAATGAGACACTGAAACTGGAAAATTCAATTCTAGATCTGTGACCAAGTTGCTATGCTGATTTAGGCAAGACATACACTGTCTCTACAGTCCCATTTTGGCACTACTAATAGAGTGATTAGACTTAATAGGAAATATTTGTGTTGGGTCTTTCAAAATGTAATGCATTTAAGAAGTATGGAAAACATTAATTGGTCATTTTCAGCATTTTTTACCTTCTTTCCTTATTTCAAGACCATTCCAATTGGTCTTGTAAGCCAACATCTAGCATTCTCTTTTCTAGCTACTTGAAACAACAACTGGTCCACTTGGGTCTTTAGCTTTCTATCAACATACTTAATTTTTCATATTTTTTCTATATTCCAGATAGAGAGAACACATTCTATCACTTATTTATTCAGAACAAGGGAAAACCTTTAAATATTCAGCTCTTACTTGCTTATGAACTAGATACAGCACTGCTCATCCAATATACTGATACTAATCCTTTCCAGTCTGAGTTAGAGCTGAGACATTGCAAATCTCTTATTCACACTTTCATAGTTAAAGTTCACTATAGAGTTAATAGTCTTCTTAACTTTGTTAAAGGCTGTATTATAAATGATCAATCGAAAAGCCAAATTTATCAAGATGCGAAAAAGATTTAATTTTTTTTTTCCGCGACCAAAATATGGTCCTCAAAAACCCACAGCCAAAGAGACAGCATTGAGCCTGGGATCGGCTCTGGGTGAACCTAGGTCTGACCTCTCTCTGTTCACGAGCACCACTTCCAGCGAGTCTATTTTATACAGTTTTTTATGCCTGAGGCAGAGGAGTCCAGACTTCTATTGTAACTCTGCATTTGCATGAATGTTTCTTTCACTGTGCAGAGCTGGACAATCATTGTCTCCTGAGCAGTAGCCAGTGTTGATCATGTCAGGGGAAGTCGTGTATTCTGATGTATCTTTCTGGTGACTTCTGCCATCTTGATTGATGGTATCTGATGGACCATGATTGTCCTTGGGTGTTTCTGATCACTGGGAGAGCAGCGATCATCACACTGGTGACGTCTATTCATAAGTAAACGGAATATTGTTCTCCTGCTGCCTTCAGGAATTTCAAGATTCTGAAGCAGACATCTGCCTCTAGGCTGCTTGTGGGCAGAGACTCGTTTGGATTTTGCAATCCTATAAAATACATTCTGTCTTTTACAATGTTATAAAATACATTCTCTCTAAATATATGTTATGAATTATTTCGTAACATATATTACAACTGGATACTTTTTTGAATTGGTTGGGTGGTTTGTTGGTTGGTTGGGGTTTTTTAACAGCTTATTGTGATATTTAAACATTTTTACTTCACTGTTTTCAAGCATAGCTTTCCTGAAATCTTTCAACTATGATAGTTCTTGTATTCAGTTGTTACTGTAATATCCTTTTTTTTTTTTGATTGCAGACCTGTGTGTTGGGTTTTGGTCCCAAGATTGTATTTCGTAACCCTGTTCCAGAAAGGGACTGCCAGATTCTGTTCTTCATGCACTTGAGAACCAAACCTGGTTTTATTTCCTAGTACAAAACTCACATTGACAGAGACCTGCCTCTTGTCAATATTTGGTACATATGTCAAGTTTATTTTGCCCTTCCTGCCTTATTCTCTTGGTAAGCAGATGATCCTGTCTTCTGTTCACTATCACAGTAACCTGTATGTCATCCTTATTTGTCTTAAAGCTCTGGTCATTCTTTACTTCTATTGATTATGTGTTTTCATCACTGGCTTCTTATATTAGATACTCCCATATACTATATCAATAACCACTTCCTTATTGCACTGTGCTGATTTCAATTAGATCTATCATGTCACTACTTTCTCCTTACAGTGCAGATAATATTGTACTGTCTTATCAGCATGTTTTGCAACAAGACTGTACTCCTCAAGGAATAAAGGTGCCCCTGAAGTGGTGCAGTACTCATCAATTTTCAGAAGGTTTCTTATTTGATTTAAAGCCTTTCCTTCCTTCAGACAATTTAGGGAAAATTGATATTCTTTTGTTTATTTTTTGTGATAAATCTTAGTGATTTATTGTCTTTTAAAAACCTGTGAGCTGGAATTTTTGAGTTCACCTTTCAAGGAAAAGGGAAGCTGAATTCAATTCTGTTCATTTTTGTTTTCTTTCTGCTGCATGTATCCTTTACACAATTTCTATCTTTCAAGACATTTATAATAGAGGATTACCACAGAGATGATAAAAAAGTGTTTCACTAGTATACTCCAGTATGCAAATGAAATACTTCATCTAAATTATAGCTCAATAAAAATGTGCAAGAAAGTACCAATAGAAATTTATGATTGAGATCTTTATCTTATAAAATTTATTTTGTAACATTGTTGAGAACACTAACCCTTTGTTCTGAAATATTTAGAACAAATATTTTTACCTCAGCAGTATGATATCTGTGTATTCATAATAAATGGAAGGTAAGTCTTTTGTATGCATTATGAGACGTTAAGAGGAGGAGGTTTGATGTGGTTATGTCAGATAATTTCTATCCTGTGGGAATGTAGTGAGGGACCAAGGTAAGGAGCATCTGCCATTTCACATGTCAAACTTACAGGGACCAGTGGAGCTGACAGACACTGAAGGAAGTGTTTTTTTCAATTTATAAGGATTAGAATACTAATTTCTGTTGCATTTATAACTCACACAAGACGTATAAACTAAACTAACAAACTAACCTGTAGTCTTATTGGGTCTTTCTGAGTCTGCTAGTATAAATGGTGAAGCAACTAACATAAAAGTGATTTTTTTGGGGCTTTAGTGTTCTAGGTGACATTAGTGATAGTGTTGTCCTTAACTGTCATGATTAATGACAAACATTTTACAGAGACAAAAGTGTGTGTTGTAATTTTCTTTCTCAAAATAGTCATAAGGGAATAAATGATGACTGAAAGACATAAATGTGGCTATGAATAGCTAAAAGTTAACTGGAGACAGCAGATGTCTTGTTATGATAATTATAATTCGATTAAAAATATAATTATGAATTTAAATGCAATAAAAGTATTTAAAAATCTAAAGAAACCCTTTCTTAACAAATAATTTATTATTTTTATAATTTTAAAAACAAAACTAAGGAAATAGTGAAAGTTTTAAAAGTTAAGAACACAAGTGGCAAAGAAATCAAACTGATTATTAAAATATTTTTCATCATTTGAGTAAAAATAGCTAGAAAAAAATTCTTTCAGCATTTCACATTACTCTTAAAAGAATATTTGGCTCCTGTGAATGTAACAATTTTGCATTATTTCTCCAGATATATATCCAATGAAACAGGACCTCTCACTTTAAAATTTAACTTGATGCATGTACAAAATTTTAATATACTTGGAGATTACAGTTTATGCTTTATTGTAATTATCTACAATACTGCTACTATTAGGTACCAAGCTCAATTGATATGGCTGTCACTGGCCATCTGCTTCCTATCAGTTGGTGCAAAAGGTTTAACAGATTCTCATGTGCCTCTCATCTTCCAAACTTCTGTATTTTCAGGGAAAAATCTTACTTATTTTTCATCAAATTACTTGAAAATTAAGTCATACAATTTATTCCCAACATCAATTATTTATTTACAATTTATTATCAACATCAAAAGGATAATTCTTACCTGCATATTATTAACTTCTTGTTTTTCAGTTCCTTTTTCTGAAATTCTAAAAGCAAGGTGAGAAAGATATCAAAATGCTTTATTTCTATTATCTGAGAAATAATATGAAAATATTAGGAAATTTTGAGGTGATTTATACAAACTCCAAGAGCATTCTATGAAAATAAGAAAAAAAGAAGGAGAAAAGGTTTCAGAATAGAAATAAAGATAAGGATCTGGAGTTCTAAGTTGGAGCTCAGGGCCAGAGTTCTTTAATATTATTATAAATGATCAGGATACATGAATAAAATATATATTAGGTAATTTTACCAATGATACTAAACCTGGAGGAGCTGTGGACTCCCTTGAGGGCAGAAAGGGCCTTACAGGGAGATCTGGATAGACTTGAGAGCTAGGTGATTGCCAGCTGTATGAAACTTAGCAAGAGCAAGTACAGGATTCTCCACCTGGGACAGGATAACACTGGCTATACACACAAATTGAGTGATGAGAGGCTGGAGAGAAAATCCACAGAAAGAGAAAAGGGGGTTTGGATTGACAGCAAACTGAACCTGAGTCAGCAGTGCCCTGGCAGCCAGGAGGGTCAGCCGTGTCCTGGGGGGCCTCAGGCGCAGCATCACCAGCTGGGCAAGGGAGGGGATTGTCCTGCCCTGCTCTGAGCTGGGGCAGCCCCACCTTGAGTGCTGGGGGCAGTTTTGGGCAAACCAGAATGACTTGGTAATACAATGGCAAGTTCATAATATTTGTTTAGTAACTTTCTCTGTGAAATCTTTCTTAAGACACAGCTAAACATATACATCCTGTATTTTGACAAAATACACAAAGAGTAGAGTATTTTTAATCTTCCTTAGTCTTTTACCTAAAATATCTTTCAATACCTCAAGTTGGATATTCAATAACTCTGAGGATAAAAATACTTATCTAACTTTGGTGCTTTGACATGGGCAGAACCTCATTCTGATGATGTTCTATGATAATTACCCCTTTCCAGGCAAGAACATCCAGGCCTTTAACTTCTGACCATTATGATTCTAAATATCAGATTCAAATTATTTCCCTAGATTAAGTGGCCTGGCTTTCATTTAATAAAGTTTAGTAAATTCTACATGCCTGATTTATTTCCCTGGCTTCACAAAGTGAGCAAGCCCTGTGTTTTTATCTTTCAGTTTCGTCAAGTCAATGTTCACCTGTAGTCCCATATTTTTCTCTCAGAGCACTGCTCATGCTGCTCATTTTCATTAGGTCCATTTCCTTTACTCTAGAAAGTAAAGGAAACCCCAGTTCCTTATTCCTTTATTTTAACCTCTGCTTTCCGGCATTTTGCCCATGCCTTGGTAGTCATTGTTGTTTCATCAGATAACACTTTCCTTGGGTTTGTTATATGTTTTAGTCCAAGTTTCTGGGCAATAGGCAAGTATAGCAACCCAAGGGTTAAGTATTTAATAATCATATTCCTTAAAATAACAGGAATAATGCAAATAATAGGTATTAACTTTGATTTCGTAAATAGAAAAAAATATGCCACAGAATGTGCAATGTGCTGTTTAAAAAATGCAATATAAGTCATAGGCTTGTATAAAGCAAATCTTATGCTATAATGCCTAGATTCTACGGAGACTGTGTTATAGAAATATTGAAGAGAGATGAAAATGCCATTTTGAATAAAACATCAAAACAACTGTGACAAGGGATGTGTCATTTTATGAACTTGATGCAATGTGGTTCATAAAATCAAATGTCTTTGATAAAATGCAAAAATATTTAACATGATTAATTTTAATTATTTTCCCAACTAGGGATTCTTTCAGAATTATATGGGGTGCTATCATAATTTTTCTTGGAGGACAGAACACATATCTTTCTGTGGGGAGATCTAGAACTTTCCAAGTATTGCTCATGGCTCTGTTCCCTTTAGAATTCTTCAGATTGAAGTTTTACCAGTTTTCAGAGGGTTCATATTAACTTTTTCTTCCATGTTCCCACTCCCCTCTCACTTTTCTTTGAGTCAAGCCTGTCAGCTTTCCATTGATTTTGCTTCTTTAGGCTGCCAACCTGCTCTGTCTGCCACAATTAAAACTGTGGGAACTTTTCCCATGGAATTGAAAATCCCTAGACACATCATAATCTTAAAAGCCCTCAGGGGCTGCATAATAAATATAGCATGATACATCAAATAAGAATAACTGAAAGAAGGTTTTCTCCTGAAATCTGAGAGAGAGAGAAAGAGAGAGAGAGAGAAAGGGAGGGAGGCCTGTATGTTGTTCATAAAATACTGAAGGCAATATTTAGCCCTGCCCTGAGAGCAGCTTTTTCTTTGTGCACCTCAAAACTTCCCTTTAACCTTGTGGTGCAAGCAGCTGTGGAACAAATTCCAGATAATGTGAATATCTAACACCTGAATTTAGAAACATTCAGGGATGTATCAAATGGTAACATGTAGTTCTGCCATGGGTCTGATGAGTGATCTGAAGTAAATGGCTGCGCTGCTCTGTGCCTACTTCTCTTTATTATTAAAACAGAACTCATGATATCTCTGTCTTTTACAATATTTTCTGAGCTCAGTGGAGAAACTATAATGCTGAAAAAGTTTTTATTAATTGCAAAAAAGTAGACATTAAATGACAAGAATTTGAGGACCACTGGACCTGAATTCTATGCACTTTTTCTTTCATTATTTTAAAAATTATAGGAACAGACAATAATCTGATAAACTTGAATTCTAGCTTAATCACAAAAGGAAGTGTGGTATGGTTGTGTTTGTTCATTTCATTACTGTTATTATGTTTATTTGACAAAGTTTAATTGATATGGGGTATTCATGATCACAATTTAAAACAAAGATACATAAAACAAGTGGCTGAAAATAAGTTTATCAGTGAACAAATTGAAACACAAAACTGAAAAATGCGTATGTGCTAATAAAGCTGACTTACTTGTGCATAACTTCATGAAGAAAATTTACATTTCATGCTGAAGTAAAGGATAGAAATAGTGTCAGAGATGTATTTCTAGATTAATATAACAGCGTCTCCATCTATGTACTTTTCATTATTAATAGTTTCCTTGCAGTAAAAATATTTTTAAATGTGCTTTGAATAAAGACAAATGCTTAGCCAGTAATTTTTGTGCACTGCAAAATGCATTTATTTGTTATGTGTAGATTGCATATTTGAGTACAGTATTTATTCAGCACACATTATTATTTAAAACATGTTGTATCTGGAATGCCTGCAGAATACTCATTTCAAGTTTTGTAAATTGCCAGTGAAATTTATCCAGTTTGCCAAATCTTGCATGGACTGTGGCAAGGAAAAACAAAAGAAAAAACTTTTTCTCTACTGTTGCTACTTTCAGAAGCTACGCTGTTACCTCTGACATAGGGCAAAGAGTGCCATGCAGTTAAGTGTGACCCATCACTTAACCTGCTTGATGATTCTGCTATATACTGAGAAAACAAAAGGAACACAGATGAAGGGAAGATTTACCGATGTGCACTGGGCTACATGTGCCCTTCTCTAATGGCTTAGATGTGCATGGAAAAGAAACAAGGAAACAAAAAAATACACACTTCAGATTTTTTAAGGTATTTGGGATAGGAAGTCAGAATGTGATAACGACCCAGGTAATGGCTTTGGGCATGTGGAAAATCACAGAGATCAGTCTCTGTGAGGTCATTCGTGGTTTGCGCTGATCATTCTAATTAGAAAGCAGCAATGCAAAAAACTACCCCTTGGAGGAACATACCCATAGGACCCCAAAATCAAACAGAAGCCCAAGACAAATGTCAAACCCCTATGTCTGACACCCAGCCTGCCAGACAATAGTCAGGGTCAGGGTGCTGTAAGGGTCAGAAGAAGTCTGTGAGCTGGGGCCACGAGCAGTGCAGACACCCCCAGGTATCCATGAGGCCAGGGCTGGCAGCTCACTCATGAAATCTTCACTGTTAGGCTACTGCAAGGTGTAATGTTCTTCCAATGACCTCTGTGAATTCCTCTTAAAATTCTCTCTGTGAAAGCCTCATCCTAAGGCTCATATTTCATCCTGTCAGATGGGGAACCAGGGTTTCCACACTGACATTAAAGGAACTTTATAGGTGTACTCTTATGTCTACTCCTTGATATTGGCCGTATCCTGTGACATACATACTGAACTGGATGATCTCCGTGGAGCCCTTCCATCTCCAAACCATATGTGATTCTGTGACTTCTATAAAACTGTTTTTTTTTTGACTGGTAAAGAGATAGGTGTGTATCTATCTTCCCCACTGAATTCAAAACAAAGCCAAGCATAGAAGGTTCATAAGCTTCAAAAGCTGGGTACTTAACAATAAGCGAGTCACCATTGCCTTTTGCTGAAGCCACTGAGGAATAAGACTCATAGCATTAAGAGGTTCATTTTTCACTACTTAACTTTTAAAAATCCTTCCTTCTCCTCTTTCAGATGCCCTGCATGGCTTCCCAGTGCCACTCTAAGAAGGTCTGGTTCTGTAGTAAGTCTAACATCTGTCAGTCCTGGTACACATCTTGACATACGTTACAACTGAGCATCTCAAATAGGCTTAGACATCTATGTTCATATAACAGAATAGCTCCCAGTGGTGTCTGCAAAACTACTTAGTTGACCAAATGTTGATGTCTATTTTAAGATGAGCTGAACAGTTCTCTGGGCCTGGATTTAGTTGCTCACAGTTAGATGCTTAGTGCCATTTTTAGATGTCCTAGCATATCCATGTGGAACTGAGTTCTTCTGGAGTGACAGCTGGAAGTCAGATTAGATACTTTAAGGCATCTCAAATGGCACCAGATACCCACATTTAGACAACCAAATAAATCTGCTAGTTCCCACTGTAAACCAAAATTATCACTGTATTTGATTCTTCTGGATCACTGTTTTCCTAAGGGATGTTCCCCATGAGTAGGCTAGAACAGAAAGAAACTGCAACAGCAATTTGTACTGGAATTACACGGCTCTTTAAAACAAAGAGCTAAAGTATGCCAACAAATTAAAAACTAAATGAGTACAAATAATAGTAAAATAAACATCCAATGGATAAGATTACTTAAAAATGTAGTAAATTCTTCAGCACTCAATGCTTTTACAGGATCGACCATTCTTCCCTCTGAAAGACAGATTTGTATCTAATCAGATTTAGCTAGGTTAAAAGATGAAAGTACTGTAAAGGATTCCATGACCTTTGCACTGACAAAGCCAGATTAAGCAATCATATGTGATTCCTTCTGCCCATAAAAGCTTTCTGTTAAACTACTGGACAGAAAGCTATGCTGTAAAAGTAGATATCCTAAATAGAATTTCTAATCACTGTAGACTTGGATTGTTCTCTTGGGGAAAGAATATTTTTTCCTCAGGGAAGTCTAGCAATAGGAAGTATTTAATTTCACTATTGTTTTTTTTCAGAGAATGGGATCAATCTGGATTTAACTGTGATTATACTTCTTAAATGGCCCACAATACTTTCATTTTGAAATTTCTAACGTTTGTGTAGCTTGTCTATTCAATGGGTTTAAATTGGCATAACTGTTCACCCAAGCTTATATATAATAAATTGTGAAACAAAAACTGGTTTTTGGTTTTTTTGTTTTTAAATAATGTTTTCATTTAATAGCTGGAATGTTTACAATTGCTTTTAAAAGTATAAAATTTCTGCAGCTAAATCTGAGAATCTGATTAAGTCATGGAGACTTCTGAGTGACATTAAATGGCCATAGATAAAAACGTAATAGGGCAGACTCTGAAGTGATAGAAGAACTATAGAAATGCAGAGCCTGATTCATCCATTTTGAGTTTTAAGCACTTTAAAAAAATGTGTTTGACTCCAATTGCTAGGTGTGCAAGGAAAAAAAAAAGAAAAAATTTAGTTAACTTCTTCAACAGAAGCAGAAGTGTTGTCGTTCTGTTTTTATGTTCAGTTAGAAGGCTGAGAGAAGTGATGAAAGAAGTGTCTGTGAAGCTGAAGGAAACTGCACTTTTGAGGGTGAAATACCTGGTTTATCAATCTAAATGTAGCATTCCATTGAGATGCTTTCCACCTTTAATACAGGTCTGAAAATTTAACATACGACCTCAATTTAAGAGTGCCAACAGAAACAAGAATTGGTTTACCTTCACTAATAGGCAAAAAATAATCCAAATCTCTAATATTTTCCAAACACCTCAAGTAAATGAGCAATTTTAGTCGCCAGCTGAGAAGGTAAACAGCAGTGTTTAATACTCAGATGAATGTCTAGAACAGAGATTATCAGACTTGGGCCAAGTGTTTTCATTATCACCCAGCATTACACCACAGTCACACATTAAAGCATGCCATGGTGCAAGATTGTTGTACATTGAAACACACTATGTAGCCAAGACTAGCTGTGAATTTGGAATGATGCTGCATGGCAATACTAAGTTTCAGGTCTATTGAGCAGTTGTGCTCACAGCATTCCTGTACAGTTGTGAGACACGGATCACCTTCTGTTATCATGTCAGCAGATTTGATAATTTCTAACTGGCATTTTTGTTGTATTTGTAGGATTTGATATCATAACCAGATGTCATTCAGCTACTAAACACAAAAAATTATGTTGGTGTTTATAATTCTCTGCTGAACTTGCTCAAGTTATTTATGTCTTTTTGTACTGTGTGACTAAACTGGCGTGAAGTATTCCTGATTCCCACAAGACCCCAAAAGGAAACAAGTCCAAGTGCAAGATGATGCACCTGGGTAGGGGCAATCTCAGACTGTGAGAAATTCTCACTGAGGACAAGCTCTTAGGAGGAGGACTTGAGGAGGGAGGGTGTCTGGTGGATTAAAAGCTGGACATGAGCCAGCAGTGTGCCCTCACAGATCAGAACACCAAACATAGTCTTGACTGCATTAAAAGAAGCTTTACCAGCGAGTTGAGGAATGTGCTTCTCCCCAACTACCCTGCCCACATGAGACACCATTTGGGCTCCTCTGTCCAGCTCTGGGGTTCTCAGCACATGAAAAACATGGACCTGCTGGAGCAGCTCCAGAGGAGGGCCACCAAGGTGTGCTGGAGAGTACAGTACTGGAGCACCTCTTCTATGAAGACTGAAGATAGGCTGAAAGAGTTGGAGTTGTTCAGCCTGGGAAAGAGAAGGCTTCCGAGAGACTCCATTGTGGCCTCCCAGTACTTAAAGGGGGCTTTATACAAATTTTTGCAAACACAGTCAATGATAGAGCAAGAGGGAACAGTTTTAAACAACAAGAGGTTTGATTTGGATTAGATGTTAGGAAAAAATTCTTTACTGTGAGGGTGGCAAGGCACTAGAACACATTGTCCAGAAAAGCTGTGAATAATCCATCCCTGGCAGTGTTCAAGACTAGGTTGGATGGAGGGCTGAGCGACCTGGTCTAGTGGATGGCATCCCTGGATTTGTCGGGGGGGGTTGAAACTTGATGACCTTTAAGGTCCCTTCCAACCTAAGTCACTCTATGATTCTATGATTCCGGCTAATGTCATGCTGAGTAAAGGAGAATGATCACTATCCTGTATCTACTGATAAAAGTCATGTCAGTGAATTTTCAGTGCAGAAAGGTGTTTGGATTAATTGGTGCCAGGCCATGAGGAGCCCCAACTTTTCCAGCAGAGTTACTATTGTCTGAGGCAATCAGCAAACTGTACTAGCACAGGGCTGGCACGTGCAGACGCAGGACTTTGAATTTCCTCATTATGAAGTTCCTACTGTCTTATTCCACCGACCTCTTTAGGTCCCTCTGGCAGAAGCTGTGCCTTCATTGTATGCTGACTGCTTACACACATAAAATTTAGAGTTACCCACAAACTTAGTTGGTGTGTAGCTTTTCTCCTATTTCTCCAGGTCATTGGAAAACATGATAGGACGCAAGAAAGATCCCTCAGGAGCTCTACTTAAAAATGGCCTCTGAGCAGACTAAAAAGAGTTAGCTTTTGTTTTATCAAATATCTGAATCATCTTTTGTTCTTGTCTCTTTTAACAACCTGTGAAAACATCCTGGAGATAGCAAGGTTCAGAGAGAAGACATCATAATTAAACAAAAATTTTTGCATGAGATGAATTCTGGAAAATTTGCAGTTTTTAATTATTTTATTTTCTAATATTCTTTGGCAGGAAAAGTATACAGGATATACATGTTTTTATCACTGTCATCAATTTTTTTTCAGATTATAGGAATATGAAATAATTTCCAAATCAATCAGAAGTTGTTTATATTTCTTGTAGTTTCATTATCACTAATTCACTGGTAATATGAAAGCAGGGTTCAGTGATGGAGCTATCTTGAGTTCCTTCATATTTTACATTTCTTTGCGTTTGCTGCCAAATTGATTACATTCATGGCAAATTGCCTTTGTCAAAATGCTGTATGCGTGCATATTCACTTCTACACTTCCCACACTGACAGCCAAGGTACCAGCTTGTTACAAGTTTTTTGTGGCCATCTTTATGTGAACTGTTTTTTTCAGATGTTTTATCTCATACATAATTATCTATTGCCTTTACAGAATAACATACTGATTTAGCTAAGTTGTCTCATAATTACATAATGAATAAATAATTACCATTCAAGTGTTGGAACTGTTGGCAACTTTTGATGGTGGATAGAGAAGGAACATGAATGACAGAAAAGTTGGTGACAAACTTCACATATTAAATTATTCATGGAGTCAAGATAGTAGCATCTGCAATGGATTGCAGAAGGACCTCATTATACAGTGTGATTTATCAGCAAAGAAACAAGGGGAAAAACGCAAGTGAATCAATATAATATGTGATGCACCCACATAGAGGAAAGCGTAGCAAGCTTTGGGGTGCTGATTTCAAAATCATGGAACTAAAGGAGTTAAAGAGATGAATGAAAAGTTGTTGTTGAAAGGGATAAAGTGGATTCTGCTCTAGGAATAATTAGGAAGATGACTTTTCCATCAGAAAAGAGATGAGAGATTTAGTTTAAAGCCATGACATGAAAAAAAAATGGAGAGTGAATATTCACAGTTTCTTGTAAAGGAAAAAACAAGACACAAACAGAATATCTTTAAGTTCAAAGAATACAGAACAGTATTTTGGCTACAACAGAAAACATATATAAAAAGGTTAAGCTATGAAAATCATTGATAAAAATATTTAAGGAAACAAAAGCTTATATGGATTCAAAAAATTAGTACAAAACACATGGTTTTGGGGACAAAACACTAAATACCATTATGAGCAAATTAATCCCCTTTTCCTTTGGAAGTCTTTCTGCTGCTGATCCCTAGGAGAAAAAGCAAGGACATTTATAACTAGTTTCCTACACTTTTTCCACAAGCAACATCTGACTAGTAGTACATGAGGGAGGATTTCATAAGAGAAAATAATGGCTAAAGTACTCCTCTAATATTGAAATTATGGTATTAAAATGACAACAGGAAAACTAAACAGATTTAGGTTTTAATTGTTAAAAAAAGGAAATTATGTTTCTATTTTTTTTAATTTTAAAATAATCCTCCTCTTAATAGGAAAGTATTCCATGGATATTTGTTGAAAGAGCACTGATTTTTACAAGGCCAGTAATCACTAAAGCTACACTTTAGTATCTCCACTTTTTATTGGCCTGACCAAGATGATGTAGAGCAAGTACTCAATCAGAAGTAAATTTGCAAAAATATATGAATATGCTCTAGCTCCATCTAGCTTTACTTTCAGGATAACTTGTATCAGAAAAGATGTTCTTCTTTGCCAATAGAATAGAAGTTGTTCTGTCTGAATTGATCATAAAACATTTTCAGAAGTAAATCTTGGGGTGACAATGAATCTTGAGAAGGAAGGGTCTCTAAACTGTTTACCAGTAGGAGACAAAAATGTAAAATTTACTTTGTTTTGTATCTAATTTTATAAATATTTTTATAGAATTATTTTATTTTCCATTTTTAAAAGCGTTCTGATAGTGATGCAAAGGCTTTAGAGCTATTGTGCTGAAACTGAGATATATGTAAATAAAAGTTTTTCACTTCTTTGTTGCATTTTATACTCTTGAGAACAAAAGACTTTATCTTAACTTCTGCAGTCAATAGATTTAATGGGGCTCGTCATATAGGAGTATGCTGTAGTTATCAAGAATATGTGTTTTATAAAGGAAAAATATTGTGGTAGCCCTAAAGGGCCAAGAAGCATAAGGAAATGATACAACCAAGAACACACATGATTAAAACTTGTCACAGTCCTCACTGTCCCAAGTTACCCAGCCTGCTCCTGTAAAATGGAGCACCTCCTTGCCATTATGTTGCTACAAATGAGGTTGGGACAGCATTCAACAACTGTGCCATTAAAGAGAAATGGTGCTCTTGTTAGACAAAAGTCTTTTAATATCAGATCATAGTCTATATTCCTTCTCAATTTCTTAGTTATTTAGGAGAAACATATTATTTCAACTTCACAAACTACAATTTGTCAACAATCATTTATGAGAATTTAGAGACTTCTACAGAAAACTCTGATTCGTGTAGTAAAAATCCTTCCACATATGTTTGTGTTTTCTGGATTAATCACCCTTAGCACTGTTAACAGTAATGTATTTCCCAGAAATATATTTTGATGAATTATTCCCATAGGAAATAAAGAATTAGAGGGAAAGGCAAATAATATTTTGTCTGCTGGTCTGTTTGATGAAATAGCTTCTTCAGAGTCTTTATTTACAAAGATCCAAGTCACCAAGACCAGCCTTCTTATTCATGATTTTTCCTTTTTCATTATGTTTGGAGATTCTGAATTGTCATTTGCTTTTGCTTGAATTTAATTGTACATGGTGGAAGGCTAAAAGTGACAGTAGAATTCAAAATATTTTGATGTGTGCTAAAAAGTAATGCTCGGCAAGGTGTTTTTCTTGTTTTTCAGAATTCTTTGAAAATGAAACAAAAACCACGGAAAATAGAATAAAGCTATTTTTTGGAATTCTTCAGCTAATTTGTTAGTGAGAGTAGTGAACATGTTAATGTGTTTGCAATTGCATTTTGGGAAACCTTAAAGACCTCAAGTTTTGCATGGAAAGATGTAGCATTAACCTGGAGATGTTGTCATTCTTCTGGAATTTCAAATAAAATAAAAGTCAGATGCATTAAAAAATTATATCCCACAGGGCTAAATTAGTAATATTTTTTTCAGTCCCTCTGAGACTGAGATGCTTCTATTTTACCTCAGTTTTAATTACCATATCTTTTTGTTGCATATATGTAAAGCCTCACACAAGGAAGGCCTTGTAAAATCATGGCTCAGTCCTGCTACTTCAGCTAAGCAGAAAAAGACTATGGGAAAGTGACTCAGTTGAATTAGAGGTCAAAAAACAAGTTATATAATTATCACATGCTCACGTTGTGGACCATTTTCTTTCTCTACATTTGTATTCCAAATAAGAACTTCACTATGATCTAGCATAGAAGATAGATTTGCAACTACTTTTTTTCCTCTTTACTGATGACTTTTTTTTTTAATTGATCTATCTCTTTATAATTATGCCTATACAATCACTTCTTTCATATAAGTGGATTACTGCACTTCTGTCTGCAGAACACCAGCTGTGCTTCACCAGTAGTTATTGTTGTAAGTCCAGAGCAGAACAACTCAAAAACCATTCCACTGACAAAACTGTGCTGTGCTGAAGCAGTAGGCCACCATCTGCATTTCTCTCCTGAACTCATTTTTAAATAATATATCATATAACTGAACAATTCTCTCCTGTACTTGGGGAGCTTATTCTCTTTTTCTTCATCATTTCCAAACAGCTCATTTTTTTCCCTTGCTATTATCTCCAGAAGACTTCAAATTCTACAGAGCTGCAGGTGACTTTTAACAGAAGTGAGAAATAGATACAATGGATAATTTAAAGCAAGATAGACCTCAGCAGAAAGAAAAAGTTGCCTGCAGAGTGAATGTATCCAAATTCTAATGATGTTTTCTCTACTGGAGTTACTGCCCTGCTCTGTTTTGAAAGACATAGTTATTCTTCTCTACTTAATTTAATTTACCATTTTTGAACTCACCGCCGGATTTCCAGATCACCGAAATTATCATCTTAACATCTGCTGTTTTCTTCCTTTATATCATTGCAGAGAGGATTTTTTTTTTTTTTACCTAGTACAACTCTTTGTTTTTTCACTGCCTCTAACAGCTTTATAAGCAGCTTCACACCACTATGTTTCACATTTACATTTGGTGCCAAGTCCCTTTCTACTGATTATCTCAGCTGGAATGCCAGAGAGCCAGGGAGGAGGGGAAGGGTTTAGCAGTTACGTCCTGCAAACGAAATCATCTGTTATTCAAAAGCAGTATGTGGTGTTCAGTCCTCAGAACTGCATAAAGAACTGTGCTTTTTCTTCTGCCCTCTGACCTTGAAAATACCAAAGGAAATGAATAGCAGAAAAGCTGATATATATGAAAGGCTACCACTTGGGTGGAGAGATTAAATGTAACTATGATTTGAGGATGGGGCATATTTTTGGATCTAGGTTTTTTTATTATAAAATAAAAACTCTCTTCAAACAGTCATGGTCCTTGAGTTGGGTCAAATCTGAAAATTACAAGGAAAAAAAATACTAATATTTCACAAAATGTCATGAACAATACTTATATGGTAGATTTTTGCCATTATCAACTTTTATCTAATACAAAATATCATTCTCTAAAAATAAACCAAATAGAAATGCTTACAGATAATATAAACAGAGAGACTAAGGATGGATTTCTTTTTTTTTTTTTTTTGTTATTTATCAGTTGTGGCTAGAGATCAGCTCTTCTTTAGTCATGCTAAATAGGTTTCCAAAAAAGGACAGATTAACCTCCAGTATTGGTATGGAGGTGGAAGATAAATACGTCAGGAATACACACTAAACACACCAGGAATACATTAAATGCTCCAGGAGACAGGCCGGATATAATTTTGACAATCAGGGACACGATGGTAGCCTTGTTCTCTTTCATGAGACAGAGTAATCACTACACATTTTGTCTAAGAAGGTCATTACCTGTCTGCCCACTGTCTTCTAGATATTCTGCATATGCTATAGGAATCTATGAAATAAACAAGCAGTTGAGGTGCTGATGTAATTTTATTATAGTCACAATTTACATGGAACAGGTTTTAGAGGTATCACTTTGGTCAGGGTCCACTGTGAAATCATCTCCAAGACAGAAAACTTAAAATAATGAATTAAAATTTTCATTGTCATTAAAGATTAAAACAGCGCACTGTATTTTGGGGGAAAAAATGTGCCAGAAACCCTTCTCCCATGCAAGTCCAGACTGGTGGATTTGTAGCAGTGCAGTAATTCTTCTATGACATTATTGATGGATTTCTGTATGAGAAAGAAGGGGAAGAAGATTTAGGAAGACAGTGGGGAATAATGTGTGCCTGGGTCATAACGTGCAAAAAATCATGGCTAGAGAAGAACCTAAGCTATGGGACTCAAAAGCTGTTTCTGGATTTTGGTATTTACCAACATATTTAGGGAGGTGTAAATGCTAAATTCAGAAGTGACTGGCTAAAAATAAAAAGCATAGCAGAAGATCTGTGATAACATTGTGAGGAGCATTTATGCTCTAGAGAAGATGTATGGTTGAAATGAATATGCACTTAAATATTTAAAGTTTTAAATGCAGGGTAGCCACATTGGATAAAGAAACATGTTTCACTGGGTCCTCTGTGGATTTGTACATGCAGCCCCATTTAGATATTGAACTGCATGTTTTACATGAATCTAACAGGACTACAGAAAAGTGTGGGTAATCAACCAGCTATGTAGATATGCAAAGGCATCAAAGCATCAGCTGTAAATGGGTTTTCTGTATCATTAACTTTCTGTGTGCTTTCTTGGGGTAAAAAAAATCCACACTGCTCAAATTAATTGCAGTTAGAGGGATGTTTTTTCCTCAGTAATATGTGAAGCTGGTACCTTCAAGTGGATGGAGGTACTTGATTTCAGAGAGAAATTCATTTCCCTACTCATAGATGTCTAGTTCAATTTGTTATGTCTTAGGAGTCTGAGTCATTTACTTTGTACAGAAACAGTAAGGGATTCCTATCTATGTAATGTGGCAGATAGAGAGCAACAAGGATACTCGTGGGTGTCTAAAATGTCTCTGGATATCAATGTTCAGGCACCTGCATCCCACTCAGGTTCAGAGAGAGACAAAGGACTGTTGGATTAAGCACCAAAGACTAAAATTTACTAGGGAAGTTTATGACAAGCAATAAATTGTCTCTGTAGCAGTGTTCAAAATGATGTGAAATACACAACAGAATGTAAAAAGGCTGAGACTTTTTTTGCCTCTTCATGGCTATGAAAGCTGAATAATATATATTTTTAGGCCACACAATAATGCACATTCTCCAACAATAAGAAACAACAATGATGTCACAGACATGGAAAGAAATCAACTCCCTAGCTTCATCTATATCTGACTACAAATTCAGTATCAATGGGTTATACAGGAATGTTGTTTTTTAGAGCAATTACGTCTGATTATGCTGGTGATTAGCTACACACATTTTCCCGTGTCTTCCATGGGACTTGTCCACTTAATGGGATTAGCTTGCCCATTTAATTCATTATTATAATTTTTCATGGAATAGCTGTCTGGGGCACAGGACTTACAGGTTTTTTTAAAAGCAAGAGGATCCAGACTGTAAAAAGTCTGGCTAAATCTCTTGAAAGTAAATATTTCCTTCAACAATATAAAGAAAACAACATTTGGGAGGGAGTCTAAGGTATAAAATGTACTACATGTATGACTTTTAAGTGTCAATGAATGGCATCTAAATGTGAATTAAAATGCTGTGACTATCAGGTCAAGGCATTGATGTCCCCATCATTTTTACTCTTGTCAATCATCATTCTATCCTTATTTTATTTATTTTTTAAAGAGCTCCATATAAATTTTCTACAGAGCAAAAGTCTTCTCAAGTATTTAAAATAGTCTTGTATTTGCATGACGGGACAAGTTGGAATATCCATGCTATGTCACAAACTGTAAATAAAAGAAAGTTTTGCTCTTATCAGGAAGCTGTACTGTTTTATCTTAGTGCTCCAGACTGTAGTTGATGAAAAAAAATTAACATGAGACACAGTATTCAACATTACAAAAAATATTTAACTTATTCAAATTATCAAACCTGGGATCAATAAATCCCAATTAAAAATGAAAGGCATAACCTTTGAAGAAAAGGATGAAAATTCAGAAAACCTTCACAGATCATGGAAACAATGTAGTTGAAAATGACACAGGGAATTCTTTGAATTCTATTTACTCTGCCACCATTTTTAAGCACAACTTATTGTTTCTTCATTCTGACAATGTTTGAGAATCTACTTATGAGAACATTATTGCTGAAATTAAAATCATAAGCATGACATGTCAGAATGCAATATTTAAAATGAGAAAATACTATTAAATGTATTTACCTAAATTACTTTGAGAGAAAAGTAAATCCTATGGAAAGGCTTTATTCTTACTATAAGTTTCCTGAGATCTTTTAATTAACTAATCTGTAACTACAATATACACTACAAATGGAAATTGAGCCATAGTTGTCTGTGCAAATGTGTTCTCTCATAGATATTCATAATGAAAAAGCACATCAGCAATTCTGAAGCAGGTCTGTGATTCAGCAGTCAATAAGTATAACACTACCTGACAACACTGAGCATTTGAGCATTACATTGAAAAACAAAATTCAGTTAATAATTTCTGCAACTAATAATTATTAAACTTAACTTAGATATGATAAGGAGCATAAATATACAAGGTTCAAGTGTCAAAATGTTTTGAGGTCTTAATTTCCTTTAGTTTGATGAACCATAATTCCAGTGAGACAATGAAAAAACATATAATTAACAAAAACTGGCTAGGTTTTCACTCAAAATGAACATAGTTTATCCAATCTCCAGCAAAAGAGTAGATATAATATCATACTTCTAACTTTTCCATTTATACATATTCTCTTTTAACTGTTTTTCATTCTTGTTGAACCCACATATCTTGTGCTTTTATGCTGTCTATAAGTATATATCTTCATTTTATACTTCCCACAAAGACTAGTGGGAAGAGCTTTTGTTAAAAAAGGATTTTAAAAAGTTTGGCATGCCTTACATAGCGTAATACTCCCACTGGGAATCAAGCACCTTGAATATGACAACCAGGAGCTGTCTGGACGGTTACCAGAGCCTCTGTTGCATGGTTCAGGTGACAGACCTCAAACTTTTGCCAAGCCCTTATAATCCAGCTGGCTCATGATCCTGCATGGCCATACTTGAGGGTATGCATGACCAATTTCTATCTCACACTGTACAAAATACCTGTGAACTTATCTACATTTAAAGAAAACACTACATGACCACTCTTGCATCTGAATATAACATATTCACATAACATACAGGCTTTTTAAAACTATCTGCATATAATTTAGAAAATTCTACATCAGGAATTGATGTGTGAAGTTCTCAGGGTGACCAGATTCTCCATCCAGCATGTTAGTTAATATTTCTGTAATACATAAGGACAGAAATTTTGTCTCCATTTGGACTAAGCACAACAGGAACTACCTAGGGGCATCTCCACACCTGTCTGAAATATTCACTTGGAAATATTAGACAAGTACTTAATTGTAAAGGTGGCAGATATAGTGGTAAGAATCAATCCTCTTGTTTGAAGTAGGTACATCATTTCAAATGTATCCCTTGTCTCACCTATGCAGAGAGCAGCTGTATAGCTGCTTAGGAATACTTGAGGAATTTGTTTAAATGCATCTGGGTTGCACACAGACAAACAGGTACACAGTTGTTGTAATGCTATGAAAAGCATTAGTTTTATCTTAATAACATAATTATAACCTAAATTTCATAGACTGTGGCATAATGTTTTCCATGTAATTTGGGAAGTATGAAGAAACTTGCTAAGGAGAACTGTTAGAATGAACAGAAATCTTACACTGGTATGAATAACAAAGCAGAAGCCAGCTTTTAATAAAACTAAAAAAAATGTGAAGTGAATTAAAAAGATACTACTGTCACTGAGTACCTGTCATTCCTACATTCTTAGCTATTATTCTGACAGAATTTAAGAAATGTGTCTTACCTCTTGACTTCTCTAAATCTAGTATACTTTGAAGCTCTCTGGAAAAGTCATTCATTATTTAGGATAGATGAATATCTTAAATATTATTTTAACTAGATTCATAATGTGGTGATAGCACACAAATGCTATTATTCTTCTAAAGTTAGGAGAAAAAAAATATGCATGAATGTAGAAACATTACAAATTTAAACTTTTTGAAAGATCTTTATTTTTTCATTGAGTATCTCTTCTGTGGGCTTAATAGGGATTTGAACATAGGTTTAATTGAGATGTCAGAATATCCCTTGCACACCAGTAAAATGCAAACCATACGGACTGCTTTGCAGTAAATATTTTAAGATTCTGTGACAACCAAGTCAATTCTACTGTCATCATAATAGGAAGGTGATTAGGTGGGAAACAGAGAAGAGATTTCTTTCAGATTTCTGTTAGTTTTATAGGAAACAAATTCACAATTCACATCAAAATATGATGTTGCTTTTTATATTAGTATGAAATATTTTGAATGTTGGCAAGTTTGTATAATACATATCTGCAAGTTTCTATTGCATCTACCATTTTCATTGCTCTTGAAACGTTTACAAAAAATTATCAAATATATTCGTAGGACAAAATGCCACTGATTTTGGCATTAAAAAAAACAGAGTTGAGAAGTAAATTTGTGGTCATGAAGTCACTTTCCTACAACAGCAACCATTCCTTTGCATACTTCATACTGAGTCAATAATTTTTTTGTTTTTTCTTGCTTGCCTTTAGTGTAAGATTTCCCCAAAACCTTACATCTGTAAAGGTCCTGATTTCAAATGTGAACTTAGAGATTTTATATCAGTTTCTCCTTTGGCCACCACTGATTTTTTAGAAACAATGGCTTTTTCCCCAGTCTATTTCACAACATGAATGTTTAGTAAGGACAATCATCTCAGTGTTACTATCTTATTATCTTATTATCTCAGGCTTATTATCTTCTCTCATAAAATAGGCTCACTTATCAGTCTTCAAGTTTAGTTTATTTTTCTTGTAAACAGATGACCAGTCATTGTAGCTCATTCTGACTTGGTCTCAGCACTAAATTGTGAAATGACTTGAGTGTTCTCTGCTGTTACTGGAAGCATCTCTGTAATTTTTTTAAAATAGTTACATCATGTAAAGGGTGGGTCATCATACAATGATCCCTTCATGTGATTGCTATTGTTTACTTTCCAGGTGTCTCCAGATGAGGTTTTTCTGCCTAACAACAGAGGTTCCTGGGACCCTGAATTTTGTACTGCTTTCATGTAATTTCTATTATCCAACTGTTTAGTATTATAAAGTTCTTTCTGTATGAAATCCTAGATGTTGCCTCACAAATTTTAAAAACAAATATATTAGTGCTAGAAACCTGATCACATAAAATTTAGGTAAGAACAAAGAATACAATTTAGACTAAAATCCAAGGGTTTAGCATTAGTCTAACTAAAACCTTAAAAGTCTAATCAAGGAATTATTAACCTAATCAGAAGGATGATAATGCTTCTACTCCAAGTTATCCAATAAGATATAACTTATTAAGTTGTATCTAATTTTCAGTAATGCCAAGAGACTTTCTAGAATTTCCACCTGTCTTCATTGTTATTCTGACCTTTACACTGTGCTTGAGTGTTTCAATTCTTTAGAGAGAAAACGGGAGGTTACAGTGCCTTGTATCCCACGTTCCTTTCTGAGAGTAGTGTTTTGTTAACCTTAATGGCATCTCCCTCCTCATGCAAGGTCTGCCTGAGGTTTTTTTCTGCTTATTAACATTGACTCTTACTTGCTCTTTCTACATGGTTTTGAACTTTCCTGTTATGTCCAAACTTACTGTATTTTACATATGTTGAAGACTTGTCCTGTGCTTTCTTTGTTATTAGTTAAATCAGTTTCACCCAGCTCCAAGGGCTCTGTTCATTAATTGTCCAGTAATTGCCCAACCACCAGCACACTTGCTACTTTTGTTCTTTTCTCACATTCATAATTTTGGGGGACCTGTGTCTTTCACAGACCTCCTTTGCATTGGACCATCATTTACAACCTTAGTCTTAGAAGGCATTAAATGTATTTGGTTAAACAGAATGTGGGAATTTCTGTTTGATTGGTTTTGCTTGTTTCTTTGTTTCTGTTTTATCATGAAGCAAGTTGCCTTCTGGACAGTGTTTAAGAGTGAGGCAACATCTCAGGAAAAAAACAAAAACCAAAGCAAAAAACCCAGCCAACTGACTGGGAAAAATCATTGTGTCATTCACAAAGATTGGCCTTCTTAGTTATGAAGGGACAAAAAAGGAGACAAGATTGCTGGTCTAATATCAGATGATTGATTTTTAAACATCTTTTTTTTTTTAAATTTGCATCCCTTTTGACTAAAAGTGTGAGACATCAGTGACTGTTGACTCTTTTTTTACTATCTGACTCTCATGTATGGTCACAGAAAAATCAATGCTGAAGTAAAGATGCTCCCTGCATATTCTATTCCAGGTCTTGGGGATTAAAAAAGTGTACTTTATGGTACTTATTAGCATCTTCTATGTAGGTCTGCAACAATATGATATGTTTTACTCCTACTTTCATTTTTTGGTCACTTGAATCATGAGTTTTCATGGTCTTTGAATCCTTTGAACTATCTATTCCATATCTTGATTTTATTGCTTTCTCACCACTATTCTGGATTCATACATAGGAAATGAAATCAGCAAATGGCCATAAAGCAATCTTTCTCAGAAGTACTGATTACATTAAAGCAGATTAGATTAAAATAGACATTTCACACATTTCTTGTCACTAAAATTCTTTATTAGAATTAGATGAGTCTGCTGATTGCATAGAATACTCTTATAGCAATCTTAAAAAATATATGGCAAATTCATTACTCAATAATTTTCAAAAATTACCTGATTGATTATAAGAGTGACAAAATTTATTGACATGACTGGACAGCAGGATAGGGAAAAAAAAGCAACCACCGCTTGCAAATTTTTTTAAGACGCAAAGACCAACCAGGTGCCTAATTCCTATTGAAAGTAAATGGCACTTGCAAGCATAAAATTGTTTATACCTCTAAAAGTCTCTTTCATAAAGAAATTTGCCACCAGTGATCAATCTTCACAAGTGTTTAGTGTAAAGGAACTATTTTTATCTTAATGAAATATGGATATAATACCTTGCCTTGGTGATTCCTTGCATGTTGACAATATTGAGTAATGCTGCTCAAGCACTCTCATCCATTATTACAAGATCTAATACAAATTCTTGAGAGATACTACAAAACTAGATTGAGGGAACATAATCTTCTCTTTGTCTCCTGTAGTTTTTCATTCCTATACGAAGTAAGTAGTAGACACTAGCAGAGGAAGGTAATAGAATGATTCTTCCATTGTACACTAATTTTCCACAGATGCAAATAATCACAGTATTTTAGACACTGAAGAATTATGAACATTAAGTAACAAAATTATATTTAATGTATGAAAAAGGATTTTAAAGGTTTGATGTGTTGTTTCACAAACTAGTTTATATTTTGCCAGTGTCTTCAAAGTAATATGTTGAATAAATTTCTCATAGTAAGTCTGGACACTCACTAAGGAAATTTCATATGAAAGGTCTTTCCCCTCTTATATTGCATATAATAAAAATATGGTAGTAGAAAAAAAAGTGTCTAACAGAAATGTCATTCATTGCTGGTACACCTTGCTGGTTCCTAACACACAAAGTTGCTCAAGAGCAGTCTATTGCTTCAAACATCATTATTGTCTATGTATTGTATTATCGTAGCAAAGTCTCTGCAGAGAGGGAAACACACTTTTGCAAGCTAAATGTAATGCCTAGGACAACTTCAACCACCTAGCATGGCTAGGTGGTTGATCCTATTCCTTGTTTCTCTTTCAAAAGCATGGCAGTAGTCATATCACCTTTCCATTCATCAGCTTTGTCATGATAGCGATCATGAAGGACATGAAAGACATAGGCTTACTTTGTTCTTGAATTCAAGGACATGATACTCCATTTCCATTGAAATTAACTAATTATTAGTCTGAAGATTATCCAGGAGAGAGATATCCTCTCAATTCCTTCTGTCAAAAATGCTACACTATGCATAAGATGATTAAATATTAACTAGGCATATGCAATCCTGATTTTATGACTTGGTGGCTAGAGTACTCTTCCAAAATGGAAGTGAAGTATAACCTCTTGTAATTCTAATCAGCTTAGTGTTGTAATTGAGTACTGGGGAAGGGGCGGATGGAGAAGAAAATAAAAACAAAAATAAAAACAGAAACAAAACCAGAGGACAATTCATCTCTTCTAATTTCAAGGCACCTGCAGTATTCATATCTTCCAGGATTAGCCTCCACTGCTGGCTATCAAATACATTGGTTCTCTGCATCCTTTATGATATCTGGCAACTATCTTGTGGCATCTTGGGTTTCCCCAGAGTATCTAAAATGACACTAGTCTCCAAAGTTAAGGCAAGTGAACTAAGTTTCTAATCAACAACTGAGCCAACTGAGCTTTCTGAGTTACTTTTCTCAGCATAAAAGATGCTTGGCCAGCTGAAGAGTTTTCATATTTCCTAGAAGCTTTGTATGTTTGCCCTACTGTAAGTATTAAGCACTAATTAAAATGACCTGGAATATCTGAGACATCTCCTTGGCATTGGCAGATATGGTGCAGACTGTAATGGAAACCTTTGCTCCTTGTGTCCACCTTACATGGCAAGGCATTGGTAGTGAGAGGGCTGCAAAAGCGACTGTTGTGAGAAGCTTGCCCTGCCATGTTTGACAGAGACAGTTCCAGCTGGCTCCAAGAGGGATTCAAAGCTAAGATTATCAGTGATATCGATATTGGTTCTGTGATAACATACATAGGAAGGGATTTAAAACACTGCACAACAGCAAACCGAGAGAAGTGAGTAAATATGAGGGAAACAGCTCTGCAGATACCAAGGTCAATTAAGAAGAGGGAGGGAAGGGTAGAGCTCCCCCTGCAGCCCCTGGCAAAGCTCATGACTATGCAAGTTGTTTCCCTGCAACCCATGGTGGTCCATGGTGGAGCAGATCTCCATCTGCAAACCAAAGAGGGCTCCATGATGGAACAGGTGGAAGCACCCTGAAGGAAGCTGCAGCCTGTGGAGAGGAGCACATGTAGGAGAATTTTTTCTGGCATGACTCGTGAGCTCCTGGGGCCTGCACTGGTTCAGGACTGCATTCTGGAGCAGGGACCCCATACTGAAGCAGGAGAAGAGTGTGAGGAGTAAGGAACAAAAGAGACAACCTGTGATAAACTATCTACAACTCCCATTCCTCATCTCCCTGACCAGCTTAAAGAGGAACAGGTAGAAGAATCCAGACTGAAGTTGAGACTAAAAATCTGTGAGGGGTTGGGAGAATCTATGTTTTTAGATTTGTTCTTATTTTCTATTATACTACTCTGTTCTTAATTGGCAATAAAGCAATCTTCCCTTAGTTATATCTGTTTTGCCTGTGACAATAACTACAGAGTGATCTCACTGTCCTTATCTATCCCATGAGCTATTTGCTGTATTTTCTCTACTGTCAGGTTGAGGAGGGGGAGAATTGGTGGGCACCTCGTGGCCAGCCAAGGTCACCATACTACTCTACACTAACAGGGAGATAACAAGATTTATAGCCCAGGATACCTCAAATTATACTAAATTGCTGTTTGAGACAGCAAGTACTAAGACTAAGCACTTCATAGCTACCACAGAATATATTAAAAACTGTTCAGTTCCTGAAGTAATGAGGAGACAGTCAACTAGCTGGAACCAGGTATTCCCCCGTGCATGGACATGTTAGACACTGCTGGACCCTAAGAAGACCATTGAACCCCCCAGCAACCCCTAAATGGAGGTAGCTTTATTTGAGGCTGTGGAGCAATGTCGATAAGTAATACAATACTGACACTGAGCAACAGGCTACAGTCTTTGTATGACTTCTGGAAGGACTTAGGAATGAGACTTGCCAGACTTTTTTGCCTCAAATTGTTTTAAAACCCATGAACTTCATTTTTACGCAATTCATTTTGAACTTTTTAGCTATGGTTAATCTGCTTGGGGTTTCCTGTTTGTTTGGTTGGGTTTTGATTCTATTTTTGTTTTGCTTATGTCTTTATGACAGAACCATAGTTTTACATCCATCAGGAGAAACAAATTTTTTTTATTAGAATGATGCACTTATAACTAGAATGTGGTGGTGTAGTACAGAGAAACACAGATCTATTAGGACTGCGGAAGCCTTGGGAAATGGGAACAGAGAATACTTTAAAGGAGGAGTAGATGCAAGCCATGACAATGCCAGAGGCAAAGACTAGGAGTGGAGATATGTCTTTAAACAGCTCACAAAGAGTCAGTTAAATAATCTCATTTCTAGAGTTGGATGAAACACATTTCAGGGATAATCAAGAGAACAAAATCTGCTGCCTACTATAAAACTTTTTCCCCCTAAAACAGTACTAGTTTTATCTTTTCTGTTTGTTTTGTTGTTGTTGTTGTTCCGTAACAATTGAATCTGAAGTAATAATATGTGTTTGGATGAACTATAAGGATTTCAATCACACAAAAAATATGTTCTTGGTGTTTTTTTCCTGCTTGTCCACAAGATTTTCAGTGTAAGCAGCTGATAGGTTGAACAAAAACAGTGGTGACTCATGGGCTGTCAACTGGCTGATAAAAGCCAAAAAAACACCCTAGGATATCACATATGCCTTTAAAATTTCATACTTGTGAGCAAATAAGTCAAAGCTCTTTTGACTTTAATGTAATCTTACCTCTAGACAGATAGCTAAGGTATACACTGTTTTCAGATACTTGCCATGATACATTCTGTATTATCACTGTCAAGAAAAAGAGCCAAAATAATACCAGTTCTAATAGTGCTTGTGTTTATTTATTTATCCTGTTTTCTCTTATACAAAGTAGTTCAAAATACTAAAGCCACTAGTAATGTAATTGCTATTTGCATGATTTGGAGAAAGCATGTCAATTATGGAGATCAATGAGCAATTTGTGATAAATTGATCCCCATGGTATCCCTGAAAATTGAATAACAGTAAATAAATTTTCCAATTGATTAGATCTTTAGATACAGATACTTGGCAGTGGTGGAAAGCTGCATACATTAGGAAGGGTGTTTGTAGGAGTAACATTAAAAAATTCATACATGTGTATGTATGTATGTATATATATATATATATATATATGTTTTGCTTTCTCCCTTTATTGACATCCTTCTAGCTATAATCTCCACAAGACAGCACCCAAGTCAACAATCAAAGTCAGATTAATGGACTCAATGAAAGTGTTGGACTTACCACTTCTTTAATTGTTGCAGCTTTTACTGCAACAGAGTGTGTTCATTACAATGATTCATTATGACTGTGGCATAAGATTTCAAAATTAATGCAACACAGTGCCCTGATATAACTGACTGGACGCCCTTCCCCCCATATCTATTCTGTGGAATAGATTCTGTTTTTTTACAAATGGAAATTATTGTAAGTAATAAGTTCTTATAAAATCAGGACTTTCATTGTTTCAGGAGTACCTAATTCCTATTATCTACCAAAAAGAAAAAAACAAACAAACAAGCAAAAAACAAAACAAAAAATTCACCAAAAAACCCTGAATGCTTTAAGAAAGTCTCAGAGTGTTACAGTTTCAAAGTTTCAAAAAGAAAGTGTACTCAAATATTCATCCTCAAGGACGTTGCATACATTCATTTTCTTTTAAAATTATTAAGATTTTTCTTTCACAAAAAAAAATCTTCCAAACAACAACAAAAAAGCCCCACTAACACATGAAAAAACCCCAAACCTCACTGAAAAGACATTGAAGCCCAGAGAAATTGAAAAGCAAACCATAAATAGAGTGCTCTGTATGTGAATAATCCATTCAAACCTTACTACAAATATCTTCCACCTAATAGGTACATTTTGTAGATTTTGGTTTAGGTGTGGGTTCAGGTTTTTGTTAAGAAAAAGATCTCTAGAAAATACCCCTCTCATCTCAATATTTTTATATTATATAAAGACTTGAAGTACTTTTATTAATCTTGCCAGGGCACGAATCTATCAAGGCTGTATAAAGCATTAGTTTTCTATTCAGCCCAAAGAAACATGCTTATTTTTATTACTTTGTGTGTTATGCATGGTATCATAAAACCCAACACAATAATAATTGTTAATTTGCTACTGGCAGAATGAAACTCGTTAATACAACAAATTTGATGCTAATCAAGATGTAGAAGTACCAGAATCTATTATATATATATATATATATATATATATATATATATATATATAACATATTATATATATATCATATTATTATAATTGTGTTTGATTTGAAAATGCCTTTATCATGAAGCTAACCCTGATAATCTTTGTTGAGCATTTTCATGCAGGAAATTCTTCATCTCTTTCAAAACTAAAATGAAGAACAATTGAAGAATATCAATTTAATTTTGAGAGTTACAAAATACAATGAAATGGAAAACAAAAGTTTATAGAATTGCCATGGTGCATAAATATATGAAGTATTTCTTGTTTTGTGTTATGAGCATAAGACTGTCCTTCAAAATCATATTGTGTACATTCTTCTGTCCAAAATTTTTCTTGTGGCTTGCTTTTTAATTTTTTTTTTCCAGGAAATGGTTCAAGACTACTTTTTCATGATTTGAAAACTGATATTAACATTGATGTATAGATAACATTACAACATAATTTAACCTTAAAAAAAATATTCATTTTGCAGTGCTTCCTAATATTCTATTTTGTGGGCACAATAATTTTGGAAATTTCAGGACAGGCACTTTACTAAGGAGTTAATTTTCCTCATCATCAACATTTGTGGTTGCCATAACTTCACTACTTCAAAGGACTTTTAATAACAGAAAACTAGAGTGAACAGCCTTCACATGGAGAAAGCAAAATTTTATCTTTAAAAAACATAAATCACATTGTGCTTTTTAAACATCGAGATGTTTTACATACAGGTTATCATGGCTTAACATAAAAGCATCTTCATTTTTCATGTAAGATCAGCTTAATTATGAACAAAGTCAACACAGTTAGGGTCTGAATTCTACTGTGAAGCATACTGACTTACACACACTTACTGAAGAGGCCCACTTGCTCTTGGCCTAATGGATTTCTGCCATTTCGCTGCCTTATGACTCATTGCACTCGTGCATCCATTCCTGACACCTGCTCACACTGCCAGGTTATTTACGAGCCTACATAAAGTTTAAAGATCATTATGTGCACTTAATTGTACATAAAGCCTAATTCTAAGAAGAAAGTTTTAGAAAAGAAATTTTTCATTGTCCAAGCGGGACAGACACAGAATTTAATTCTGTCCCAGGAAGATTCTGAGGTTAAAGTATGACATTTTTATGCCTAGAAAAGCTATGTAAGGTTATTTTTAGTTCTTTTTATGACTCCCTCTGTGTCTTGTATGGCTTGACTGAAGATAACTAAGGGAGCCTGGATTTTCAAGTGGAAGGGTACAAAATTAGTCCCAATACTGTTTTTTAATTCTCTAACATAATTATTATGATTCAACATTTGAATTGTGGTTATCTGTAGAGTCCCTGGCCAGGGATTAGGCTGAACACATTTTAAGAAAAGACAGTCTTTCTTCCCCTGGTGACTAAAAAATATTTTGCTTGCATTTAAGATGACCAATATAAATAATTTTTAATTTAGCAGTGTGTTAATAGTGTTATCACTCAGATTCATATAGATCCTTTTATGGTATCGAATTGAAAAACACAGCTTGCAGCTAAAGATGGGAAGCTGCATTTGGTTACTTTTCATTTTCTTAGTGGTCTGTCTTCTTTGCTGTGGTGCATTTCATCACATCATGGACAAAAGGGTAGAGTCAGGCTTAAAATTTCATGTTACTTCTCCAAATTGGTCATTATGCACTAACTATGTTGTGGTTTGACATTATACCCTGCAGTGGATCTGTTGGAGAAGGCTGGAATTGGCTCTGTTCAGTAGCAGACAGCCTCATACTCCCCTCACAGCAGCCAAACCCTTGTCATTTCTACTCAATACAGGCAACACATTGATGATTTCTTTCTGTAAATTACCCAAAAACATGAAAACTACCCACATGCCATTGGCTTCTTGAAGTATTATTCTGTTGGTCCAGACAGTTTTTCCCTCACCTAGCAATGATGTCTGCTCAGTCATCTGTCTGCTTTGTTTTGGTCTCTTTTTATCCTACTTCCCTTTCTTTTGAAGGTATCTTCAGTGCCTCTTTGCCTTCAGAAAAGAGAGAAAAATGGTGGAGATTATCAACAAGGACAGGGAAGCCATGCACATTATTAAAGAATGAAACTTGGTATTAAAAGTCCTTGAGCACTGCATTTGGATTGTCTGTTGTATTGGTTGCAGCAGCAAGCATATGGGAAAATATATTTAAGAAAGGGCAAAATGTTGTATAGCAGTGTGTTTCTTAGGAGGGGAAAAAAAAAAGAAAAAAGATGAGAAATGACCCTGAAAACCTCAAGGTCAGTGAGGAAGGGGAGGAGATACTACAGGCAACGAAGCAGTCCGCTGCAGCCCACGAAGGAGAACTGATAATCATTAAAGTTAGAGAAAACCTCTGTGATCAAGTCCAACCATTAACCCAACGCTGTCAGGTCCACCATTAAACCATGTCCACAAATACCACATCTATAAATGGTTAATCACTTCCACAGATGGCAATTCCACTACTTCCCTGTGTAGCCTATTTCAATACTTGACCATCTTTTCTGTGAAGAAACTTTTTCCTAATGTCCAATATCAACTTCTCCTGGCACAACCTGGCTTCTTCCGTCTCACAGAATCACAGAATCATTAAGGTTAGAAAAGACCTCCAAGATCACTGAGTCCAAACTTTGACTAAAGACTACCTCATCAAATACACCATGGCACTAAGTGCCACTTCCAGGCATTTCTTGAATACCTTGGGGATGGTGATTCCATTGCCTCTCTGGGCAATCCATTCCAATGCTTGACTACACCTTCAGTGAAGAAATTCTCCCTGATGACCAACATGAACCTCCCCAGTACATCTTGAGATTATTATAAGCTCACTCCTGAGCCTCCTTTTCCCCAGACTAAACTAGCCCAGCTCCCTCAGCTGATCCTTACAGGACTTCTGCTCCAGACTCTTCAACAGCTTCATTATCCTTCTCTGGACAAGCTCCAGCACCTCAAGGTTGCTGCTCAGAAATAGCCTCACCAGTGCAGAGTACAGAGGAATTACAATATAAAGGTTCCAACTGTAAAAAAATGCCTTTGGACAAGAATCTTCTAATTAAATTGTATTCAGAACTTCCTATTAGATATTTTTCATGAAATGGAGTACCATAAACGTCTTCCATCTTACTTAAAATGTGATGATTAAACATTATGGAAATATGCTTACTGCTATGTGCAAATACCAACAATATTTGTCCTTTTTAATGTTTTCACCTTTACTTCCTTTTCAGCTATTTCATTTAAAGTCCATTAATTTCCTTTTTATTTGATATGTTACTCGATTTCACTTTTTCTTTTTAAAGATATTTTTACCTCTGTCTACACACCTTCTCTGTCTTCTCACTCTAGCTCAACTTGTAGCACTGTAGATTTAGCTTTTTCATTAAATTATTCATCTCTTTCCTTTGCTTTTTCCCCCCAATTCCCACCAGCATTTCTCACCTTCTTCTCAACACTTTGTACTTATCCTTTGATCCTTTTACTACAAATATCTTGACTGCCCTTCTATTTTTCTACTTTTTTCTTCTTTCTCACTTCTGTTTGCAGTTGTATCACCATCTTTTCAATTGTCCCATCTTATAATTCTGTCTTCTCATTTTCTTTTTTTTTTTTTTAATTATTCATTTTGTGTAGCCAAGAATTGATGACATGAAAGCATTAAAGCTGAAGTGTATTGGATTTTAGGAGGCTTTTTGCAACCATCTGCTTTTCTGATAATTAATATGAAACTCTTTCCATCAGCTTTCCCGGTTCTATTTCATCTCTGAATTTAGTCTTTCTGTGAACTGGGTGAAAAGTAATTTAGACCTCTCTCTTCCTTTTTCACAACAAAAAGGGAGGGAGGGAGCGAGGGAAAAAAGGATAGTGCTTGGAGCTTCATACTCTTATTTCAATGTAAGGAACCAGATTATTAGCCTGGCAGAATTTATGTATCCATAACGAAAGTAAATTAAATCTCTCTGCTCACAATATAAATTTCCTTCTTTTTATAATTTTATATTTTTTGAGAAAAACACATTAGATACAGTACCATATGAACTGCCGTGTTCTTGTGTTCTTTTATTAATTTTTAGCAGCCGGTTACTAATCTTTTTTGTGGATGTAAAATAAACAGGAGTTGCTTAGGGAACAGTTCTGGAGGGTGAACATTTTTTTTTTCCTACATGTATGCGTGCATGCCTTTAAGACAGTCAAATGAAGAGAAATACATAGGAAGAGCAGAAAGACAGAAAAGAGTACGACTTATATGAAACTGGTTCCCTAATACATAAGTTATAACATAGTCTATATTTTACAAAATTTTATTAATTTGCTACAATCCCTCATTCCAACTATAATCAAGTTTTATTTTATATTATAAAATATATAATCAAGTAGATATTGATAATAATGAAGTTATACAACTTGAAGTGGTTGATCTGCCTTATGGATTGTAGATTAGTAGCTATGAAAAACTGTAGAAGGTACTATGTGTAGAACTGAACAGCCAAAATAATTTTTTTTTTTCAAATAGTAATTAAACAGACTTTTTATTGGAACTTGCTTACGATTACTTAAAAGTTCCTGGTTTGCTTGTCATTTCTTTAACTTCCAGCTGTCTGATTTCTATTTAAAACAGAAATTGCCAATAATAGTACCCCAGAACAAGGTGGTTTAAAATATCAAAACAGACTGAAGGGAAATCACGTCAGGCATGGTCTAGGAAAGCATCTTATGGCTGGATATCCAACTGTCCCTGAGAAATAGAGGACATTATCTCTCTTGCCTTGATGCTTCTGTAGCTCCTTGCTTCCCAAGAATGCAAAAGCTATAAAATACATAACAAAGCTCTATGGCTTTCTGGGCATCACTTTTATGGGAATATAAATTGCATATAGAAAAGATTTTTAAAAAATCCCAGATGTATAGACAAACAAAAATAATTTAAAACTATTACATAGGATCTAATCCTACAAAACTAAAACTTCCAAAGAACTAGGAGCTGTATTATTTTCTGCCTTTTATTCTGAACACTTCTGTGCCGCAGTGACAAGGAGCAAAAATGTATTAAATCAAAAAAGCAGCATTCTGAATGAACTTTACACCCTCTTTGCCCAAATTAAAATGAATTAAGCTGTGAACAGTGATGAAAAAAACTTTATTACTTTACTCCTTTTCATATTTTTCATAAAGAAGAAACAATGAAATCATAAATTACATAAACATTTACAGAAACTACAAGTGACCCAATAAGCTGATAGTTAAGTAAATGTGGTAGGTCCCCCATATTACTGCTTCATAAAAGTCAAAGCAATAGCAATAATAATGTAATATGATATTAACAAGTAGTAGGGATTAGTTCCCTTACACTTTCCCTGTGTTCTGGTGTACTTGCCTTTTCATTTTCTTGTGCTTTACTGCAGGGCTATTTGTCCTTGAAAGCACTCTTTCTGAATATAAAGAAAGTCCTTATCTAATCAACACTAGACTTGGAAATTTTCCAAAATGAGTGTTGCTTGCAGCACACTTGAGAGCAGATTTCCTTACTACACTATTTTGACTCTGGTATAGTACTGGTAGTGTTGTGGAAAAAAGCTGGTTTATCAACTACATAGGGCACCCAAAATGTGGCAGTCCTTATAATCTCCTCTACTACACCCCAATGACTGGATTAAAAAATAATTTCACTTGGAATTGTCCTAACAAATATTCACAGCACCCTGTATTGTAATTGAATTTATCACAATTACTCTTTCTGGCTAGGCTTCAGTTGTTGCTTGCCCAGGTCACTTTACCACCCACTTCCTGAGGCCAAAACAGCCAAGAGTAAAATTGGTGAATAAGCAGTGGTGTTGCTGGAACTGATATTTTCATTGATGCATCTGGGCCAAACCAACAGGTTTTACAAACCCAGGCAACATTTCTGTGGTTGAAAATTCTGTGCAACTGTGAAATTAACTTTTTAGTCCTTGAACCTCAGTGCTAGCACTCCCTGTGGGGAAGGTGAATCACTGTCAGATTCACAGGGATCATTCAGAAGTCCATTGCTTCCAGTCTCTGTGCACTGTCCAACCTCTTCTCTGACAACACATTAGAAAAAGTAGTTCAGAGCATTCAAGGTATTTGTACCGTGTTGGGATTGCACTGTGCTCCCTTGCAGAGACTTGTCCAACCTTTCCTACTCTTTCTGACCCATTTCTCAATGCATCATCTCCTACTTCAACCCCGCTGCGCCTGAACACCAGCAAGAGAGGCATTCATCGTGTAGACCTAACATTTTAGAACAACTGATTATTTATTACTTTTTCTTCCATAAAGAACTCATTTTTTATAAACCAGAGCTACTTCTTTTCAGGCACCTGCAATCTGCAATTAGCAAACAAGCTTTTTCCTGGATGTTGTGAGGGGAGAAAATTTTGAGGAAGCTTCCTAACTGGTACCTATATCACTGCCTGCTCTTTTACCCACTTCTTCCTTCTTGAGAGGCAAACCTCTCCAAGACAAAACCAGAAAAGTCTGATTGTTCAAATATTCAAATCTTTACTTGTAACTGCTGAGGTTTACCCCAGAGAGCAACTCTGCATCACTCACTCACTCACTCACTCACTCACTCACTCACTCACTCACTCACTCACTCATTCACTCACTCTCTCATTCACTCTCTCACTCCATCCATGGTGAGATGAGTAAAATGGCCAGAAAAATAAGAAAACTTGTGGGTTGAGATATGGACATTTTGATAATTTAGTTAAAATACAATAACAATAAAAATAATTGTGATGATAGTAAAAATTGTAATGAAAAGAAAAAAATATAAATAAAAGCCAAGATAAACAAGGGATGCAAATAGAAAACAATTGCTGACCAGCAACATATTGATGCCCAAACATGTTGTGGAACAGCAGCCCCACTACAAGTTTTCCCTGGTTTGTATGCTGAACAGGAAATATTGTTATGGAATATTCCTTAGGCCTTTTTCGTTCAGCTGTCCTGGCTGTGTCCCCTTCCTGTTTCCTGCCCACTTCCAGGCCTCCTGCTAGCAGGGCAGAGTGAGAAGCTGTAGTGTCCTTGACTCAGGGCAAGCACTGCTCAACCACAACTAAAATATCAATGTGTTATCAACATAATTCTCATCCTAAATACAAAACACAGTGCAATAACAGATGCTAGGAAGAAAATTAAGTATCCCAGAAAAAAACAGGGTAGTATTATAGGTGCCATGCATGACTATGGCTCATAAACTGTTGTATTCCAGGCAAATTCCCTGCATATGTTTACCTTGTAAAGGCAGTCCCCCACAGTGATCTGAAAGATCAGAATCATGGGAGACAGTGACAGAAGTTGTTTTGGGAATAAGAAGCTTATTTTTTAGGTAGAGAAGTTCTTATTTCAGTAAGTCTTTTGCAGGTCTTCTCTGGAAATAATTCTTAAAAGTTTTTCTTTTTTTTTTTTTTTATTTTAGAAATACTTGCTTTCATCTTTTTTGTTGTTTTTGAAAGAAAAACTCAGGCTGGTCAAATAAATTGATATTTTCTAGAAAAAAAGGTGTAGTAATTAGTTTTCACTCAGAAACTTATGTGTGAAAAATTCTGTTGAAAATTAATTCAAAATTTAAATATTCTTACAGAACACTGTTCTGTGTTACTAATTTATCCCCAGTTTAGTATCTAATTACCTTTAATATCCTGACATGTGTCCACAGACATTTTGGAATTACTGTTGATTTTAATGCTTTATTTTGATTATTATCATATGGAAATATCTGCATTATTCCAGAAATGCTAAGTCTAATTTTTTGTTACTGTTCACAGCACTTTTCTTTTGCTCCCAGCATGTAGGTGCAAAAGCAAAATACATGATGTTTCTTAGCATTATATATTTCCTAGGTACTTTGGAGAGAAAAGTAAACATACTGAATTCTAGTCTTACTGATTATAGGAGAAAAAACCTATAAAATATTCTTTCCACAACCAATTTCTCCATAACCCCAGTCAACACCTTCCAAAAATTTAATCTGGAGACACAGCTATGCTAAAAATATTGCTACAGTTCGAAGTGAAAATGCAGCTTAAATAGAACCATGAATTTTTGTTACCTGCTTTATTGTTCTAGAAGCACAGTATACCAAACTGTCTCATTAATACAGAAAATAAATTATTATACAAACTAATTTTTCATCATGCTTATCCTTTTTCCTATGTTATGCTTATCCTTTCTCTGGATCCTAAAGCTGGCTCTCTAGCCTGCCTCAAGTGGGCTGTGGCTGCTGACAAATTTGCCCCCCTTTGAGGTCTCCCCTCAAAGTGCTGTAATATGACATGATGTTCTCAAGGTCGGATAAGCGTTTGTTCTGTCCTCTTCAGCGGTAGCATTATCTGGGATTTATTTTCACATTTAATTTTGTATCACTCTCATTCCTTCTCATTCATTCCTAGCTGAAGTTTAGAAGTTGGTCAACAGCCTCTTCCAGCCTCATTGGCCACAAAAGTCTCTTGGGTTTTGCGCAGTGACAATTTTATGTGTGAGACCTTTATCAAATGTGTTCCAAGGGCTGCTCTGATAGACTTTCACTTACCATTTTGAAAATGCACGCAAACCTGCAGACATATTTATTTTGGCAATGGAAATCACCTCTAATACTCAGATATCAGCAGATATACAGCATGCATTTCCGGGTGCCAGACTATTCTAGAAAATTTATATGGAACTCTTTTTACTGTCAGTAATGGGGAGTAATATTTCCTTCCTTTGTCCTTCTAATTTTAAATTAAAAAAAAAAAAAGGTTTGATATAGGAATGACTTTGAGTTCAAGCAATCAAGGTTTTTAGTTTTTCAATTCAAACTGTTATTTGCCCAGCACCAAGAGAGAATGTTGGATGGAAGCCATTTCTTTCTTGTAATTGTCATGAGTCAGCAATAAGGCTGATACTTTTTCCATCACCTATGTTAAATTATGCTATGGTTTCCAAGAGATCTTTCCCAGCTTCTGGGAACTGCTAAGATTGCTCCAAGTCTTTTTCACAATGATTGTTCTTTATATAGGGTAGGATATGTAGTGACAGCAGGATGACTGAAAGCACGTCCTGAGTGTCTGTGCTCATTTTTCAAAACAAGACTTTTAGGCTTCTCAGATGCATGAAAAGTTGATCAAAACTATAGACTTTAGATTCTTTGTCTTAAAATTCAAAGAAAAAAAATGGCTGAATGGTTGTCATGGACAAAATTAATAAGTTGTACAAATATGTGGTTTTCCCCTCATAAAATATGTTGCTGTGTTCCAAGTTAAATTAAACACCCCAATTACTGTAGACTGTCTGAATTTGCTTAGGGATTGCCTTCAGCCACTATCCAGAGTTCTGAGTGACACAATGTGTGCTGTTTGTGGTGTGAATGTTAGTATCCACCTAAAGAAATCGTTGTGGATCAGACTTGCAGATACCTTGCAAATTTTGGTAACAAATGATCTTGCTTATGCTGCTTTCCCAGTACATGTTCTGGCTGCCCCAGCTTGGTTGCAAGGTTTAGTTTTAAACAAGAAGTAAGAGTCTCTCTAGTAATTTGCTACACTCCATAACACATTGTTTGGCATCTGTTACCTTCCCACATTATTAAAGCAGGTTGTTGTACAGTACCCCAGCTTAAATAAATATGTCACATTACAAAGAAAAATGTGTACTTAGATTGAAACAGTAAAGCTATGTTTGCTATAGAATTACAAAATATAGTCCTAAAGTGTTGTCGGAAAAAAGCATCCACATAGTGGGGCCACTCTGGGGATGAATATGAGTCTGTCCTTACATTATCATCATCATGTGAAAGAAATGAAGGCACTCTTGAGGGACCTCGTTGGAAGTGATATTTTTTCTCTCAGTGCTAGTGTGAGGAACTTGAAAACTACATTATAAAACAGAGACTGAGTCCTTTCATATACATTATGGGTTAAAGCATTCCAGAAAGCGGGAACAGCTGTGACTTTAATCACATAAGAAATAAACCCTTCCATTATACCCTGCTGAATGCAGAGGCAGAATGCAATAACTAAACACCAAAAGGCAAGAGGCAATCAGTGGGATATTTATTTCCTTTTATTGTTACATTATATTCTGATTTCTGTTCAAGTAATGTTCATTTGTTAAAAATCATTATTGACTTAGAAACAGATGAGATACATCAGCAAAATTCAATGAGTATTTTAAGGCTTTTAAAGGTTAATGTCTTATTCTTCAAGAGATTTTTGAAACTTATCTTGTCTTTTAGCACTTTACACATTAATTTAGTAATTTTCTATATGCAGATTTGCATTTTGTCATTATTTACAATACATGAGCAGAAAAATTGCTTGGGTCTATAATAAATTCTGCAGATTTGCTAATCTCCACAAACCTTTCCTTCTAAATGTATTCAAAGGGAAATGAAACACTTACCTGTACAAAGCCCAAAGAGAGAAATATTTTAATTTTTACAGATATGAAAGACTTGCTACACTTTGTGATTATTTTTACATAAATAAAAATTCTATTTTGAGGGTCGTAGTCATAAGTGACAAAATTTCTCTGTGTAAAATGTTTTTTCTCTGAAAAAAATTAAAATATATTTGAAATAACACAGCATAATGGAACCTGAGTTTGTGGGGATGACAGAAAATTAAAAAGGAAATAGTAGTGCTAGGAGGAAGCTTTATTTTATAACTCACCACAATATTTACCAACTTGTATTGCATTTTTTTTCTAGTACAGACCTCTAAAATACTTGGCTTCTGTAATTGCACATACGTCAAGCCTTAAAAATTAGGAGAGGAAGGGATAGAGACATAAGCAGAAGCATTCATCCCAACCAGCTTTAGATTGCCGTATCTGAGTTACTTATCTTGGGCGTTTGATACAGATATGTTCTCTTCATAAATCTGTATTCAATGTAATAGTAATATTAAATTTAAGTACCTCAGGTTTGAACTCATTCTAAAGCATTTGAAGATGTCTTAATTAGGTGACCAAAACTGACTACTAAAGCAGTTATTTCTTTCCATTTATGGTAACTGAGCCCATGAAATCTAATTTCAGTAAATGCTAGTAAGAGATTTTCTTATGTAGTCCTTTATGTCTCAGTGCAAATTTCAAAGTAGACATTGTACTGGAGAGTGAGATTAGAATGATAAGAAATCACACAAATGGATAAAACTTATTTGTCTTCAAAATACAAGTAAATGCCATCTCAGAACTTTTACATGAACTAAGCCTCTTCTGTTACTCAAAAGAATTTAAATTTTAAGTAAGATGATGTACAAAATGATTTCTGGAAGTTTCTTTTGCCTGAGAAAGTCTATTACATGTTTTTTAATGAGTTTTATACCATGCAGAATAATTGATGATGCCTATTTCAAATGTATGAATTAACAATAAAAGCTCAAAGCGGCTTAACTATCGACATATAGCAATGGCTTAGAAATAATCAGAAGATCCATCAACTAAAAAAGGTTCATGACATTTTCTCAGGGTTCACAGACTTTTGACAAGCTGCTGAAGGTTTCTGATGGGTCTGCAAGACAAACTCTGGGCAGCTGTGCCAGGAGGAACAAATCAACAGATATGTTGTGAAAACTCTGGGAAGACTGGTTCTGACAAGGGTATGCTGAGTAATAGGTGTTTCAAGGAACAGAAGCCAATGATGTCTGAAAAAAGGAGGAGACTATAGTAGAGCACATAATGGGAACACACATACTTGGGAGAGAGTAACTGAATATGGTTGCAAACAGCTGAAGTATGCATGCCTGCTATTGAGCAAGAATTTCTTCCAGTGTGCCGAGCAACAAATATTTTTAAGGAATATTTTTACCTGATTTATCTTAATATGAAATTAATTGATCCCTGCACTTAACTGTAAAACAGGTCTGGCATGAGTAGTTTCTGTATGTATGCCTTTCTTATACCTGTTTAATATTGGCAACATTTTGGTCCAAGCCATCAGTTTCCTTGTTTACTAAAGTATGAAGAAAGAATTTCTATGAGTATAACAAGACCAAGAAGACATATTTGAAGTAAACTTTACCCATATATGATTTAGCAAGCCTTGTACATCAAAGAACATAACGTCCTCAGAAGACGTCCTTCAAAAATATTTATAGAGTACATAAATTTCACATATCAGCATGGCTGATGTCCAGACAGTTTTCTGATACTATTTTGAAAAACTTGGTGTGTACAGACTTCACTGTCCTCCAGATCTTGTTTCTTTCACTAACTTTTGCCTCTTCAAGTAACATAGTTGTCCTTTGTCCAATTCCTTGGATACTTGGCCTGCTTGAAGATTTGTCTCTCTTTACTTTACATTCATCTTCCCATGTCCTTCTGGATTTGTGCTGACAGATGAATTACTTGCTTAAGTATTTAATGAAATTGTGAACTACATCAATCATAGTGTATAGTTCCCTTGTGTTCTTAGAGCATTAGGTCATTCATGCATAGTAGATGTTTAATTGTCAATTTCCCATTAGTCTTAGCCCATCTCCAGAGTACTTTCAATTCTGACAGAGAGGAGAGAGTTAAACACTAGTTGTAACACACACACACACAAAACTAATGTAAAATATTCTGAACTATTTTAATAAGCTTTTCAGTAAGACTGATTACTTTTAGTGATTTTGTTGTTGTTAAAAAAGTACTTTGTTAAGTATATGAAAATATGGAAACATCTAGGATTTCTAGAATAAAGTTCAGAAATGGTTGAGAATGGACTGGGGAAAGGCTTTGGGGTGTTGGTGGATGGGAGAATCCTTGTGAGACAGCAGTGTTTGTTCATAGCCTAGAAAGCCAAACATGTCCTGGGGCACATAAAAATGACTGCAGCCAGCAGAGTGAGGGAGGTGGAACCAGCCTATGCCCAACTCAAATTCTCAGCTCAAAAAAGACATGGACCTGTTGGAGCGTGTAAAGAGGAGAGCAATGAGTATGATTAGAAGGCTGGAACACCTCTTTTGTGAAGACAGAGTGAGAGAGTTGGGACTATTTAGACTGCAAAGGAGAAGGATCCTGGGAGACATATTAGCTTTCTACTACCTAAGGAGGCCTATTAAAAAAAGCTGGAGAGATTTCTAAGGGATGTCTCAGAGAGTAGGAGACAGCAGCAAAGCAGTACAGCTGGAATATCCTCTTTCTTGTAAATTTCTTCACTAAGTTTGAAGCAACATAAGACTTTTCATTAAAAACTACCACTCTGAAGTAAATTGAGTCAGACACAGAAAAAAAGAATGATGAATGCCTTTTTACTGAAGGAGATATTTACTGAATGCTTATTAACTGAAGAAGTAATGGAAAACTCTCTGTCCCTTCTACTCTTCAGTCCCCAAAAATCTGTTGCAGCATCACAGGAGCCTCATGCTAAAAACAGCTGTCTTCCAAAAGATATGACCGACCCCAGAATTTTAAAGTCAGCAAGTCTTCACTGATCCCAAGTGAAATACACAGATTTATGAAAGACGAGATTTTTCAGATGTTAACCATTTCACCCAGGAAATGGTGAAAAAATTTAGCAAACAGTAGTACACATGAAAACTGCCCAGAATATTATTTTTACTATGAATGTCTATGTAGAAGTCAAACTACTTCTAGTTTTCCAAGGAGTTTTTCTCTTCAAGCCTCTGTATGAAATGCATGAAACAAACTGTTAATGGCATATCTATGACAGGATCTTAAGGCTCTTCGCCAGACTCCATAATTCAACTGACAAAACTGCTCTTCCTTCTGTGTAGACAGCACTGTGAACTATGAAGGATCAGATGTGAGGTTTTTCCCTCATAAAATATGAGGGAATAATCAGCCATATTTTTTTTTCCTGATACAAAAATGATGTATCAAGTTCAAGAGTATATTTAACATATAGAAACTGATTCAGTTAGGTAATAAGAAAATAATGAATCTGTTGATACTTTCAAGCCAGTTTCCATGATGGGGGAAGGGAAACAGCTATATAGAGGCTGTTATTCACCATTCTTGCTTAGAGAAATAGTGGAATATTTTAGATGTAAATAATCTTGCTAAACTCAGGTATCTACAACATAGAAATCTAGAGTAGACTAGACCCTTTAGGGGATATTTCAAGATTAATGTAATGAAATAGGTACCCACAGTGGGCAGTTCATACATTCTAATTTAGAACACTACTTTGAACACTGAACACTGCTCCAAAAATGCCTGATTTTTCTCCACTAATTACAAAAAGAAACAACACCTAGAAATATGTACTAAGGCTGGGTTATTTTTTAAAAAGACAAAATATTCCCAATCTTGAGCTAAATTTTTTTCTTTAGGAAAAAGAAATCCATAGTTCATAAATGAGGTTCCACTTTACTGTCAGTAACGAAGGGATAAAAAAAAATTACAAATGATCATTCAAACTCATTGGTTAGAAAGAAATTCAATACATTTAATTTTAGATAGCAATTAAAGCAGAAGTAACTATGCCTAATTAAAGCATGCATAAAAGGAATCACATACTAAACTTTACAATAACTCTATCCAGCTTACATTTCGATCTCTTAATCATACACTGAGGTATTTTTCAGAATAATTAAAACACAACATCACACTTGCTCTTCAGCCAGAACAGATTTTATTACGGCAGTCTAGGAAGTTAGCTAGGAAGGTCTGGACTAATTCTATTAATATTCATAATTTACATTCTTGCTTTCTCTTACTATTTATAGTCTTTTTTAAAATTTCTTGGTTTTCCTGTGAGGATAGCCAGTAAGTAATCTCTCTGTAGATTATTGAGCAAATGCTTCTCCATTTCAGCTGAGGTATTACTTTCACTTTCTTATGACTTGAAACTTTTACATACATGCCATTTCACTGGAGCAAGAAAACACTATTTCTTCCCATTTTTTGGTACTTGACATGATGTCAGAGGCTTACCATAAAAATAAAAGATGGCTGTTATCATCAACCTTTTCTCTGAAGTACTTATTCCACGTTTCATCTGAAGACAATCCCGCCACAGAAACACTCTCCTTGTTACCGTTCAGAGGCTGCCTATGCAAACAAACAGTTTTTCTTTGATTTTACAGTTCATGTAGAGCAAAACTGCAAAATTCCTGTGGAGAGGTACTGATAGGCTTGCCTCTGAAGAATAGCATGCATCTAGCAGCATCTCTCTGTCTGTTAGCTGGTTTAACTGTGTGTGTTTAACTGTCTATGTTTAAGACATCCTTCTGGGTGACTTTCCAAAAATATTCCATCCTTTCCTATACCTAGATTTGACTCATCCTAGATGACATCAGCTGAATGGACTTATATACCAGATTTCATCTAAAGTGAGTAATACTCTCAGAAGTTGTCCTTGAACCATTTAAGTCCTTTATAAATGTGAACAGGATTTCTTCCCTTGTGAACTGCTGCTTTATTTAGGTACAGTGTCAGAATCCATATAATCTGAGTCATTGCAATTATAGTTTGATGATGATTCTTGGCACTGCACAAAAAAAATTTCTAGCTTTGCTTGGAAAACTATGATCCCAAATATCTGATGTTTTGGAGAGAAGTCAAGATTCTTTCTTTTGTACAATAGCCCTTGTTGTAGCTGGAATTAAAGAAAATGTTTATTAAGCTCCAGACATATGGCACAGATTAGAAAACTACTAGGAGGGAGCTCCAATTGGTAGGTTAATATTCTAGTATGATAGATTAATCAATGTAAGCCACATAGCTCAGTTGAAACCGCTGTTCCAAATTGCCAATTTCATCTTCATCCAGCAGAGAAAATGCCAACCTTTCTCTCTGCAGTAAAATCTTCTTGTTATAACAATGAAGCAACTCCGGAGTTACTGTTATTGTGAAACATCTGGTAACTACAAGATGAAGCTCCTGTGAGATAATCACATACCTGTAAAATTAGAAGAACTTACTGAACTTTGTTGTATTTCATGTTTTGTAATACCCCTGAGTGTGGTAGGCTCATAATTCCGTAATCACTTTACCTCTGCACCAGAAATGAAACCACAGATGTTACACTTTGCTATAATGGCCACTGCTTAACATAAATAAATGATCAGAATAACAGTATTGTTCATATATAAAATATGTACATCATAATAAATAGCACGGGACTAAAAGTTGCTGGGAACACACTAAAATAGGTGCAGAAGGCCTCATTGAGGACATCATTAAAAATAGATCAAGAGATAGAAATGTAATTGTGAAATTTGTTTTTTTTAACATTTTTTTTTCCGTTAGAACATTTTCTTCTCAAAACAATATTGTGGTTTGGAACAACTTTTTATCTGTAGGAAGAGTCTTTTGGATCTTTTGGAAGAGACTTTTTCTTCAGCAACTTAGAAAAAAATAAAAGAAAGTACAAAAGATTGCATTTTGATTACACAGCTAAAAGAAACAGGTCTCTAACTAAAACAGATTCACCTAAATAAAATGAAAAAAAGGAGGGAAATAAATTTTTTATCCTTTGCTCTTTTTTTTTGGTTTTCCATTACTTGTAAAACTAACTAAAAATGAAAAAGCATTTATTTTGACAAAACCATCTCCCCAGATTGAAAAAAAATTCCCAAAAGTATGAAAATAGCCACTTTTGATCACTGATCACTATGTACCTTCTCATCTGATCTAAACAACTGCTAGAAAAATTATTGAGTCATGGAATATCAGATTTTACAAAGAAATAAACTGGTGCAGCAAACATATACAATAACTCACTTTTAAGTATTTTTAGATACTTATCACTTTATATTAACAATAAGAAAGTTGGAATTATTTCTTTCTTAAAAAAGAAGCATGAACACAAATGAAGAATAAATGACAATTTTGGACCCAATTGTACAGAAATGACTGGCAATACTAAGGTAAAGCAGAGGTATTCTTGGCAGGAAATGTTAAATATTTCAAGGAGAATTTCTCCAGGGATAGTTCTGCATCATCACTTACCACTTCTAATGCATATTTCAGAAAACACAAAATGTATCAAAAGGATTTACACCTTAGTCTTACAAAATCCATCATACTGAATCATATGATAATAGAATCAGATATTTTTTAAGCAATGTTGACAAAAATGGCGTATTCTTATGTTAAAAAAACAGCTAACATGGGTCTATTGTATTACCACCTCATGGCCTGTTCTGCGTTTCTTTATCCTGACATTTGCAGAGACACTTCCCCTCTTCTAAAGCTATAATTTTGATTTTATAACATTTAACAATTGTTTCATACTTATGAACAAAAAGATAACCTCTGGTGACTCAGGCCTCTTAGTACAATTACATTCATTCTCTAATGTACAGCCAATCAGACATTAGCAACAGTGATTTATTTCTATTATTAAATAAAGTGGTTTATTGGCAGCAGTTGTGCACATGCCAGCAAGAAACCTGGCACCACAGCACACGTGAATGGCAAATACACTTTAGGAACAAAATTTACCGTGCCTCTACAGTAGTCTTCGGTGCAGGGGATATTTTCCACCAGCTAAAAAGCTTTGGAGATGAAATTTCAATGCATGATTTGAGCCTTGAGGGAAAAACAAACAAACAAACAAACAAACAAACAAACAAAACCCCCCCAGCAACATATTCCCCCCTCTCCCCCTCTCCACCCCTCCCCCTAACCACACAAAAGCCTAAACCAAAACAAATTGAGAAAGCCTTAAAAGAAAACCAAAACAGCAACAGTCCTCACTCCGTCAAATTTCTGTGTTGGTTTGGTAGGGACATTTCTAAAGCTCATTGCATTTGTAGTTCGCAGTAGTGGCACATTCAGCACACAGGAAAAGGACAAGTTATTACTATTTCTGCCTCCCTTGCCCTCCTTCTATACACATCTTGGAAACAAGTGTCTCTTTGTACTGATGTGAAGGGAAGGCTACCATTAGCACGAATTTTAGAAAGTCAAAACTTCTGTGTCTGTAAATCCTGTTACTGTGCAGTACTGAACCCAACAGAAAAAAACTGCATAAAGTAAGAACTTTATACTTACAGAAATACACTTTTTTTTTCTGTTTTTGCTTGTCTGGCAGAGTTTGAGAATGATGTATATATGGAAGTAATGGAGATTCATCTGGTGAGCTTAATGGGCAATATGTTACTTTTTGCAATAGTACTTTTATACCATATGGCACACTCAAGTGCTGCAGTCTCTTCAGGTGGAGGCTTTTGATAGTCCCATGTATCAGAAGTGTCAGGAACTCTCAAGTGCTTGTTGATCAATGACACTGCTCTACTATTTTTTATTAAGGTGCTAAATTGTAAATGAGAGATAATCTTACTCAGCACAAGTCCGGGGTAAATGTCTTCAGAAAATGCAAAGTATGAGAATATACATTTCTGGTGGGGAGGCGCGTGGCTGCATGGTGAGAACACAGCAAAAAACAGTGTCCTCTGCTTTTACTGAGTTGCTAACTCTTGGTAGAACTAATGCTGCCCCAGAGAGCAAGCTCCTGCTCAACTATATATATTTCCAGCTGTGGGATATGTGAAGAGATGTTCCTAGACATGGAAAGTGACTGCAAGCAAGTCCGTGGGAGGCGTGACCAGGTGAATGAACTGCTGTCCTTGGTGGCTGAGGGGCGGAATGAGGTGAGAGTCTGAGGAATACATTGGAGCCATACCCTGTTACCTGTGATGTACAGAGGCCAACTCAGTGTGGCCACTGCAGAGGCAGGTCTTGAACCTGGTTTGTGCCAGGACCAAGGCAACACCACAAGGGATAAGGATGAATGGTGAAAGACTGTAGAATGCAGCAGTAAGAGAAACCCCACTAATATATACCTCTGATATACCTTTACAAATATGTACAAGGCCCTGGGTACGATTGTTCAAATGCAAAATGAGGAACCTGAGCAAAAAATCTCAGAGGCTGGAGAGACCAAGCCTATAATAAGACCGACAAACAATGACAAGTTGTGATCATTGGTGATTCCCTCCTGTGTGGAAAGGAAGTCAAGACAACATTTTGTAACTTTGGGTTGTTGTTTTCTGTATTTTTTTGTTTGTGTGTGGAGGGGCTGGTATTGATTTCCTTATTTTCCATTTGCTCTTCAAATTTCCTGATACTCCTTTCTAGTATAACTATATACATAGTTTTTATGGCTACTGTGATGTGCAGTGTCTTTAAAATTAAATGTAGCTGAGAGAAAATAATGATTTAATATATTTTTCTTTCTCTTTTTTTAGTTTCATAACTAAAATCAACCAACCAAACAACTTAAAAAAACCAAAAAATCCCCATCCACATCAACTTGCAGAGTTTAAGTCTCCTAGGTACATTTTGCAACATAACAGCCACATTTTTCACTACTGTTACTGCTTTTTTTCCTCATATACAGTTACCTATTTTAGCATGACTTATTAAAAACTCTATTAAAAATAGAATACACATATAACTCAAACAGATATTTTCCTAACTTCAATGAATTTTAACCTGAACCCATTGGCTAGGTTGTTATTTCTGAGCATTTTTTAGCTATATCTTTCCTTTTTTTGGAGTGAATAAGATCTTATAATAAGCATACAATAATTGTTTACAATTTTCTGTCTATTTTCTTTAACTTTGACAATAATTCTTGTATAATCCTGGGAAAAACAGTTGAAATTCTTATTTCAGTTACTTGAGAGGCTGCAGTGAAGACTCAAGAATCATGAATACAGGAATACATATGCTGATAATGCCCAAAGGTCTTGTAGCTTTTTTATGTGAACAGGTTTCCATTTCATATTCTGACTTCACGAAAGAATTAATATTAGAACTTGTGGATGACCAAATTTCAGAGCACTTAGAGGTTTATTTCAAAGGCAAATTCCAAAACCACAGTCTTTTACAGGAAATATGGTGAATTTCTGCTTTACAGATTTGACAGCAGCACTGTCCAGCCTGGTGTTCATCACCTGCACTGTTTGGCCCTTAGATTCAATCACGGAAAAGAACTCAGAAGGAGCAAGACCTCTGATTTGGTTACTTAAAGTGTGATACATTAAGTTTGTTGCTGATAAGCAGCCTTTTCCAGGTGGATATACAAGGATTTCCTAGCATCTTATCATGATACCGATTTCAGTATCTGTAAGGTAATGGTGAAGAAAAAACAAGAGTATTTTGTAATCAAAATACTCCATTACTTGCTATCTGCATGAAAATGCCTAAGAAAGTTACACTGAAACAAAAATATGAAGGACCGAAAGATCAGTACAAATTTACTCTGGAGAAAAAAAACTAAATTAATTAATTTCTAAGTATTATTTTATTTTTCTTAAAAATATTTATGAACAGAGACAGCATGGATTCCACAGTAAATATAGATAAAAAGATCAGAAAGAAATTTAAGGTATCTACAGGGAAAAAAAGAAAGCATTTTATAAATGCTTTTCTTAATTTAAGAATTTTTCTACCAGAGTGACCAAATCTCATCACATTCAATGAATCTTAATTTTATCCAGTACTTAAAAAACATAATTGTATGAGCAACTCTTATAACACATCAATGAAGAGAAGATCTGAGTATCTTCTGCTCCTCCTACTTGGTGTGCAATACCATTCTTTACCAAAGCAGAAGGTACAGGAAGGTCCTCACAGTCCTGAATCATTATTGACAGCATTTCCATACACAGGCAACCTAAATTATAAATATAAAGGAAGTAAGTTTAGGGGAATATAATTAATAAAATTAAGGAGAAAACATAAAATGGAGGGTAACATGAAAATGTAGTTGAATGGAGACCGAGAAGAGACATACAAGAACACCAGAGTAGAACTGGTGATACAGAGAAAAGAAATTTAAAAATAGGAAAAAAATCCTGGAAACAACCCAACCTAGAAACATCAAGTACACAAGTAGGGTCTGATTTGAGAAATGCTTCAATTGTTCCTATGAATCAAGTGAGATGGTTGAAGTTTTAGAGTGATTTAGCATAACCATTTACATTTTTTTTCTTCATTACATTTCCACTTCAATAAGTGGAAACTCAAGTATTTGAAATACTTTTATCTTATTATAAAGGAGGGATATGAAAACCTGTTCCGTTTTTCAGATCTCTTTTTACAGATTAGAAACCAATTAGCTTGTTTTTCCCCTAATACTTCTGTTAACTGAATGTACTACACTATTAATTTTTCCTTCTCAGTTTCCTCTTGCTCTATTTCATTCACAAATGACCAAACTGAAGAAAATCTCAGAACTTTTCTTTACTTCTCCTCATTCTCATGAAAATTGGTCCAGAACTTCTTAATTTCCTTACTTTGGTCTTATACTGAAATTTTAGCCATATGTTAATGATAACTTCAGTTAAAAATTAGAATTTTTCCCACATTAGGCTGCAACATTTCTTATTTTAAAGAGCACAGTGAGAAAAACCCATATAATGTTATTGACTCTCTTTTAAGGTAGATGCACCAGGCAGACATGAAAAATTGCTTTCAGGAACTTCCCATACCCAGTACTTACATAGGGGTCTTAAATAAAATGTCTATAGTGAAGATTTAGGGGCATTTTTGATGTCCCACAATATCCCAAGCAGCTTCACAGACCTGACAAATATGAAGCAGGTTTAAGGGAATCACACACATTTCTGAAGGAATAACTGAAGAGCAGTTGGAGTAGAAAAGTACCTATCAATACACATGTATCCATGGGAATTTAAGTGAATCCAAGGAATCTAGATAACTACTACATATTGGATGCTCAACTCTTCAGAAATTAAGCAAAACAGATTATTATGTTCTTTTGGGCATCTGTAGTGATACCTTGACATACGAACCCAATCTAAGTTACCATGATAGCAAATAGAAATCTGAGATTTATTTCTCTGATGCCATTTAGAACCTTTAGAATATCTTAATTGCCTTCAAGTTGCTACAGCAGTAAAATTGAGATCTCTCATAGGTTTTGTGTCATCTTTCTCAGTCACTTATAGATATGTCCGTCATCTCATCTCAATAACATTACACACTGATTCACACATTCCATGTTTCAGGCACTTTCCAGCCTACAAAATATATTTGATATCTGAAGATTATGTCATTACCTTTGTCAAACCACTTTTGACAATTTTTGAGGCAACTTTTAAAATCACCCTGACAGCCTTTGATGAGTCATTTTTTTAAATCGATTTCATTACAGTATTCTTTTTGCCTCATTCCATCAGAAGACAATGACCTAGTTAATTGCCTGTAGCTCAGTGATAAACATCATAATAAAGGCATATCTGCAAAGATTGCAATGGTTTATTATAAACACTACAATGTGAATTACACGCATCCTAATAAGTCCTCTATTATTTACATAATATGTTTAAAGCTTTACCTTATTGGTAAGTAATATGAAGTTAAAGAATGCTGAAAACCAAATTTCACTTCCCTTGAAAGTGGCTCTTCTCATGGCTCTTCTCCCAGCAGTGTGGTTTAGTTGCATCATACCAGAGATGACCTCGAACACCATTGCAGAACATTATGGACAGGGCTGGAAAGCAGCTCTCAATATGTTTAAAGCTTTACCTTATTGGTAAGTAATATGAAGTTAAAGAATGCTGAAAACTCTTATTCTGCACTTATATATGCTGGTTTTAGCTATTTCAGCCACCTAACTAATATAACACCTCACTGATGTGTTAGGCAGGAGAAAGTGAGGCAAGCAGGACAGTTGCTTCATAGATTCACCTGTTGCACCCAAGCAAAAAGAGCAGGGCAGGGCTGGTGATAACCAAGGTCAGCTTAGAATCCTGTCATCACTGGGCAGTGTGTTGGTGAAAAGCCAGGTCGGGGTCAACAAGACGCTAGGTCTGGCAAGACATATCTACAGGACAGGACTCCCCAAGCAAGGAGTCAGTTTGTGGTCCTTACCTTAAGGAGTCAGTGGGTAAAAACCCTAGTTGTGATTTCTCATGGCTCTTCTCCCAGCAGTGTGGTTTAGTTGCACCATACCAGAGATGACCTTGAACACCATTACAGAACATTATGGACAGGGCTGGAAAGCAGCTCTGCACAGAAGAACTAGCAGTGTGTCCTAGTAGCCAAGAATGCAAATGATATCCTGGGGGGTGTTAGGAAGAGCATTGCCAGCAGGTCAAGGGAAGTGATTCCACCCCTCTACTCAGCACTGGTGAGGTAGCATCTGGAGCACTGTGTCCAGTTCTGGGCTCCTTGGTACAGATATGGAGCTCCTGGAACGAACAGGTCCAATGGAGGGCAACACAGTTGATTAAGGGTCTGGAGCATCTCTCTAATGAGGAAAGGTTGAGAGAATTGGGCCTGTTCAGCCTCAAGAAGGGATGATTGAGAGAGGACCTCATCAATGTCTACCAGCATCTGAAAGGAGGAAGTCCAGAGGAGGGAGACAGGCTCTTCGTGGCAGTGCAAAGCAATAAGATAAGAGTCAATAGGTAGAAAATGATGTCCAGGAAGTTCCACCTGAGCATAAGGAGGAACTTCTTTACTGTCCATGTGACCACACACTGGAACAGATTTTCCAGAAAGGTTGTGGATTCTCCCTCACAGGAGGCAGTTGAGAGCCATCTGGACACAATCCTGTGCCATGTGCTCTAGGCTGACCCTGCTTGAGCAGGGAGGTTGGATCAGATGATCCTCTGTGTTTACTTCCAACCTGACTCATACTGTGATTTTGTGATGTAAACAAGATGAGGGAAGAAAATATTTTATTCTAATATTAATAATAAAAAATTATAGAATTTTATTATAGAAAAATAATAATTTTATAAATTATCTTATCTGAACATTTTAACTTTTAAATCCAATCTTTTTTGCCACTGATTACACTAATAGTACAGATAAAGTTTTTCTCCATGGTCACAATGGGTGGATCAAACTAAGCCATAATGGCTATGGAGGAGAGACAGAAGACTGTAGATTCCCTGTTTCTTTGTTTATACAGGTCAGAAATCTGGCAGAGTATGCTGCAATACCTCCATATCTTGTACACAAAATAACCTTTTTCTGAAATAAGGGCCTAGGAGAGAAAAGGAGAAGAGATGAAAGAAGGTTTGACATGGGCATGATTTAGGAACAGTTTCAGTTTATATGTACATTGAAGTGGAGGTCTCATACCCTCAATTAATAATTCCATTCAGTCCAGGCTTATACTTCATAGTGATTGACAGTTTTGGCTGCAGTTACTTGCCATCTGTTTTGTTTCTCTCTCTCCCCTCTCAATCTTTTCTACTTTTTTATTTCCCTTTGTTTCTTTCATCCATTCCAGATGTTTCTCCATCTTCAGGGTTTTTTTTTCATTCTCTAGTGCTTGAAACACTCTTTCTAAGATGGTGACCCCTTAGTCTCCCTCACTTGTTTAAAATATATTATCCAAAAGTCATTTGAGATGACGTAAAGAAAATGATTATGCAAGATTATTTCATTGTCCACAGGATAAGCAGATTAACATATTTACCTGGTCTTTTCCTTATGAGGAAGGTCTATCAGGCCTGTACTTCTCTACATTGCACTATTGCACTGTGCCTTACTCAGGAATTGAATATTCTTTTCTTAGTTTTAGTACAGAGATGTCTCTGAAATCTGGAACTTTTGTCTTCAGAGTACAAATAACCTGTTGTGGACGAGATGTTACTGTAATAGTTGTGAGGTATGTAACCAATATAATTGCAGTAGTAGCAATATTTTTTGATGACTATTTAGCTTTTACTGTGTGAATGTAATGAATAATAGATTATAACTTAATAAGGTCTCAATATAATACATATTTATATATATATACCAACTACATATGGCTTAGCCTTGTGATAGTAAAAACCACAGTATTCCCAGATTAAACTCCTGTTGAATACAGATAAATATATGTATTTATGTTTAATTTATACACTTAATTTCTGAGAATGGCATTTCACATCAGTTCCTGCTTATTACCATGTCAGTTGCAGAAAAACTGTGTCAGAAAATATAATACTACAGAAAATCTAATTAAAATTACAAAATTCAAGAAGTTATTCCTTCAGGATAATCAAACATATATACAGATCAATCTTATTTAAAGATGCCAGAAAAATGAATCTCTCTCTGCCATGAATCTTAAGCCCCCAGTAAGATATGATTATGTTTTTTCTTGTATGAGTATTCCTGGATATTTAAAGATGGATACAGCAGATTAAAGAAACTCTCTTACTGAAAACCAGTACAAGTGATGTCACATGAAATCTCTGTTATAACATGCTCCACTCCTCTCATTCACAATGTCAATGTTCTTTTACTTTTTAGAAGCATCACTATTTTCCTAGGACTGTTGTCCTGTCTTAACTAAAGAGAATTTTTTTCACCTCTGCTCTAACATGGGCTTAAGACAACTGAAACTGGGCTCCTTTCTGGAGACATTTACATTCAGGGCTACAAAGTACCTACCCTAACCTGGAACATCTGGCTATGACAGTAACACCGTCTCTTAAAACATTCAAAAATAAAAGGAGAGAAAAACTACATTCTAATAAAGAAGGAATTAATTGCATGAAATGTAGCTGTTCCTTTTAATTGAAATAAATAAACATCCAGCAGCAGAACATATCTACCAATCAGGTACCATATCATAAAGTCCTAATATCACCATGGTATTTATATTTTTGTGCTTACATGCACTCATATTCCTAATTCTTCTTCAATATTACATAGGGCTAAAATATCCATTGACTTGGACAGAAACAATGTCAGGTTTCCACATACATCTTCTGTGGCTAAAATGCAAAACACTCAGATGGAATTCTCTGTGAGTAATGATTTATATAGAGGTTATTCTTTCAATATTGGAAAGTCCTTCAAACATCAGTGTTGGATAAGTTGAGCAGCATTCTCATTTCACCCAGACACAGAAAAAAAGATTAATATTATAAAGAAGGTGACTAATAACAATTTACTGTACATCATTCCTAATACATTTCACAGTTTTAACCTTGAGATGCGACACTTGATGCACTGTCAGGTGCCATAGTGAGGAAAAGGATTCCTCACAGCAAGCCTCAGGCTACTTATTGGTAATTGGTTTCATGAGCACTTACAAAGTGATGAAAAAATTTTTCCTATTTATATTTGAAATGTCTATGTCAGAAACAGTATTGATTTACTAGGCAGAATACAGTCATGTCAAGTGTTCCATTTATTTCTGTAAAAATCACCATAATCATATTCTAATCTCCTATGCACAAAATCTTACTTATGGACAAAATGTGCAACTAAAGCCAAAAAAATATTGCTAATATTACTGAAATCTGAAGAACCTCATAAAAATTAGTTCAGATCTAGTCAGAAAAAAAAGAGAGCACAGAATTGCAGGTAAAATTGTTAGATACACATATTATTTTCTACCCCCTTCCCAGTGCTATGCTTTCCTTTCCACTGCCTTGCAAGGTCATAAAATTAGTGGTTAGCTTGGTGGTAGTGGGTATTGTGAAGTCATCAGCACTTTGAGCTTTTGCCAAAAGAAACATGACAGTTTTATAAATGGTTTATTCTTCCTCACTTCAGCATCCATTTGGGGTCTTTCAGAGTCTTTGCTAACAATTCTTTCTCTCTTCATTGGTCTACATCTCAACATTACATATGAATTTATCAAATATGGTGCCACGGGTTTTCTTCTACTTGTTCCACCTAAGACCAGTTTTGTCCATCTCCAAGTCTGCATTTTTGTAACTGACCATGGATTAGTTGTTTATTCTCCACTGCCAACCACATGCCAACCTTATGCCTTATCCTTGCACATGTGTATGGATATATCTCTCATAGTCCTTTATGCTGCTTTGTGCTGTTTGTGAGGGTCCCCAGGACAAGGTGAGAGATAATAATTTGACTCCATGTTCTCAGAAGGCTGATTTATTATTTTATGATATTAAATTATATTATAAGAATACTAAACTAAAACTATATTAAAGAAAGAGAAAGGATACATCAGAAGGCTTAACAAGAATGAATAATAAAAACCCATGACTTACACAGTCTGACACAGCTGGCCATTAAGAAAAAACAATTCACATAGAACCAATCAAACATTCACCTGTTGGTAAACAATGTCTAAGCCACATTGCAAACAGCAAACACAGGAGCAGTAATCAGATAATTATTGTTTTCATTCCTCTCTGAAGCTTCTCAGCTTCCCAGGAGAAAATCCTGGGCAAAGAGGATTTTTCAGAAAATATCATGGTGACACTGCTTCCTTTGTTTTTCAAGGCCTCTACTGTCCTATCAGGCCTGTACTTCTCTACATTGCACCATTATGTTGGAATAATTAATATCTCATTCTTAACAAAATAATTACTTGTTACTACTATGCATATAAAACTATGGTTGTACCATGCAAAGATTAAAATTACCTTTTAGGTGCTTTTTAAAGAACTTTTAATTTTTTTTCTTTTTTAATATTACAGTGACAAAGACATTGATGAGGTATTCTCTGTTAATTTGTCAGTCCTTTGAATGATGCTCTTCAATTTGACTATATCAGTTCACTTTTATGTTTATTTCTGTTATTGCTGTATTAAGTTCTGTATACATGATTTATTTTGACAGTTTTATATTATTTCTTCTTTCTTCTTTTGAGATGAAATATAAAAGTAATGTAGAAAAATCTTTTAGTCAAAATAAATATCCTTCAAGGTTATGATCAATGGACTCCTTGTTTATAATGAGATACCCATGTACTCTTATATCTGGTCTGCATACCCTCATCGTTGTGCCTTGGACTATGGTCTAGTGGACTATGACTAAGATTTACTAATCAATCATGTTAAGGCAGATAATGGAAATATTTCCCCAAAAGTCTCTATTGCCTACAACTTTATCCTTCTCCCAGATTTTTATTTTATTGTATTAGGTTACTGTATTGAACAAGAAAGCATAGATTTAAACAGTATGTGATGCACGAAAATCTAGGTGAAATTGGAAACAACACACGTTCATAATCTAAATTTAATTTTTTTGCGAACTAGGAGCACACACTATTATGTTCACATTTTCTTGATGAAGAGGAAGCAGTGCATTAGAAGAACTTGGGATACTGTGGTGTACATATTAACTTTGTCAGCCTAATGAAGGTAATTTGACTTATACATCACATTCCTTATTCTTCTTCATGTGCAAAAATAGCAATAATTTCCACTAACATAGGAAGCTGAATATGTGGTTAATTGTATAACTATACTCAGAGAAGAAAGAGCTTGACTATGCTACTACTTGTGCACAAACAGATCTATTTGTTTACTCTCTGAATAATTTATGCACCTGTGTCTGTGCATGGTGCACTTGAAAGCACTTTTTACTTCTCTTTAGTGGGCAAAGTATAATTTCAAACAGAGCAGAATATTTGACATTATCATTATTTTGTCTTTTTAAAAATGTATTTAAAGTTAAGAAACCTCACTCAAAGCTCAAGAGCTAAAAAAAATATTTTCCAGTTGTTCTTTATATAACTCACATCATCGTTTAGATGCTGATTGCTTAGCTACATGGATTTTCTTTCTCAGAACATCATGAGACTCAGCTGGTTTTATTACTCTACAGGTGATAGGCTGCAGGTTTTCTATTTTAATCTTATCGGTAAAACAGTGTTGCAAAGATAAAATATGCAAAGTACTATTTATATTTTTTTCTATTTGGATCCAAAATAAGTTTAAAAATCCTGCTAATTTTTGAAACATGCCATGCATAAATTTATGAGACTATTAATAAATTAGAGGTTTTAAGAAGCTGTAATAAATCCACATATTTTCACATGTATATTTAATGATCACATTTTATGCAAAAAATATAATTAATCTGTTTTAACCAATAGAATTAAGCTGGGTTGTTTTTTTTTGGTTTTTTGGTTTTTTTTTACTTAATCGTAAATGGAGAAGAATTAGCAGTTCTATGATTTGATGCAGATCTCAAGTGGACAGAACTGTCTCTTTAAAGTCTTTCTTTTTCTCCATTGGCATCATACTAAATCCCATCTTTTCTCATGCAGATACATTGCTGTGCCCATTTTAAAGCAAACATAGATTAATGTATTAAAAAATAGTTCCGCTCCTTTTAAGGCTACTAAGAAGCCCAACTGTGGCACATCAGCAGATGACACAACACACACAGATGGTTAGACCATGAAGCAGTAAGTACTTGGTTAAATGTTTGTCTGTTTATTCCTATACTTTGATGAAGATAGTATCATGACACTAACTCTAGAAGACTTAAAACATCAAATATATGTTTGAATTACAGTGAAAATAAACACATCATCTGAAATGTAAAGTTACTTTAAGAACAAAACTGCAATTTATCAAGTTATTTAGTAGTAGTCTGTTCTTGTCAAGAATTTACTACACCCTTTTGTATAAAAGCTTGCAGCTGTTGAATATATCATCTATATGCTAACTGTGAATAGGCTCAAAACACATAGCAACTTAACTCAAACTTTGCAAAATCAAAAGATGTTCATAACATAAAAGAACAGATGAAAAATACCAGAAAATAACGCTGCTTTTTATGACATGAGCCTCATGATCTTGCTGAGAAGGCTAAATCAAGCACATGTGAGGCACAGATTGAATTACAAGGAAATGTAGTTCTGCTGCTAGAAAGGCTCTGGGACACATCTATTCTGGGACATATGACAGAGAGTAAGCTGTCTCCCTAGGAGTTCTAGAAATGAAATGTGCTCTAAAACCTCTGTAATCAACACTGAAAATGCTAAGCCCTTTTAATCTAAAACTCCTAGTTTGTTGCCTAAGGCTATCTTGAACTGTTCTTAAATTACTTCTTTTTAATTGGTCAGAGTACTTGGTGTTATTTTCTAAATGGCAGGATCTAGGCAAAAATAATGCCTTTGATTCACTGTTTATCTTCATGATAATGGGTAGACATTAATAAGAAAGACTGTTACTTGTATTCAAAAAATATCTGCTTTCATTTTTATTCCTTGCAGGAAGATAAATCCAATATTTAGACAGTTGTATTCTTCTTATGGCTTTTATTTGCTCCAGGGACCAGGAGACGAGATTGTAATTTCCCTTTGACTATTATCTGCCATTAAGGTCCTTCTGTTTTGCAATATTTGCAGGTAGAAATGAAATTTGTCATGTTTGTTTGGGTTTTTTGTTTGGTATTTTTTCTCCCTTGCAGCTTGGTATTTTGCAAAATATTTATAAAGCTTCCTGTGTTTTGAGCCTGTTTGCATGAATAAAGTATAAAAGTGAATAAAATACTCAACAGGAAATTAAATCATAGATAATTCCATTAAAATAAGCATTGCATTTGTGAGGAAATTCTGAAAAAGACTGTCTCATGGAAACCATAATCTTGCTAAGAAAAGCCCCACAAATTATCTTCAGAAATCTAAAAGTCAAATGTGAAGATTTGATCCCGTCACTCTAGACTTTTAGTAGTCAAGAGAAGAAGGAACATCCACTTCTCCTTTTAGATATATTAACTATAAAGCTCTCAGGGACTATAAAGCAAAGTTAGATCTATAATTTCCATACATCTAAAATTGAGCCAAATTTTGTTTACTCATGGTGATAAATTATTTTCACAACAATAAGCAGTGACTATGAAAGATGAAGTTAGGATTCCATCATCAGAACACAGAATTGGAGAGCAGGAACCCAAGATAAGACCTGTATTTTATTCCATATGGGACTTCCTCAGCATGAGTTAAGAAGGAAATATCTTGAGGATAAAAGTGTACATTTTAGGGATGACAAGGCGCATGGTCTGTTAAAAGCTTGATATTTCATTTGACTTTTCCTTTCTAAATCAGAAAACCACGGATCTGCTATACAGCTTTTTAAGTTCAACAACTTTATTTTTTTTTTAGCAAAACTTGTGTGTCTTCATCAAGCAGAATCAGAGTAAGTCAGATCAGTGCTCATGAACAGATTTGAGACCTTAGAAAAAGGACATAGACCTTAGAAAAAGGTAGTTTGTACCGAGATGAGCACCCATGCTACTTTCTACCACGTGTTCAATAGAATGTACAAGAAGTCACTAAAACAGATGCCTGCATTATAGCAAGATATCATATTTTACATGCTTTACAAATGAGAATGAGCTTTGCAATGCCCTTGCGAGTAGATGTAAACATAAATATTTTACTTAATGTTTGGGGTTTTTTTCCTTAAGAGATGTTGTTTTCATAAATCACATACTGTACCATCATGTGTTTGATCAAAATTAGCTGAACTCCTGTGAGCACAAGAAAGAGATTAACAAAACGTAAAAATTATGTGAGTGTGAAAACTCAAAAGTGCTGCATTTAAGTGGCTGCAAGTGTTTCATTAGTGTAAGCTAATGAGATACCTATTTTTTCTTCTTTGGATATTGTGTTTTTAATTAAATGCTAAGGTTTTGCCTTACAGAAGAAAGTTATTTTCTTATTAAGAAATAGGTGTACTATGGCCTCACTTGCACAAAGAACAACCCTGTAATTGAAAACTCTTTCTTAAAAGCAGAATTATTATTCCTCATAATGTCTGATATCTGCCATAAACAGAGTTCAAGAAACTGTGTGCCATCAAGTACTCAAGTGAGATTTCTGAGCAAAACAAGTGGCAAAGCAGTTCTGTGAGGACTAGTTTGTTAAAATTAAAAATGCAACTTTCTTTGCCAATTCCAGTTTTTATTATTTATTATATAAATAATATATAACATGTATTATTATCATTATTAGTATTATTGTTATTATTAATATTTATATTATTATTATTACTATTATTATTACATTAATTCTTTAGAGGGAAGCTGGAATCTCTTTTATGGACTCTTCAAATTTATATAAATCTTCCATTTCAAAACTATTTGAAATCCATCTATTTTAAATAGTTACAAATCTTTAGAGAAGAGTGTCTCTGAATGTCTTCCAACAGACCTGTTAAATTCAAAAATGTTCACATGAATGTCATAATTCAAACCTCAATGATATTTTTTAGATTACATGTTTCAATCTCCACATCACAAAATAGAACAAGCAGAAGATTTTGTCTAGTGCATTATTCCAGGAATTTGTTTTTTGGGGTTTTCTTGAGTTTTTTTGTTTGCAGTTTTTTCCTGAAAGATAAGTTAACTTCTAGCTCTTGCAATTCAAAAGGAAATATTCTGAGTCAAAGGTAAATAGAAGCCATGCTGTTTGAAACAGCTGACATCCTTAAGCCAGCCTTGATTAAAAGGGAGTATTTAAAAAAAGAATTAGCATCTTTATTTTTTTCAGGTGTATTTTAAATCACTGGTACATAGAATCTGTGTTCTAGTTAAACACAAGAGCCATATAAATAGTGCTAAGATTTTTTTTTCCATTACTTTTCTTTTGCAAAAGTGGATTTACTTTCATCTCACACTGCAAGATACTTTGACCTTTATGCTTCTTAAAATCAAGGCTAAGAAATAATTTCCTAACACACTTTTGCTAAGAACCAGATTCAGTATATCTGCTTGCAGTTGCATTTGCAGCTCCCCAGAACCTCTTTAACTAGCTACCTTCATTTTTACCAATAGATTTTTTAAATATCTGTAGCAATCCTAAATATCTGCAGCCAATGTTTTCTCTCTACAGAGCTGACAGACTCAGTGTTCTATCAAGTCTGCTTTTTTTCCCCAATTCTCTCTACATGTTCATATCAAAGGGTCACATATGTATGGACAGACAAGAGAAACAAAGCTCTGTGCTCCTCTCTGAGATCTGCTGATATGTGGAACAAGGTTCCGAGGCATCTCTTTGCATATAAACCACAATACTATAGATCAAAGAACACTTCAAGAAAATACATTTCATAATAGGTATACATTGGGTTTGTGTGGCAAGGATTTGTTTGGTTTTGTTATTTGTTTTTTTTGGGGGGTTTTTTTGGGGGTCTTTTTGGGAGGAGGGATGGCACACTATGAGAGTGACTTCTGTGAGAGGTTGCTTGAGACTTCCACCATGCCAGACAGAGCCAACGCCAGCTGTCTCGCACTAGTTTAACTCACCAAAGACAAAGTATCAGAAATAAGTTAGAACAGCAGTATAACATACTGGATCTTAAAGCTGTAAAAGGTTAAGAATAAATAGCTTTCCCACAGCTCAACATTTCTTATAACAATAGTGCATGTGGATTTACACAGATGGAACCATGAATAAATGGTTTCCATATTATTTTATTAAGAAACCCTATGTTTATGAAGTAGTATCTCTCATCAAGTATGGATGCACATGAATGAGATCCCTTTGAGCCTTCTCTTATTCAGGCTGAGCTGTTCCACCTCATCAGCATCCCCTCAGATGAAAGGTGGTCCAGACCCTTAACCATCTTCATATACTCCACTTGCTCTTCGCTACGTCTACATCCCTGTTATGGATATAATCCAATCCAATCCCTGTTAGACTGTGAAACCTAAAACTGTATCATCTCCCTGCTGTCAACATTCCTATTGATGCAGCCAATGAGACTGTTGATCTTGGCATTGTGGGCATGTTGCTGGATCCTGGTCAGCTTGCTACCCACCAGGGCCATCAGGTCCCCTCTGTGCAGCTAATTTCCAGCCAGTTAGGCTCCAGGGTGAACTTGGTACAGGGCTTGGTACATCCCTTCATGAGGTTTGTATCTACCCACTTCTCTATTTTGCTGAGGTTTGTCTGAATGGGGGCATATCCATCTGTTGTATCAACTACTTCTCCCACATTTATATAATCTCTGAACTTTTCTCTCCTGATCCATTTTTGAGCCCTGGTGTGTACCACTGGTGACTGGACTCCAGCTGGGAATTGTGCCCGGTTTTTCTGTTCACAGCACTACCTGTTTATATAATCCAATTTATTTATTTAACTTAACCCACCTCACTTACTAACCTATATGGTAATTACCATAAGATTCTTGCTGAATATAACAAACTGGGTATCCAAGGAAGTTATCTGTGAAGGAATAACATGAAAGAATCTGATATTTTTATGGGGTAAGTATCTGAGGACCAAAATGGAAATGTAAAGGAATAAAAAACTTTTAACTCTAAAGATTTTCTGAATTAGAGAAAGGAATTTTACAAAAAAACTGTTTAAAAAGGTAGAAAATCATAGTCCCAAATTACAGTGGTAAAAGAACAGAGTTATATAATTGATAAATTGTAAATTTCAAGTATAAGGAACATAAGGCTCAAAAACTTATTGGACCCTGTTAGGTTAGCAAAATATGACACTGATTTTTTTTCTTTTATAGTCACATCTCTCTTCTTTTAAGAAACTTTTTCCAGGATCCAAGAACAGTGCTACTGTGCTCTGTAAAGCATGCCTGCATGGTAGATTTGTCACTAGTTATTCTATGAGTGCAGAGAGAAATTCTTAACTGAACACCCAGGGTGCGATTTTCTGCATATTTTTTCTTTCAGTCAGAAAAGCCCCAAAACTGAACTCAAAGCTGAGAGAAATTTGAAGATGGTTCATGCATATTAGAGATTCCAAGCCTAAAATAATAGAATAAAGCAAAATTTTGAAGGGACAGACATTAGTAACCCTTAACAGCAAGGGAATGCGCAAGTTTTTTAGGTGTCTATTTCTAAAGGAACGTGAGCAATATTATGAGACTGAATAAATATTATTATTTAAATAATCTATATAAATATTATATTATATTAAATATTTAAATATTTTAAATATTATTATTTAAATAATATTATTGCTGCCTATGACTTCATTGGTCAATGGTAGAGAAAGAGAAGCTATGGTGTGATGATACCATGGTTGAAACACAGCTCCAAATCATAAAGTTTAGAATATCAGAGAATCACAGAATAATCAGAGTAAGAAGGGATCCATCAACTTTAAATGTTGTCAATATATGGATTATCATTGAGCTGAATAGCTCTCCATACCCCTCTGGCTACATTGACCAGGTATCCACTGATTACACTGACAGCTTAGAATTTCCAGGTTTTTACTCCATATATGTTCCATGCACAAAAATACAATAAATTAAATATGTGTCAGCTGAGATCAGGAGTTAAATGGCCAGTGGAAAGATGGCTGAAAGAGCTTTGAGACTACAGTGGTGTCATAACAGCTGGGTTGCACAGTTAAAAGAAAACAAAAAAACCCCAGAAGTTTTGCTGATTTTGTGAGATCAATCAATTGCTTGATTCCTTTCTACTAAGGGTTGTCTTGTTTGCTTTACCTAAAAAAGTGAGGTTTTTTCTGATAGATGCATGGATAGAGTCTGCAAATGAAGCTCTGCCTTCAGCAGTTGAACAGTTTTTTGAGCCATCCAGCATCAGGCTGATGTGATCTGACAGTACTTACACCCCGGTGTCATTGTCTAACGTGCCTCTTGACAAAAAAACATGGCTTGACAGACCTTATTTTTATGTTTCACCTCTCTGTGCAGTGTTCCTTCACTTAACAGGAAATGTTAAAGGACTATTTTTTTAGTATGAAAAAAGTTCATGTTAATGAAATCCTCCTGTGTGCCCACAGATTCTCATGATCTCTACACACAGAATCACGTGTTGTCCACAGATACTTCCCATTCCTTCTGTAACTTTCTCTATGAGCTTCTTCCCTATACCACAGCTTTGAAAAATTATGAGAATTTTTTTGCCTAATAAAATTTCTACATGATGGAAAGAAGAGTTCAGAAACAGATTATTAACTGATAATTCTGGCAAATTAAGAATTCAATATATGACTGAAAAACTTGAAATAATTTCATTGTCAATAAATATAAAGCAGAAGCCTATCAAAATTTTATTTCTAATAAGTCAAATTATATGTAAGTCTTGAATAGTTCGTAAGTATGTTTTGCTTTTAATATTTAATTTCATATTTAGAAATTCAAACTATGCACTGTATCAACAGTTGATCAACAGTAACAAATACTGGATAAGAGGCTCGTGATATTATGCAAAGTGATTCATTCTGCTGCTTTTGGTGGACAAATTAGGAACCTAAAAAATGACTAATTAAACACTTTTATATACTGGCCATGAAGTGCACAGCAGTAAAAGAGCAAAGTTTTGTTCAATGCAGAAGAGGAGACAATTTAATAGAAGAACGGTTCCCTGGGTGGAGCATGAATTTAATGTTTGTGTGACCAGTCTTTAAATCTGTACTCTCTTTTTTTAATACAATGCATAAAATTGTCCTGAAAAATATACTAAACTGGGGGAAAAAATAAAAAAGGAAAAAAATTGTTTTGTACTGATATGAAATCAGTAAGAAAACCTACAGTTGAACGTATGGAGGCGATGTACAGCCATCAAGGGAGGCATGAGACAGCACTGACATAAAAATACTACAAAAAGTAATCCCATTAATGCCTAAGGTCCTTCTATTCTCTGAGCATGCAGAGCATAATAAAAAGAGCAAGATATCCTATGTGCACTTCAGATGTTAAAGGACATGAGATACAGGTTGTGGTCAGCCAGTGAAGAAGGGCAGAAATGGGCTGCATTCATGCAATTGATGACAATAATGTGACAAGAACCAGTGGAGAGGTAGAAAAACCTGAACTGTCAGTGACGATAAATACACAGAGCTGAAATTCCTAAATATTTTGTGACAGGTTAACAGCAACATAACAAAGTATAGCTCTAGTACACGCTACCAGAGACCATCGGAGACCTAATGGTTGAGACAGTAACAGAATGGCACAGGGATGCGCATTTTGGTCACAGCAAATGTAGCCAAAGCAGAGATCTGTGATACCTCAAATCAAAGCTGTCAGTGATAACCCCATGACATCAATTTCATGTTTCCCTGTACTCACAGTTATTTAACAATATAAATTATATAAATTTCAAGTATTAAATACTGTATGTGCAGTGATGACAGGATGGCGTAAAAAAGATGGAGCCAGATTTGGCAGTAGATGAAGAGACATGAAATAAACAAATCTGATTAAAATAGAGAGAAAAAAACCCTACCATTAATATCAACAAAAACTAGAACAAGTTACCGAGGGAATTTGTTCTATGCCTGCCCTTGGAAGTAATCAAGACTTGACTGGACAAAACCTCAGTCAATTTGATCTATTTTGAGCAGGATTTGAAGCAAATATTCTCTGGATATCCCTCCCAAAATAAACTGTTCTACGGTTCTAATATGAAATATTCCAGATTTCTCTATGATAGCGCTCTTGTGGTTGCGATGATCGAAGCACTTAATAAAACAAGTTTTGTAGAAACACATAGCATCTCTTGGCAGGAGAGAGCCAAGCTTTGGAGAACGCAAAATTTCTTAAAATTAAGGTTAGTCCACATTTTGGATGATTCATAAGTATTTTATTTAATTTTATTGATTAGGTATTCACAACATATGTCCATAACCCCTCATTGCCCAATGGTACGTCACCAAGGTTCCAGCATTTGTGGAAGTGAAAGAATTTCATGGCACAACTTCAATGTTTTTCTACTCAGTTCTTGTCCTTCATGATAGACAATGTTCATAAAAAGGAATGCATCGTATACTTGGCTTAGAATTTACATACCAAATCCTTTTAGCTTTACCAGTGTTGTCTCTTTCTGTCCTCATCCCTCCATTTTAACTAAAGAAATCAGGAGTTGCCTGTAGAAGATAAAATACTATATATTAAAACAAATAGGGATGCATTTAAAGTAACTAGAAATATACAGGCAAACAATAGAATTCTCTTACAAATAAGAGCCCTAAGACTTTCTTCCCTTTTATGCTAGTGGGGAGAAAGGATGAAAGCAGAACAGAGTTCCAACAGTGATTATTTAAATAAAAACATTTCACAAAAAGATGCACTTTACTTTGATTACTGTGAAAGAATAATAATTTTCCTGCCTTCTTTTTCGTGACCTCTGTACTCATGTTAGAAGTCATCCTGATAAGCTTGGACAAATCTTTCAAATAAAAAAAGCATACATTGCTTACAATTTATCTTCACTTTCTCCTTTTGTGATTTTTCCATTGCTATTAAAATTGTTTTCCTGCAGATTCAGCTATTTCAATTAGCTTCTTGTTCCAAAGGTTCTTCACCACGGATTTGTGGACATTTTTATGAAAGCAGTACATATTTTTCCTTTTAAAATCAGCTTCATATTTTATCTTTTATTATATATTAGACCTTTCAAGTCATATATATTAAAACATACTCTATTTTCCCCCTATGCTGATGAGGCTCTGATGTCAAAAAATTACATGAAAAATTCTGCAAACCTAAAAATTGAAGAATTTTTACTTTTGGTCCAGATTTAAAATCTGAATCTGTCCTAATAAAATGTGCAGATCCTGATTTGTACTTCATCAATCCAGAACTGAAGGAGTTGTATATTTTAAGCATATTTATTTGAATACACATATTGGCCAAAAGCCAATAAAACTTTTTTTAATATATAATTGTTCACCCATCTGGTACAGATTATCCAAATAGTAAAGGTAATATTAAACATTATAAGTCTCAGTCTCACTATCCCCATTAACATGCAAATAAGACCATGTTGTAATTATGAAATTGATGTTATTTGGGATGTAGTTGGTTAAAGACTGATGAATGTCTGATGAACCCTAAACTGAAAGGTTACACTTGGAATAGTAGAACACAGGTGTTTCTTTCCTTGAAATTTTATCTGCTTGAATAAGAAACAAATAATATTTATGAATTTTAAATTACCTTGGAAAAAATAAGCAATACAGTACAATATCTCCTTCTGTGTGTTCATTTACAATACATCACCTTAAAGTAGTACAGCTCTTCTTGATCTTTAAAAATCCTGTTTTGTTGGGTTTTTTTATTTTATTTTTAGTGAGGCCTAAAGGAACACCTTCAGAGGTATTTGCTCTCATTAAAAATTTTCATTGCCAATGATCACTCTCATTTCTTTTCCTATTGGAATATTCTCTTTAACCTCTTAACAAGGATAGTAGATGCCCACAGCAAGATTTAGTGATGGATTAGGCATAAAAAGCACAGATTTACTCATTAAGCATGTATGTTCATATATGCTTGAGTTCAGATTACAAAAATTTTACCCTTAAAATTTTTTTAAGAAGGTAAATTTTTATTTTACTTGTTCATAGAATGAATGAATAATCCTGTTTTTTTCCCTAATGTCTTATCAGAATTTTGCTTCTAATAGTGTCATGTTCAATATGTAGTTAGCTTCATCTATACATGAATGGTCCTCACTTCTGTTACCTGCACAAGACAAGACAATTTCACTATTATATGAAAAAGAAAAATAAAATTATTTTAAGGCTTCTAAATTCACTACTAAAATTAGAAAATACTTATTACACTCTTCAACTAAGTGATTGGATATCGGTCAATTATGCATCAGCAAACTGCTGATGCCAGGGAACTGCTTACCAAATGTCAAGCTCCATGCTGCAATAATTAAGATTTTAGATTTGTTTAATTAAATAATTCTATTTTCCGAAACTAAACATAATTGTCATAATTATTCATAGAAAAAAATCAGAAAGGGGAAAAAGCCCCCACAACACCAAAAACTGGATTATTTCTGATACCCAAAAAAAGATTTCTATGTAAAAGGAAACATTAGCCACAGGCAGCAAATCAAGTTAATTATAGGCATTACTGACTGCAGTGACTCTTTCTGTAAAACACAAGCACAGGTCTTTGTGTGTCACATGCCTTTCCTTTTAATTCTTTGACATAAGAAAAGAGACAAATCATTATATCAAATTAGAACAAGATTTAAATAAAAGTAGATCACATACACAGATAGGTTGTTATACATCCTATGTCTAAAGTATAGCATCTTAAAAACTCGATTCCACAGGTCCTTTAATTGTACAAGATTGGGATGGTTTGACCCAGAAACGGGATTTCTGGGATGTTGAAGGAAAGGCCAATGAGTGTTCAGATTTGAATATTGCCACCTGGCCTAACCACTAGACATTCGTTTCACCTCTGAGAACACCAGCTAAAAGCAGGGCTATCCTCACTGGCACTTCCTCTTGGGACTCAGCAGGAGAGAGAGAGGAGGCCTCCCTCGCCCAGTGCTCTTGCTGGGCGGGGTTGGGGCAGGCATGCGGTAGGCCTGGGCCCCCTAAGGGTGGAAGGGTGGTAGCAAGAGAGACACCAGGAGCCGCTGGGAAGTTCCCCCCCACCCCCTTTGGTAGACAGAGAGAGAGAGAGAGCGAGACTGAGAGAGAATCGCTGCTTGGGGCTGGACTGTTACCTTGAAATTTGATATGAGCTGCCCGCATGCCTGGTCTGTGGAGAAGAAGGGGGGGGGGAAGAATGCACTGAGGAGTCCGGCCGCTTTTAGGAGTTGTTAACCCTTTTTTGGACAATGAAAACTTACAGAACATTAACCTTTCCCAGAAAGGAGTTAGAGTGGAAGAGAGAGAATGGAAATGGGCAAGCGAGAGAGATGTTGGATGAAAGAGAAGAATCTTGGTGGGAAGAGAGATGATTGGAGTGGCTTTTGCTGGACTCTTTTTGTGTAGCCATGGACAGAGCCATGCTTCCTTGTGATACAGAGACTGAGTCCAGGGGCAGAAATGCCCCAGACCCAAGAAGATTCAGTGGTGGTGCTCCTCGGCCCCAGGGGGTGAAATATGGGGGGGACAGGTGTCCCAAAGTTGAGACTGTGCCTTTTTGGAATGGGACAAAATATCCTTAAAAGACAACCCTAGAAGCAGCTCTGTTCCATGCCAGTGGTGAGAGCGCTGCGTGTGGAGGGAGGATGTCACCGTGGCACAAGAAGGACTCCTCTCCTCTTGATGAATTGAGAATTGATTATCTACAGAGTGGTGATGGACTGAGAGTTGGTGATTTGGGAGGTGCATTGTATTGGGAATTTGAGGGGAGGAGGAGGGAAATGTTTTTGTAAGGTTTTCATTTTCCTTGTGTGTTTTTTTTTTCTTTTGTGTGTAATTTAGTTATTGTTTTTGTAGTTTAGTTAATAAATGGTTTTTTTCCCTTTTTAAGTAAGAGCCTGCTTTTTCTTATTCCTGGTCAAAAATCTCACAGCAGACACCAGGGATAGTGCACGTTCATGGGGCATTGGCCTGGTGCCAGTGTCAAACCATGACAAAGATGTAAAATTAAAATCTTCCAGCCGCATGCACTTTTTATGATGCAAATATTACAGAAAATAATTCTCACCCAGTCTAAGAAAACTTAGTAGGTTGTTATTCCTGTTTTTGCCTAGAATGTTAACCCAGACACTTGCCAGTTACCATAAGTTCATGCAAGGCATGGGTATCTGGCCCTTGAAAGTCTCATAGCTAGAGGATCAAGTTCAGTGGCTCAAAAAGGTGGATCTAGGTATTGTTTCTGAGCTCTTAGGATATTTCATCTGACTCTCCCCAATGTTTTCCAATTTTGATCTTAGACACCTGAGGACCTCTTAAAATCCAGCCAAACATCATACTTAGTTTACTAAGGCCAGTGAGTTTTTTTTAAGTGGCAGCACCCGCTATAAATTTTTCCTGGCTGCTTCATCTGGTGTAAGACACCTTCTTTCTAAACTTGAGGCAATTGCCTAAACATGACCAGTTGCGCTGGTTTTAGCTAGGCTACATTAAATTTTTGCTTTCCTGGAAATAGCTGAACCTCTGAATGCTGATAGGAAGCAATGAATCAATTCCTTATTTAGCTTTGTTTGTCCGTATAGCTTTTGCTTAACCTATTAAATTTTCTTAATCTCAACTCAAATTTCCTCACTTTTTTACCCTTCCAATTCTATCCCCCACTGTTATCATCTTATTGTAGCGGTTCCATACTGTTGTCTCCTTATCACAGACATTTCACACCTTCTTGGTGTTTCTCATGGGCATCTCCTCAGCACACTGTCTCTTTCTTCTTCACAAAATAGCCAACTGACTCCAGTTCCCTTCTCAACCAGCCAACCCACTCTTTTAGAGCACTCTTCTTCTCATTGGTCACAGCTGTGGCCTGTTAAAGTCAGGCCTGTTCCTAATCTTTGATAATTGGCCCAGCAGCAGCTCCTTGGGGGTAAGATTACTTTCTACACTATCTTTATTTTCTTATATTCTATCCCTCCACGCCCCACCACACTGAAAGGAGGGAGCAAGTGTCTGAGTAAGGCTTAGTTGCCATCTGGCGTTCAACACCACCACCACCACTGCATCTGAAATGCAACAGGGTACTTGAGAAATTTGCATGAAGGTGGGAATTATTCTCAAGACCTGTAGAAGATCATACGGAGCAGTAAATTCGGGGTATCTCCCACAGACACAGAAGATTTCATTTTATACAGGCTTAATAAATCCCAATTGTACGGCCTTCGTTCCATGTAATAATGTAGCCTGGGCTTTGATTCAGTTGCCTAAACACTGGATTCCAGTGTTATTTGCAATACATTCAGATAGTCCACATATTTTAAGCTGCTCCTCTAGAAAGGCAGAGTTATCTCATAAATCAAATATCACATGTTAGTCTCGGAGATGTCTCAGATACCCTAGGGCGTTTCAAATAACACTAGAAGGGTGTGTGTGGGGCGATAGGAATAAATGAAGTGATCCATTAGGGACTGGGCTTTGTATTCCTTGAGAGCATAGATACATTAAAGTTAGGTACTTAGATTCCAATTCTAAAGCCTCTATTTCATCTTGGAGTTACACTTTTTTATCATATTAAGTAATAATAATCATCAGATTTATACTTGCTGTACACAACCACTCCAGCTAAAGCATGATATGTTTTCTGTCTTTAACTTTTACCTATTCATATGGATATCAATAATAATGCAAAATATTTATTTTAGGGATATTAGAAACTGCTACTGGGCAAACCCTTTAAATAATCCAAATAAAATTAATAAATGAGAATAAAATCATTAATCGTGTCAAGTATTTGTTAAAGTATAGGAATAACTTTGAAATATGTGTTTTTTAAAAAGTGTTATTTTCTAAGTCCAGTAATCTTATCGAGATACAGATTTTAATTTAAAAATATTATTATTGATCATCTTGCACAATCTTTAAAATAGTCTATGTTTTACAGCTAGCAGATTTTACATCACAAGTACATTTCTTTACATTGTAACCACGAACTCAATATCAAAAATATGATATGTCTTTGAAGCAGAATGACGCAAAGCACTCTCCCAATGATAAGGTAAAAGACGTGGACTCTAACTGTTAGTAAGGGTTACATTTTCCCTTTATCTAAATTCATGGCTGTGGATCAAGAACCTAAGTATGGCACAGAAGTACATAGATGTTATGTATTTAAAAAAGCACCCCGTGATTTCTGCATTTTAGTTGTAAAGGCATGGCACAGAGATGTCTTTTAAGGATGTGTTTCAGCATATTTTGAATATGTACTAAAGCTGGGGGATGTAAAATTTGACTGGTATGCTGGGTGCATTGGAAGAATCTGTTCCCATTAAGCAAATACATCTTGTAAGTTACATCACTGACTGCATCTTCAATGTATAGCAAAAAAATCTCATGAGGTTTGTTCAAATAGTAATCTTTGATAAGCATTTTGGAATATGCCTCACAGAAGCTGTTGTACTTAGGTGTGGATTTTAATGTTATAAACTACTTCACATGAAAAAAAAAAGTAATTAAATTACATTTTTCACGTTCGTAAAATCTTACCACTCACACAAATACTGTTTTATTTAAACAGTGAGATAAAATAATATCTCGGTTTTAGATTAAATATTGACTTTTGAAATTGCTAATGAACCTTTTTTATTATGCACTCCCTGCATCACCTACTTTGAATTTGATCCTTGAAGTTTGTAAGATTCACACTTTTGGAGGGAAGTAATATTTTGGTTAAGCCTGTGCTTTTGTGTGGAGTGATAGTAAAGCACAGAGATCTCAACAGTGATGGTTTCAGATAAGATATCAAAATAGTCACTTAAGAAATGTAACTCATCTGATCTATGTACTTTGCAGGCTCAAGAGATCTTCCCCTATAACTCCATGACTATAGTAAATTATAGCTGATGGTCTAGCCCACCAAGACTAGCACCTAATCCTTTCTTTTTGAATCTGGTTTACTGAGGATCCAACTATAAAGATGTCAAAGGAGGAAGGTGTCACGGAACTTTGGTTTTTACTCCAAAGACTCTAGAATGACTTTGCACTATGATCTGGGAAAGAGATCTTTTCTGGCTAAAGGGTATTCAATTCCTAGCCTTTCATCTCTTAAGTAGACTACTTTTTCTCTCATGGCACAAGAGTTCCTTAAATAGTCTATAAAGAGAGAAGAAGTTGTCAAGATTACATTCTGCCAATGAAGGATAGTAGATTTCTCCTTCACTTTAAGGGAAAACTCAGAGGAAATATGAAAACATCATAAATTTACATACCAAGAATGAAAACTCCCAGATTCGCAGACCAACTGGGTATGGAAAGCACCTCTTGAGGTTGCTAAGTTGTGCTGGTTTTGGCTGGAGTAAAACTAATTGCCTTCCCAGTGTCTTATACATGGCTGTGTTTTGGATTTGTGCTGAGCACAGGGTTGATAATATATAGATGCTTTCATTATTGCTGAGCAGGGCTTACACAGAGCCAAGACATTTTCTGCATTTCATACTGCTATGCTGGCAAGGAAATTGGGAGTGCACAGGAGGCTGGGGGAAAGCACGGCCGGAACAAGAGACCTAAACTGACCGTAGGGATATTCCAGAACATATGGCATCATGCTCAATATATAAAGCTGGGGAAAAAAAAAGGAAGAAGAGGGAGTGCTGGCATTTGTCTTCCAAAGTCATCATTACATGTGATGGGGCCTTGCTTTCCTGGAGTTCACTGAACAACTGCCTGCCCATGGGAAGTAATGAAATAATTATTTGTTTTTCTTCACTTGTGCCCATGGCTTTTGTTTTTCATATTACCTGTCTTTATCTCAACCCATGAGTTTTCTACTTTTTATCCTACTAATTCTCTCCCTAATCTTGCTGGTGAGGGAATGAGTGGCACTTTGGTGCTAGCTGGGGTGAATCCATGACACCAGTCCAAAACCCCTGTTTACTAGAGTTGGTTATTTGTAGTACTTTGCAGTCACATTTCCATCTTGTCAGATGGAAACTCCACAATTTCTTTGGGAAACCTGTTCCAGCATGCAACCACTTGCTCACTAAAAAATGCACGCTCAAAAAAGTGTTTCCTTGTGTCCATCTGAAAATTCATGTGTTTTAATTTGGGCCCATTGCCTCTTGTCCTATGGACATCACTGAAAAGAATATGTCTGACTTCTTTATGCTATCAAGTATTATTGCATATGAAAAAGATCTCACTGAGCCTTCTCTTCTCTAAACTGAGTTCTACCTCACTTAGCATCTCCTCCTATGAAAGCTGCTCCAGACAATTAATCATCTCCCTGTAACTATTTGCTGGACATGGTCGTAATTCAATGTGTCCATGTCCCTCTTGTACAGTGGATCCTAAATTTAGACCCAATACTCCCAATGAGGCCTCTCCATGAAAGAGAAAAGAGCAAGAATCATCTCCCTGCTGGCAATATTCCTCTTAATGCAGTCCAGGAGGCTGCTGATCGTTGTGGCAGCAAGGGCTGGATGTCCCTGGATGCTGGTCAACATACAGGCCACAAGGAGTTCCGTGTTCTTCAATGTAAAGCTGCTTTTTTAACTGATGCATTATCCATCATGAGTTAGTGCATGGGATTATTTCTGCCATAATGAAAATCTTCCTCTTCTCCTTTGGTTAATTTTGTGAGATTCCTGTTTACACAGTTCTCCATCTTGATGAGGTCCCTCTGAATTGCATCCCACCTACCTGGTGAATCAGTGATTCCTCCGAGGTTTGTTTCATCTTAAGTGGGGAGATGTGACCCTGGCTGACTGACAGGTGCCCACTAAGGTGCTCTATCTTTCCCCCTGCTCAGCAGGACAGGGGAGAAACATGACAAAAAGCTCATGGATTGAGATAAAGAGAAGGAGATCACACTCTCATTACTGATATGGGCAAAGTTGACGTGGCCTGGGGAAACTAATTTAATTTACTGCCAATCAAACACAGAAACATTAATTAGAAATTAGAAGAAATCTAGAAACAGCTTCTCCCTACCCCTTGAGAGGGGATATCAGTCCTGACTTCCTTGCAGACAGATCACAATGCTTTGTCTCTGTTGTTCCTTCATTTATACAGCTGTTTTGTAGTTGGAATGATAATTAAAAATGTGTTCAATATGACACTAAACTCATGCTCTTCTTTCCTTGCTTCTTCATATGCTTTCTGACAGGCAAGCTTTCGTTCTCTACTGTGTTCTTACTTAACCCTTAAAATTCTACTCTTGAACCATTTTCCATGAAGTTAATGTTCTGTAAATATCTTCGTTTTCTTTATGAAGACAATAAACATAAGCAGTGAACAAAGAAAGAAGCCCAAATCTAACACTGAAGAGAGAATGTCAAGTTATACACACAGGAAAGATGATAGATGATGACTTTATAATGGTCTTTGTAAAATTCTGTCTCTGAAAAAAAAATATAGAAGGAACTCAGTCATCTTGCACATAAAATTTAACCATTAATTTGAGAAGAAAAACATTTCTAAACACAGTATGAATTTTGTTAGTGTTTTCAGAAGAAAAAGAAAAATAAAAGAATAGTTCAGTCTGATCAGGGAGCACCAAATATATGAAGCCAAATGACAAACCAATACAATTTTTCTAAAGCAAAAAATTTGGCTTATTTATTTGTTTTCAGACTTACAGTTCTCTTTACAGGCACTATACCATGTATTGCTGATGGTAATGTTCTAAGATAAAGAAAAGAGATAAGCTTCAGTTTTGAGAATTCATGTCAGTAGTTATTAAAACCTAACAGTCAGCAGGAAATTATGCCTTTTGCTAAATGATCATGTGAGTTGCTGAAGCATGATACTTTGTTTAAATGATTCAGTGGGATATGCAGTATTGAGAAAACCAAAATTTAAATCAGCCTCAGATTTAAATATTGGATCATAAGAACCAATTCTGGGGACAAAGCCTGGATTCTGTGAAGGAGTTCACTAGGTTAATCCAGTTTTGTTTAGACACATCTCCCACTGCCTGTGGAGTCAAAATTTCAATACTCTTTTGAGAAAAGAATGGAGGAAAACACAAAGGGTGTGCAATTTCATTTAAACATAATTTGGATTCACTAGTTCTTCAACTATAAACTCATTACTTATAAGGGGCTACTCATGCAACATTTATTTCTGAGTGATGATTTATTGTGTCCCCAGAGAACACTCAGTGAAAAGAGAAAGGTTACAGAAGTAGCATTAATGCCTGCCTAAGACTATGTTGATTTATTAAAAAAAAAAAAAAGTGCAAACCACAGGGAAGGAAGCTACTAAGCTGAATAATTTGATTAGGTAAAAAGGGTATTAAATGTGAAAATCCTAAACTATTTAGCTTTGCTCTTCTGCATATAAATTAGAGATTAGGTAGGAGCAATATGAGCAGTTCCTTTGTAATACATACGTCTAATTACAATAAATTTAGAAAAGTCTAAGTGTGTAATGTGCACAAAGTAGATTAAGAGTGCACGGGAATTATAAAATGTCTAGGCTTCTTTAAAGCTTCTGATGTGACAGATAAAGTTACTTTTTTAAAAAAGTAAAATCCACACAATAATGTAGAGGTGTTTGCCTTAGTAGCCAAACAAAAGTAAAAAAAGAAATCTAACATCACATTTTACTGCTAGCACTGACTGATGTCAAATTGAGTACAAAGCCTAATTTCTTCTTATTCCAATGAGAACTATGCTTTCATCGAAATATGAATTATTCAGCTTTATCAAATATTATGACATCACTTTGTGATATATCAATGCAAAGAAAACTGGAGTCTTCTTCCTTCCCACCGCAACATGGGAAGAAGAAGGTAGCTTTCATCACTGCAGCCCATTTCTTGGCTTCTGTTTGTACATGGGTTCAGTGGTCCTCCCAGTTTTCCATGTAACCACCACAGTTTGCAACTGAACAGGAGTTGGTGGCTTCAAAGACAATGAAAATCTCTTTCGACCAAGTGTGTTGATGTGCAATTTGATGATCTTCTTTCTCACTGTAGTTTCACAATATAAATTATTATCCTGGTCAAACTGAAAATATTCAAGGGAGGTAACAAAATTGCAAAAGTTGAACTGATTCTCAGCTTCTGTAACATAGTCAGGAGTAAATTTGGAGCAGATCTTGACTTAATCTCTAATATATATGTAAGAAATGTTGAGCCGAATGGCTTGCATGAGCATGAATTCAAGAGTGTAATAGCTATATTATATATGTACTATGTAACAACTGTATCTACTATTGTTAAATTTGATAATCAGGGTAATACTTGGGCATTATAAATTTCAGTCTATAAAATTCTGAAAAAAACATTATGGTCAATATTAACGCAGAGAGGAAACAGTAGAGAAGACTCATGCAATTTGCTTGGTCAAGTTTAGCCCAATGAAAATTCTGATTAATAAATGTGAAAAAAGTATAAACCTATTTTACAAAACTGAATAATACCATTTAAGAAAATAAGTGATGTACAACATTTAGGACCTGATGTAATAAAAAAAGTAATACATAGCAGATGAGTCCGCTTCTGGTGGTCATTTAAAGCAAGAAGCAAAACTATAAGAAACATTTCATGAATCATGAATTCAGTAAAGAAGGCTACAGTCTTTTTAATGTGCTATAAGGACAAGTTACTGATAAAAGAACTAGACAATTTCCAAGACCACTGACTTATTCACTGGAACATTGGGTACTTTAGGTTCAAAGTGATCTCTGGAAGTCTGTAGCCCAACCTCTGCTTTAAGCAAGGTCAGCTGTGAAGTCACACTGGTTACTAGGGTTTCATCTCTCTGGGTCTTGAAGACCTCTGAGGTTAGAAGCAGTATCTATGCCAGGATATAGACAAAGAGATAACATTTCCTGCGAGAGGGAGAAATCATGCAGGGGCAATCTGCATGAGGCTAAAGAAAGTTGTAAAAATCTGCATATCTGAAGACATCTAATGTTAATGTTGCAAGGTTCATCAAGGCAACTGAAGTAGAGATTTAGAGTAGACATGAAGGCAAATGTATTACGTTTTTTTTTAGCTACAGGAACGAATTTTAGAATTATGGAAGCAAGTCCATTGAATCTAGAGAAATGCTAGTAAGAAAATGATTTTTGAAAGTGTCTTTTAATCAACAACTAGGAAATTATTGTTAAGAACAAAATCAAAATCCCAAAACTTGACACAATACCAAGATAAAATAATGTCCAGTATTGCTATAATGTATTTGGACAACATTTATAGCTACTTTTTAATAAAAAACAAAGGAAAGGTAAAGATTACCTTTCAAATGGTCCACATTTCTGAACTTAAGATATAAATACTAAATAGCTGAAGTTACACATATGATAACATGAAAAATATTCCTGAGCAGAAGTTATACATGAAAATCCATGTATTGATTTTTATCTTCTAATAGGAAAAACTTAAAAGGTAAAAAACCTTGAATATAGGCCAAACATGCCTAATAATGATACTGGAAAGTGGTTGACTTTGTAAATCTGTGAAAATAACAGCAGTGTCATGTGTCAAATACCAGTTAAAAACTAGATCCAGCCAAGTATGTAAATTACTATTCAGGACTTAAGTGGAACTGAGGTTTCTCAGAAAAATGCAGTTGAAAAATCCCTCTTCATTACTTGACATAGAGAAACTGAACTCAGGGACATGGTTCTTAACCACAGACATCTCATACAGTTTGTTGGCCTAGAACCTGTTGCATAGAACCAGAAAGGCAGGACCTGACATTCATAAGAAACTGGCACTTGTACGCAGCAGCACAGCATCTCACACTAAAATATCTAATACCATTTGTGATGCCATTCACTTGCTACTTCAAAAGAGTGATCACATTCTAAGGTCCCTTATGAAATATGCAGACCCTTTGAAGATGTCTCAGAAACTGTGAGCTAGATCTCATACAGCAGTACTTAGTACCTATGTATGGGCAACTATATAGATCCCTGAGGAATCTGGAGACCCATTTGTCTGAACAAAGGCCTGTACCTTTCTTAGAGACAGATGATAAACTCCTCTGACTCTAATGCCTGGCCTTTTACATTAAATCCCTGAATGTTGGTTTTAGAAGGGATGATCCAATCTAGGGTGCTTAGAAATCAGCTATATTTAGGATTAAAAACCAGCCCTTGTATTTAGGATTCAAAAAATCTTCAGTTTTTTTTCAGGATTTTTTTTTTTTGTTTGTTTCTTTTTAATCAGGACATTAGGCGTCACTCAAATGTCAATCATAGTTATTTAATATAACAACCTAAATATTTGATTAAAGAACTGGCTAAGTAAAAGATGCTGTCTACTCATCTTGGTGCAGATGTGCCTCTGTGTGCACCATGAATGTGCTAAACTTAAAAAGGCTAATTATTAAATAATTAATGATTGGAGAATTCACCCTGATGTTAAGAGATGATTCATTTTTCAGGATTCATAGGTGTTTTTTGCCAGTTTGGAGTTTTTTTAATCAATTGACTACTTAAGGCAATATGGAAATAATGCTAGAAATAGCAGACAGAAATGAAGTCCAAAACCAAGCAAAGATTGAGCCTTGGGACTTCAATCTAAATCTTATTTAATGATTTCTGTTTTTACAGAGTATTCAGAGTACTTATTTCTACTAGGTTCAAACCTTAAATTGATTTCACATGAGAAAGGATAAACCACTGAGAAAAAAATTAATTTACTTAATTAAATATTGCTGAATGTTAGGTTATTTCTGGTACTCATTTGTTACTGCACATTTCATAGCACAAATTTCCCACCTGCTACCTTTATGTTGTTTCTCCACCAGTAAGACAGAGAATACAGTATGGAATCTACCACAGAATCAAGTGTGGTAGAAAGGTTTCAATTAACTTTATTATATGTTATAATATAATATATGGATTATATGAGCAAAAGATATAGACTGCATATCTTATAATTAATAAATATAAAAGAATTCTTACCCTATTTAGAAATTATCCATGGTAAAACCTTGTCCTGGTTTTGGGCAAATTTGGTGGAGAGTTTCCAAAGGGGCCCCTCCAGACAGCAAACCCACAGGGCCCCCCCCCCAGCCGGCCCGGGAAGAATTCCTCGGAGAGAAGTGGGAAGAACCTGTTTATTCACAGGCACAGCACCCCCAGCACACAGAATGAACAACACCGGATGGGAACACTGAAAAAAGATGACAAATCCAGAGAGTCTCTCCTGGGGGTGCTCGCTCTGTTCTCAGTCCCTCCGGCGCTGGGGCAGCTGCTGCAGCCACAAGGTGCAAACTCTCGGTGTTCCCAGGGCCCAGTCCGGAGCAGGTTCGAGGTGGTCGGAAAAAAGGAAAGGAGAAACAGTCCAGGAAGAAACTGGACTGTTCAGCTAAGCTAGCTACGCAGAAGCAAGCAGAAGCGAAGCAAAGCAGAAGCAAGCAAGCAAAGAGAGAGAAGAGAAAAGCAAGAGCAGCAAAAATACTGCTGCCGTCTCTGTGTCCCAGACAGGCTGATAAGAAAACCCAAACAAAACTTTCGCTCTTCAGAGCCAGTCTTAAAGATACAGAACATAATATCCAACATTAACAGAACAGATGAATGGGGATACAAGCATCATAACGACACCCTAGGACAAACCTCAAGGTTTTAAGTGTAAGACTTACCATAAAATAATTAAAACTGCTGCACAGTTTCTAGAACAACGGAACCAAATTAATGTAATTTGCATGATCATTGAAAAAATTATTAAAGCTATGAGTTAATTAGTAGAAAAACAAAGAGACAATTAAAAGTAGGGGGCATAGTAAGATAAGGGAAAAAATAAAATGGAAAGACACATAGTAAATAGAACTCACAATACATAGCACACATTTAAAGGACTCGAAAATTTACCTCCTATGAATAACCAATCAAGGAATTTGTAGTGAGTGCCCAAGTATCATATCTTTATCTTTAGAATGACAAGGAAGGAAATTACCAAAATAAAATTGTACGGTATCTTAAAATTCAGAGATTGAAATTAGTGAAATATTATACCCTGGTGAATAAAAAGGCAAAAATCTTATGATCTTTTCATCCAAGCAAGTTACAATGTGTTGAGTAATTGAAATATGAAAGAATATCTTTATTTAACACTAAAATCCATTTTCTCCATTTTCTTCTGAAATATCTTCCTTACAATTTAGGACTGCATTTAATTTCATAAGTATTTATAAAACACAGGAAATTATAGGAACATATAGACCTAATCTGGAAATTGCTCTTATTTTTGTTTGTGTCTGGTATGAAGATGAGTCCAGTGTCAGCACTTAACAAATCATGTTGATTACTTTCGCGGGAAGTGCTGTGAGATTTTTAATGACTGTGGCTGATTAGAGCCTGAAATGACAGATCATGAAAAGAGCAGAGTCTTTAAATTAGGCAGTTAGCATTTCAAGTCAGGGAAAAAAACCAGAGAAAAACATTCACATATTTTACTGAATCTAACTTAGCTTAGCTATGAAGTGAAAGTATTGGGAGAATAGGAATCTGCTATATGATTCTGGTACATTTTCCTACAATATGTACTAAGCTATTTTTCACATTCATTGCCATACATTGTCTTTTAAAAGTAAAAAAGATGAATTTGTGTATCCCATTTTATTATTTGCTCATAGTGCTCAGATATCACACGGGGAAAATGGACACTGATCTCATACAATAAATAAATAAATGTGGTTTGTATTTTTTAATGTCATTATTTTGTGGTTAAGTAGGCATACTACACATGTATAGCCAACACTGAATAACATGCTACACCAAAAATGGTATTTATGATTTTAAAAAAAAAAGCCAGTAGTAATTTTGTCCAAATTGACCAACAATATGTGGTTAACTCCCCCATATCTTTCTCTGTTTATGTTTAATTCCTAGAAAGGATTAGTAGATACTTTTGAGTAGTGAGTACACACCATAAATTATACTATTGGCCAGGAATCCAGCCTACACTGTTGATCTTGGTTGCCAATATAACTACTTGTAAAGCAACCACTGGGAATTTTAACTAACCCCCCAAAAATAACAAAAGTTTTGAAAGAAGTGTTTCTTAGAGAAGTTGTTGTAAAGATTGACCTCTTCTCAGAACGGGTAAATAGGAAAATTGAGATCAATATTGGGAAACAAATGAAAAATATACTGCCTTTCTTTTAATCATTTTGGTATTGAGGCACTGCATCTACTCGATGTGGCTCTGCTGCCACTGCCAGGCTGACTTTCTCTGTCCTAAGGATGTGTAATACTTTGACTACATTGACAAGGGAATGCAGTAAACAAGGTGTGCTCAGACTGTGCCTACCACTCAAGCTGGAATGAATGCTATCAACATTACCATCCAGCAAAATCAAGAAAGTGAACATCTAAAAAAACCCTTTTTTTTGACACAATACTTCTCTTTTGGAAAGGTACTTGACTGAAACCTTGGAAGAAATATCACACAGGAAAATATCCTTCAAACCCCATTGTTCCTGCTGCTTCATACGGTTTGCTTGGTGATCCAGGACTTAGTATGTTGCCTATGTTATAGGTAAGGTGTTTACTAGCATTGTATGTCCAGATTTCCTTTTGGAGCTCCATTTCTATAGCCAAACAGCATAACAACACTTTGAACTCACCCACCATTCTCAGCTAGCCTATTATCTGTTGGTACTAGAAATGCTAAGACAATTATTTTCTGTGGAACCTAAACTGACCTTTATCTATTTTCATTTGCAGCAGTAACCCTTGTGGGTCACTGCCCATCAATCATAGAACTACTTTTCATAACAAATCTAAAAAATTTTTCTAAAAGAAGTTCAATTCCTCTCTTTACACAATTCCATTGTTTGGAGCCTGATAATGAAGTATCCTATGAAGAAAGAGATATTCAACACATGTCAGAGAGGTTTCTCCACGGTGCATGTTTGAATCTCATACTTAAGGAAAATCATATGGCAACTAGAAGGTTCTTTTCCTTTTATGGTAAAACATTTGTTCTCCTACTTGACTTATGGCTAACATACTGGTAATCGATCTGACGACGAAATAGTCATTTACATGTACAGTAGCAATACTTACACTTTTATAGCAAAATATATGACAGGTGCAGAGTACATATCTGGCATAATAAAGGCTTGCCATCTGTTGGTATAGATTTTGGAATACACTGCTATTTTCACCAAGTGATTTAAAAAAAGATATGAAGGAGGAATACTTTTATTAGTTGCAATAGGATTTTTACAATTTTTTCCCTTTAAAATTTATCATCAATAACCATTTTACTTGCATAAATACAGCATGTATTTTACATTTACAGTGATTTTACCTAAAATACTCAATAACTCTTATAAAACTGCTTGATCTAGAAGCAGAAAACGGAAATAATTTCTGATGATATATTACTACTCCATAAGACTCCAAAACAAACTAACCTGAGATACAATAATGCATCAATATTTATGTAGCAAAATTCATAACAGCAAAAATCCTGTGACCTTAGTTCCATGCTGACTCTTTTAGTTTTGACTGCGGAAAATATTGAGAGAAATGGCTCCTGTGAGACCAGTGGAGTGACTGTTTTCTACTCAAGATAAGGACGGTAAACATTCAGAAGGATTAGGAAGAACAAACAAAAAAATTCTCTCAACTTTAATATAATCGGTTTTTGCTAAACATTTGTTGCATGTTCAGTGCACATGGACCAGAGAGGGGAGCTCTCTTCTGGGAAACATCAATGCACACAGACCTTAAACTACCTTCTAGACCTACCTTGTGCCATCCCATGGCCTGTTCGGAGAAGAGAGGCCTGGAGACTTGCTAAGAGTATGCCATCACTTCCTGACAATCTGCCTACCTTCTTAGAGAGAAGAAAGGTGTGAACTGAGGTTCGCACTGTCTTGCCTTCTAGAGGCTTTTTTCTTTTAAATGTGTGTAAATTGCCTGAATGATCAGTAAGACAGAAGACCTGCAAACAGGAGCTATATTTTTGACAGATTCAGGATATCCTCATGAGAAACATGGACACTGCCTCTGTAAAATGAAATTGAATGAGTTTTCAAGTGGATTGATGATTGAAGATTGGTAACTTTATTAATTTTCAGCATACTCCTGGATATTTTTCCCATCTGTTGACATTTCTAGGATCCTTCTAAGCAATTTGCTGAGTAGCAGTTCCAGAAACCAATTAGCTGGCTTGGAATTAGTGTCAGTTAGAATTAGTGAACAGACAAAGTGGAAAATATTATGGTGGATGTCTTCTATTGACCACCTGATGAGGAAGAAGTAGATGAGACCTTTTGCAGAGAGTTGGATTAAATCCCACATTCACGGTATTGGTTCTTATGGGGGACTTTATGACAGTATCTGCTGGATGGACAGTTCAACAGGGTACAAGTAATTCAGGAAGTTTCTGCAGCACTTCACCCCAGCTTCCCAGAAGAGGTGATTGAGGACCAATGAGTACAAGTGCTCTGCTGGACTGATAAACAAGGAAGGACTGGCCAGAGATCTGCATGTTGGGTCCATAATTCAAACATCCAGTAAAAAATAAACACATATTCTCTATAACTGTTACATGTGCGCCTGAACACCCCTCCATTAAAGATTTTTTAAATTAAAAATTGTAACCTAGAGCTAAGAAAACGAATATTTTAATATTGTGGACACTGAATTTAGAAGAATACTTTGTGATTTTAGATATCAGTTAAATATGCTTCCTGAAATAAATCTCCTAAAAATTGAGTTTAATTCTACCTGAAACTAAAATAAAATTTTCCAAATTACTTCCTCAATAACTGAGAGGGAAATTGTAAAACTGAGGTATATGGGTATGTGCTAACATATTTAATAGTGATTTCAGAGTTTAGTCTTAAATTCAGCCTTGTTCTTCCAGAAATTTATAACTTCTACTAGGTGTTCTGGTCATGAGGGTACACTGTATTCTAAGGCTCACTCATCAAACATCATTGATACTGTCTTTATTGCTCAAATTCATGAAAAAAAAAATTGTTACTAAGTCAAGGCCTGGGCTCCTTACTGTTCCCTACATAGCTAATAACACAGCAACCCATACCATTATCTTTTATCAAGTAGCACAGACTGGACACATAAAGTTACAGAAGACCTGACCTTCAGTCTCTCCCAGAATGAATGTGATGCCTTAATACCTTACTGAGACACAGCACAGTGGATGAGGTTAGAAGGCACTTTGGAATCTCCTGAGTTCAGCTCCCATGCTCAGAGAAGGGTCAGCTTGAATGGGCTACTAAAAGATGTGCCCTGTCAGGCAAGGCTGGAGACTTCGCAACCACCTTAGGCAATCTGCTTCAGTGTTTGACTACTGCTGAGGTTAAAAATATTTTTCTTATGTTTAAATGGAATTTCATAGATTTCATTTGTCCATGGGCATCACTGGATACTTCAGAAGAATCTGTCACCATCTTCTTTATTTACCCTCATCCCCTCAGTTGATGAGACACTGAAACAGCATGCCCAGAGAAGTTGGGGATTCCCCATCATGGGAACTTTTCAAGGTCAGGTTGGACAGGGCTTTAAGCAACTTGATCTTGTGAAGGATGTCCCTGATGTTGGCAAAGGAGCTGGACTAGATGATCTTTAAGTTCTTTTCCAACCCAAACCATTCAGTGAGGCTGGAGGCAGAGTGAGTATTTATTGTGCAACCTGAAAGCTTCAGTTGTGTACCAGTAGGAAAGAAGCAGAATGTTCTAAGAAAACACATTCAAACAAACCTCAACAAGCCCAAGACTGATGGGGAGAAGACCCCCTTCACTGTGAGCATAATAGTCTTGACAAATGTGCTGATGATTTCCTGTAACTCTGACCCTGATTCTCAAGGAAAGCTGCTGACTCCTGACAACAGGAGAACACTGAAAGGTGAGCTTATTACTAGAAAAATGTATACATATTAGAAAGTTCTCTTGTGTAGCAATTTTTAAAGTATTCATACATAAGCCATTTCTATTTGAATTTGGACAAGGAATACAAGCTTTTAGTACAAATGGTCTGCTAATAGGAGCTGAATGATCTGTTACAAATTGGCTTTTAAAACTTTGACTAGAGTAATAATAATTTTTCTCTTCATAAAAACAGTGTGTCCCTTTTTACCATAACAAGATTTTGACTATGAATGAATGGGTGTGAAGTGGAGGTTAATCCTTAATCATAAACACAGGAATTTTGTCATATTTGTATGATAAAGAGTCCCAGGGTCTCTGGTCATGCTGAAATCTAATAGTGTTGGGTCTTGTGGTAACATGTTAAAAGGGTAACCTTAAGCAACAGACCCATTTACTTTCTTCAAAATATTTCTACTCATTCTACAACATTATATCAAAAGATAAATAACAATTGCTCCTTCCCCTCTTATTAGTTTCTGCTTAATTCATGTATTTTCACCACAGATAATATGTCTACTAGTTATACTGGTATTTCCTGTTGCATGGCTTGATACTAGTGCCAAAAAACTTCACAAGATTTTTCCTGTGGGATTAATATTTTTTTAGGCTAGTTGGCGTACAGTGTAGGAAGAAGGCAATGTGCTCCAGATCTGATGTTCCTAAAAGGGTGACCTATGGTCAGGCACCAAAGGCAACATAAGAATTCACCCACTGAACATAAAATCTCATGCAGACATGGAGCAGCTCATGTGAAGCTTTTGCTTTCTGATTGTGTTAAGAATACAATACAGAAAGGTGCAAGAAATGCAGGTTTTTGGTACATTCTGGAGACAGTGTTTTGCTAATGCTGGAGAGGCTAAAGGAGGCACTCTGATGCACCTACTGCTGACAAATAAGAAAAATGGGTGGTGGATGGGAAGGCTGATAGGAACTTTGCTCTACCTGTGATTTAACAAATTTAGTGAGGGAAATGAGGAAAGCAAACGGAAGGATAAAAAATTGATTCTAGTAAATTCAGGCTTCAGCTTGCTCAGGGAACTGCTAGGCTGCTCCTTGTGGCATCTTGCCCTACAGGGGCCCAAAAGACCAGGATGATCTTGCAGGACAACCTCATTAAAACACTAGAGCACTCTGTTCTATATGCATAAAATTAAGTAGGCATAACAGAAAGCCACCCTGGCTGAATTAAATGCCAAAAGAAAGCATAAGGAAGATAAAAGCAGAGAAAAGATACCCAAGAGGAACATACAAAATATGCCATATAATGCAGGGATGGAATTCAGAATGACAAAGACCGGCTGAATTTCCAAGTAGTGAGTGATGTGAAAGGCAACAAGAAACGCTTCTATAATTATATAGAAGGAAAAAAGAAGATCAGGCAATAGTCAGGCAACCAGCTGGTGAAGAACTTGGAGAAAATCATTGAAGTAATCAATGTCTTTAATTAGGTATTTACTGGCAAAATCTGCCAACGGGTCTCAAAATTCTGTGCTTGATGACAGAATTCAGACAGAAATCCTACCAGCTAAAAAAGGTTCAAGATAAGGACCATTTTGACAAGCAGGATAAGCACAAATCAATGGTATCAGGTGGGATACATCTGAGGGTGCTATTGCATCCAAATTTAACAGCCAGTCTAAAGCCTAAAGCAACTCTGCTTCTGGTATATTTCATTGTTCAACCCCAGCCATTAACTAAGACCCACATAACTGCTTCTTCAATCCCACCTGACGGGATGAGAGAAAGAATTAGAAGAAAAAAAAAAAAAAAAGAGAAAATTTGTGCTGAGATAAAGACACTTTAATAAGTAATGCAAAAGCCACAAGCACAAGTAAAGTAAAACAAGGAATTCATTCACTGAATCCCATGGGCAGGCAAGCATTCATCCATTCCCAGGAAAGCAGGACTCCATCATCTGTAATAGTGACATGGGAAGACAAAATGCCATCATTCCAGGTGTTCCCCCTACTTTCTCCTCCTTCTCCCAGCTATATATGTGAATATGATGTCATCTGGTATGAAACTTTGCCTATTGGGGTCAGCTGTCCTGACTATGTTGCTTCCCAATTTCTTATACACCCTCAGTGTCCTCACTGGAGGAGTGGTGTAAAAAGCAGAAAAAGCCTTGTCATTGTATAAGCACCACTCAGCATTAGCTAAACATCCCTTTATTATCAACACTCTTCATAAAAAATTTGCAAAACATAGCCCCATAATGGCTACTATGGAAAAAGACTAACTCTGTCCTAGTTAAAAATAGCACACCATATTAGTATACAGTTATATGCACAGTCTTTGCAAAGGATTTAACAGAAGGTACTGTTTTTTCCTGCATTACTTCAAGAAACTTGAACAGGGGATTCCTGCTGTGCCTTTATGGTAGCATCACTTTACCTGTCTGGCTAACTCATACACATTGCTTTTTTTGTGCTCTAAAACTGGCTTCTCTCCAGGTTGAATTCAAGCTCATCAGCAAATGGCCATAAATTTTTATAGTTCAAGGGTCCCTGTATTCTGTTTATGTATTTATTTTCAGCCTCAGCTGTCATATTGTGACTGTGCATTTTACATACCTAGGGGAGATAGCCTCTCACTGAGGTTTTCAGGGATGTGATTTTCTGACAACTTCAGGACATTTTAATTGAACCTGGCACACACTCTTTCTATGGCATTTTGTGTTTATCAGGATTAATGGCAAATCATTTTATGCCTGCACTGTAATACATACCATGGCAGTGGTAAAAGATCTTATGCAAAATATCTTTCTATCTGCTTATTATTAACAACTATCTAATTACTGCTGTCCATTTGAATTGGATTCTTCTCATGTCCTAACACTTCTGACAAAGCTTTTTGATGTTATTGCAAGCTGCTCTCATCATTTTGAAGGTGGTGACAACTAAGACAACCTCTAATTTCTGCAAAAGGCAAAAGTCATGCTGAGCATCAAAAAGCAAGGAGGAGATTCCCAGGAATTGCAGAACTGGAAGCCATATTCAGGTTTAAAGTGATTGGAAACAACCGGCACGGATTTCCCATGGTTAAGCTCTGCTTGACCAGCCTGATTTTCTTCTGTGATCAAACTTCTGGCTCTGTGGATGAGGTGAGAGTAGGGAATATAATTTTCTTTGACTTTAGCAAGGTATTGCATGGCATTTTACAGCCAAATTTATGAGAGATGGTTTGGATAGTCTGTAGATAAGAATGAACACAATTGGAGGGACCACCAGATTTTAAGTGTTACCATTTCAAAATCTGTCAGTGCACTGCATTCTTCATGAAGCAGTCCTATATTAACAATCTGGGTGATGTGGCAGAACTGAGTTGTACCAGGTGCTGGGTCTGATTGAGACATGAGTTCATTTTTCCTCATCAGCCCTCACAGTGCTGTGCTTTGCAGTGATAATTGGAAGGATGTTGATACCACATCAGTGTTTTGGCTACTGCTGAGCAGCACTGTCCCTCTAACATACCCCCCACCGCCTTCAAAAGGCTGAAAGTGGGCAAGATTCTGGGAGGGGAAATAACCAGGCTATCTGACCCAAATTAACCGAAGTTATATTTCATACCATGTGATGCTAGCTCAGATATAAAAGCTAAGGGAGAGAGGGGGAACTGGGGAGAGTGTTTGTATTCATTAATCTACAGTTCGCCTTCCAGAGCAGCAGCTGTGCATGCTGAAGCCCTGCTTCCTGGGAAGTGTCTGAACATTGTTCACTGATGGGGAGTAGAGATTAACTTTTCCTATTGCTTATGCATGTGCCAACTTTTGCTTGTCTTCTTTTATTTTAGCAAACTGCCTTATCTTAACCTACTAGTTGTTATCCATCTTACCCTCTTCCCCCTATCCCACTGGGAAGCGGAGTGATAGAGTGGCTTGGTGGGCACTCAGTGCCCAGGCAAGATCAACCTACATACCAGCATATGCACAAAAGGCCCCTTTTATTCTCCTCTCAATTCTTCTTTTTTTCTTTCCTCTTTTTTTTTTTCCCTACCTTAGTCCTCCACCTACACTCCTTAATAAGCTTTTCATAGTCTCACAGTCCCCTCTCAAAATCCATACTGTTCCTGGTCCTATAATTTCCTCCTCTTATCTGTTGAACAACTCAGACTGTCTCTCCTTAAAGTTGTGCCTTGTGCTTTTTAACAGCCCATCAATTTGCAGCTGTAGTGTTTTGGTCTTTGTTATTTTCTTGTTTATCACTTACTTAACAGATTTGTGTCTCTGTGTGTTTTATCTCTTTCCTTGTTACTTTACTTTATAAAAGGTCCTTGACATAATAAGCTTAATGAAGCAAATACTTTCTACTCTCACACACCAGCCACTACCCACTGGGGAAGACATTTTAGAAAATATCTTCTGTATGGTGGTGGACAAGAATTTGAGTATGAATCAGCAGTAATACTTTGTGACATATTAGCCAACTAATAAGTAAGAGTGTAGCCTGCAGGTTGAAAGCAAAGATTATTACCCTGTGTGTACCACCTGTGTGACCCAAGTCTGTGTCATATTGCCTCAGGTTCTGGGCTTACCAGTACAAGAAAGACACTGAGAGTCCAGAATACTCACAGAGAGGGTCAGGGGGCTCAGGCATATGACACACAGGAGACACTGAGAGAACTGGTGAAACTAAAGAGGCATGTCTTTCAAGACTTCTGTCTTTGAGTACTTAATGGGAGGTCACAAAGGAGACAGACTTATTTGTGTTCACAGTGAAAGGACAAGAGGTCAAGGTCAGAAGTTGAAGCAAGGGAAAAATTATTACTAGGTATCAGAGCAAAATTCTCCACAGGAAGTATTTAAGCACTGGAACAGGTTAGTCGGAGAGTCAACTGAGCAAGACACTTAACAGTGGGATCTAACTTTGAAGTTAGCCATGCTTTGTGAAGGGGAATAAACTGGATGACCTCTAGGCGTCCTATTCAGCCAAAATTATTCTATCATTCTAATTTAAAGGTCAGTATTGGCCTGGAATAAAATGTATTAGAGAAAGGAGAGGAATATTTAGCTTAATTTGTAAGATTTGAAATGTAAATATTGAATCTGGATGAAAAATAGTGCTCTGATTTAGTTTAATTTTTGCAAGAGTTCTGCAGAATTTATATTAGCCCATTACAATATGCTTACAAGGAATGCTCTAGGGATAAGCTACACGTTCCTTAACTTTACTTGATCTAAGTCTGATTGCAAGTGACTGGATAACAGTAAGACATTTCTCATCCAAGTTTATGTGAATTTATAAACTATCCTTAGAAACTCTTAGAAGTGCAGAGGCTGTCTAGTGCGTCCTTTACTGAACTCAAATTACAGAAGCATTATTTCTGAGTTCTTGTTTCAGCAGCCTGGCCCTGAGCGAACAGACGGCTGGCATGACCTAGCTCAAGGAGATAGAAGCACTTTTCAAGGACTATTAGTGACCTTGGAGCCTTTTTGGAATTCAGTGATGGGGTAAAAGCTTCAAACATATGACTGAATAGTACCCACATATTTTAAAATCTGCTTTTGTAGAAATAAGGCTATCAGTCAGAAGTCAGACTTTTAATTTATTTCTGTTTCTTGAAACCTGCCCTACAAAATGCATTTTGTTTCTAAATATATTACTAATTTTTTTCCACTTCAAAATGCAGTAGAAATTCTCAGTCTATTCTCTTCTGTTTGCAACTTGTGATCAGCTCAGATAGGGTGTCTTTATTTGGGCTGCATCACGAGTTTTGAAGAAGGGAAGCATTGACATATAACCTGCTGCAGAATTTCTCCCTCTCTAAGAAGTTGTTCAGCAGATATCCACCAGAGTGAGAACATGGTTGGGATTGGCCCTGGTTGGTCTTAACTTGGTCCTCAGACAAAGAACTTTTAGACCTCCTCTCCTTCTTAGTTCTCTGAAATTTATAAAATTTATTTTCCAGAACTAAGTAATTTGACAGTTTAAAAGATGTTTCAAATAGCCAAGAAGATTGGGCACATCAACAGGAAGTTTTCTTGGGGAAGCAGTGTCACCAGAGTCCTCACAAAACCTTATTTTAAATTCCCTATGAATACAGACTTTAAAAGTATACATCTCTTAATTTCCAGGTTTTGGTCTTTAACACATATTTGCCCTCTTCTTTCATGGTTTATTTTATCATTGAATCTCTTATCTCTGCATCAAAGAATGCATATTTTTAAGGGTAAGATTTGGAAATGCTATGCAGGTAAACAACCTATTCTGATAGGAGAAATTCTTTACATTACTTTACAGAGACTCTTTTAAAAAAAACATATGTGAATGATTTTAGTCAAAGGCATATACAAAATTATCAGATAAAAAGGTGGAACATCTAAGAACACAAACTTTGAGAGAATGTAATAATCAAGAAAAAGTAGAAGCTCCTAGTGGGATATATATATATATCTGGAGGGGAAAAAAGTATGTTATGGAAAAAGCTGCAATCCATGTAGTCTACATATATGAAGGTTAACACAGAAAGTAACTTAACTTGAAAGTAGGTATTTTTATCAAAAGATATCCAAAGTACTCAATATTACATTGATTTTAAAGCATCTACATAATTTACAACTAAAAGGCCAAAGAATGAATAGGAAGATGAACCAGGATTAAAGTTCAGTTCAAAGTTTCCTGACCATTTGGAGTATATTCACTCTTGGTTTTTCACAGCAGGTCACTTCTAGTTCCACAATGATTTTTGGCATTAGAATATCTGATAGAAATCTGATAATTTCATCTGCAAAGCCAAACATCTAGAACTGCTTTAACACAAATTGAAACTGTTCATTCGTGTGTCTCAAGTCAATCCAATGTCCAGGGATATTATTATTAAAAAGTTCACTTACATGCAGTAATCTGCATACACATAAATAAAATAATAGTTTCTACAACAAACTAAATCACAGTTTCCCAGTAAATAAATCATATGCTGTCCTTTAACACCTGATGGGTAGTATAAACTAGTATAAATTTTTATTTAATTAATCAGTATAATTCTTGTACATTTTCAACCCAGTACATTGAGAATATATGCTCCAGAAATTTGATGCATATATGCTAGCTGTGGAGTCAACTACTCCTTATACTATAGGATAATTTATTACCTTTTCCATAGCTCTCAGCTAAATGCTAAAACTGATGTGGTAAATTCAACTTGAGACACATTAGTTTCTGAGAAAAATGCAAGTATCCCAAACCCAAAGAATATCTGTGTATAATGTACTTTTCTTATAGGAATGGTTAATTAGAATAGGCACTTATAGGAATTAAAATGTTCATAATTTTTTTTTCTCCTGCTGCAGAGATAGATGAAAGTACAAATATATAATCTTGCTTTGGACCATATAGGTCTATAGAAGGATAGGTAAATTCATGCGTCAAGGCACACTCCCTGTATAGTCTTCTAGGACAGAAGTTATAACAACTGGAACGAGAGATGGCATTCTGGAACTCTGCAATATTTTTTGAAAAGTGAACAGAAATGATGATGATGAAGTGACAGAAAAACTTACATAGCATAAATTTGTTTAAACCATTATGAGGTTTAGAATTCCCTTAGGCTATTCATTAATAGAAAACTACCCAGAATGACACTGTATGTCAATTAAATTTATAGGCCATTAATAGAAAATCAATCTTTATGGTTTTAATCAAAACAGAGACAAGAGACTATCCAAATCTTCTGTGGCAGGTGGTAAATGATCACTGCACTATGAGAAACAATTCTCAGCCATGTCACTGCATGTTCCCAAGGTAAATGTCACAACACGTTTGCTTAAATTTTGGTATTCAGTATTGATTTAATCCTGAATATTAGTATTGGAGGTCTAATCTAGTTTAAAAAAATCCTATATACTTTCTTTTAGTGACTCAGAATATTTCTCCTTAAATAAGTGGTTTATATATATATTATAAAACATATTACTATATTACTTTTGTGAGTGTCATACAGGACTTTCATTTTCTGAACATCTGGCCCAATTCTTATATATACTGTGTATTCAAATGTATTCAAATTAGGTTAGTTTTCTTCATCTCTTACTTGTTCTTTTAACCTTAGTTGTGTTGTAGACTTCTAACAAATCAAGTACACGGATTTAAGAAATATTTTAATGAATATTGGTAATATCTGAAAAACTGTATTATTTTATAATATCATAATTTTTTGAGCAAATAGAAATACTGCAACTGTGCTATATAAGTTCTTTAGTTACTCTGAATGAAAAAAAGGCTATGTTGCTTTTTCTATCACCATAAGTATCTTTCACCTCAGTGTCCATTTGGGAAAAAACTCAATAAGTGAAAATGCTTTGAAGGCAGGTTTCCTAATCAGATTTTTATAAAGAGATATCATTCATTGCTTGGCTTAACAGGGCAGTTGAATGCCAACTGGTAATTGAAGTCTGACTGAAGAAAAATAAAATATCAATCACGCTTGTCATTAAAAGAGAAGTGAAAAGGTATACAAATGAATGTGGTTTGCTTTTGACCCAAGGATTTTTTTTTTAACAGAAATACTGATTTATGCAATCATTAGGTTTGAATGCATGCAACACAACTTTCTCAGATTGAATTCCATTGATTTTCTATAACAATGTCAAGCATTCAATGCACCACAGAAGCTGTGAGACTGAAATAAATAATCCCTTATGAAAGAAAGTGATTCTTCCCTTCTTAAGCCCATAGGTGAATATCTTGTTCTCCTTCTGCATTTTTCTGCTGTGTCTTAAGCTGTAAGATGCTAGAACTTCTGAATTCCCTGTCTTCGTTTTCATTTAGGATAATATGCTTTGTTTTTCTTATGACCTTCTTTATGTTCTTGCCTCTGGGACAAGTTGTTAAAATTGTATGCCTTTCTGTTTATGAAATGTGAATAGATGTAAAGAGCAAAATAAATGCCATAAAATTCAGCTTTGAATATAGTTATATGTGATATTGACAGAATCTGTGTAGCACAGAAATAGCCTTGAAAGATGCTATTTCACATGGAAGATTCATATTTGAAATGTGCAACAAACTTGTAACACATACTGCACATGCAAATTATTATTTCTAATGAGATCTGCAGTGTTTCTGATCACACTGTCAGTCATAATCACTTTTCTGATATTGTTAGTTCTGGTGATTTGAGTTTAATATTTATAGCTCAAAATACTCATTTATAAATTTGAGTTTGATGAGTCTTGTACTCCACACCAAATTTATCACTTGCTTTGTTATTGATTTGTTAGTTATTTACTCTTCTTTTTCATACATATGATTTAAAGTTGGTAAATAATTTAAATTCCACTATGACATTCATTTCAAGCATCTTCAGATGTTGTTTTGAAATTCCTACCTTGAACATAAAACCACACTATTGCTTATGAGGAATGACATACAATTTTCAGGTGAGTATTTCCATACAAAAAGCTACTACTATCCCCAAAGTATTTCACTGATGTACAACTTGGTTTATCACAAATACATAATGCATGATTTTCAGGTGACACTAAATAAAACCTCAACTGTTTTGCAAGTAAGAAATAGAGCATTGAATTATTTTCTCACTTTTATTCAATAACAGACAAATCAGTTCTTAATATTTTTGTTGTATTTCCCTGTTTCTCAAGGAGTTCCAATGACTATTCAGCAGTTTCCTCAACTGCAAGAAGGCCTTCTATTTTAATTGGCAAAAGCAGGTTAATACTGGTACTTATTTGTAATTATAATAGGTCTATATCTGTACCTAATGTATTAATTATAAATAGAAATCTCTATTTGAAAGGGATATCCTGTGAAAATGTAGTGTAAAAGTGACTGCTAACTTGATAACAATATCTACTTTAGGCATCTTGTTCCTGATATTTTAATCTGCTCAATGTCTCTATTTTTCTTACACCCAGGAAAGGATGACTGACATCTTCAGTGGGATATTTGAGCAGAGACATAGCTTTGATTCATCTCCTAAAACACTTGTTTCCATTTTTTTAAAGGTGGCCCATGGCAACTATTACCAACCTTGATAATAACATTTTGCTTTCCAATTTGAACCCTGTCATTTTAACATCTTCCTGTGACTTTTAGGGTGGTTTAGAGCAGTAAAGGAAGATATTTACTAGACTTCAATATCTAATACAACTTAAACCAGCAGGTCAACAACCATGACCTTCACTGAGTACAGAAATCAGCTTTTCAGAAATTAGTTCTGCTCTCTCATCCTCATAATCAAACTTAAGAAGTGTGGGTTAGATGAGTGCACAGTGAGGTGGATTGAGAACTGGCTGAACAGCAGACCCCAGAGCATCCTAATCAGTGGCCCAGGATCCAGTTGGAGGCCTGTCCTTCATGGTGTCTCCCAAGGATTGATACTGAGCCCAGTATTGTTTAACTTATCCATTAATGACTTGGATGAAGGGGCAGAGTATGTCGGCAAGTTCACTAATGACACAAAGCTGGGAAGAGCAGCTGATACCCCAGAGGGCTGTGCAGCCCTTCAGAAGGACTTCAACAGGTTGGAGAGATGGGCAGAGAAGAACTGTCTGAAATTCAACAAAGGCAAATGCAGCATCCTGTACCTGGAGAAGAATAACCCACCAGTACAGGCTGACTTGCTGGAAAGCAGCTCTGCAGAGAAGAATGTGGGGGTGCTGGTGGACAGCAAGACGTCCATGAGCCAGCAATGTATCCTTGTAGCTAGGATGACCAACAGAATTGGTGAATGCATTGCAAAGAGCATCATCAGCAGGCCAAGTGAGATGATTCTGCCTCTCTACCCAGCCTTGGTGAGGCCACATCTGGAGTGCTGTTATGGGCTCCTCAGTACAGGACAGACATGGAGCTTCTGGAGCAGGTCCAGTGGAGGGCAACAAGGATGATTAGGGGACAGAAGCATCGTCAGCCTGTGAGGAAAGGTTGAGGAAACAGCCTGTTCAGCCTTCAGGAGAGATGAATGAGAGAGGACCTCATCAATGTCTATCAGTATCTGAAAGGAGGGTGTCCCGAGGATGGAGCCAGGTTCTTCATGGTGGTGCCAAGCAATAGGACAAGAGGCAATGGGCTGAAACTGATGCACAGGACGCTCCACCTGAACATGAGGAAGAGCTTTACTGTTCAGGTGACATAGCATTAAAACTGACTGCTCAGGGAGGTTGTAGATTCTCTGATTGTTGGACCAGATGATCCACTGTGGTCTCTTCCAAAATGACCCCATTCTCTGATTCTGTGAGAAAAAAGTGGGAATGCAATATAGCAGTAGGTGTGGTCAACAGATGTAGTGATTCCTTCTGAGACACTATGCTTTATTTCAGAAATTTTATGATATCTCAGTTTCATAATTATGTAATACCTAACTGGGCAATGAATTACTGACTGCTATGTAGATTGTCATCTGGAATTGCATACTGCCTAAGGACAGAGAAAGGCATGGAATACATCTTATTTGTATGCATATTTTACTTCTGTGTGTCTTTTTTCATGTGCTATAGGTAAGGAAAAATTGGCTGTCTCTGTAATCTTTTACTTGTGTCTTATGTGTATTATGTTTCCTTGTCCTTGATGGGAGAAAAGATGTTTTTTGTCAGCTTCTGTTGATACAAACAGAGCACTTTGGGGATAATTTAACAGATGTTAGTTGAAAATTACTAAGAATATTCTGTGGGGGAATAAGGTGGTGAAAAGTTATATTTAGTATTTAATTATTAAAATGGAACTTACTTCATCAAATACATGAAAGAGATCTGGATATCTTTATAACCTCACTGCAATCTCTTTTCAGGTAGTTGTAAGGAGCGATAAGGTCTCCCCTGAGCCTCCTTTTCTCCAGATTAAACAGCCCCAGTTCCCTCAGCTGCTTCTCATCAAACCTGTGCTCCAGAGCCTTCAGCAGCTTTGTTGCCCTTCTTTGGACAAGCTCCAGCACCTCAAAATCTTTTTGTAATGAGGGGCCCAAAACTGAGCATGGGACTTGAGGTGCAGTCTCACCAGTACTGAGTACTGCTGCCCTAGTGCTGCTGGCCACACTACTGCTGATACATTCCAGGATGCCATGGGCCTTCTCGACTACCTACCTGGGCAGACACTGGCTCATATTCAGCCAGCTATTGACTGACACCCACAAATCCCTTCCTACCATGCAGCTTTCCAGCTACTCTTCCTCAAGCCTGTAGCACTGCATGGGGCTGCTGGAACTCAAGGGCAGAACCCAGCCCAAGGCCTTGTTGAACCTCATACAATTGGCCCCAGTCCATTGCTTCAGCCTGACCAGACCTGTCCCTTCAGAGCCTTCCTACCTTCCAGCAGGTCAACACTCCCACACAACCTGGTGTGAATTGAGGGTTTATTCCATTCCTTGTCCAGATTATTGATAAAGATATTAAAGAGAATTGGCCCCGACACTTATAATAGGGGAACCCCAGACATGACCTCCTTCTGTGTGCAGCACCTTTTATCACCCCACATTTTGGGCCCAGCCATCCAGACACTTTGTTACCTGGCAAAGAGTACACCTGCCCAAGCTGTGAGCAGCCACGTACAGACTTGAATGGTTGCCACCAGACTGTCGGCTGAACCTGGCTTCTAGCACTAGACCTGCTCTTATTACTCAGTTACTGTTTTTGTCAATGTTCTGCCATTCTTGCTGTCACCCTCAGCTTCTGACTCTCATTGCCTTGCAGAGTAACTAACTTCTGCTGCTCCCTGGCACATATAACATCACCTCTTTCACTTTCAGATGTCCTCTTGTTCCTGCCAGATGGATAGGAGGTTGCTTTGGCTTCATGTCCCCAGGTTCAGCCAGTAATGAGTCTGAGCACATATTCCTGATTCACAAACAAATACAGCTGGTCACATAGATAAAAACAGCAGTGGCATAAACATGAACAGCACACTCACTTCTGTTCCACCTTTCCAGCTGATTTGGTTTAAATCTACTTGTAGAATATGCACAAGCACAATGTGCTTCTTTTCAATAGCTTGGCCCAGAGCCTGGTCTCCTCCACTTTGAATCTGAACACATGGGTATCAGACCCATATCCTATATCTCTGGATAAGGTCACTCACACCCCTTACTCTACTTATTGGCTGCTCCAACTTGACCTTCTCTTGTGTTCAAGTGAACATAGAGTGAACCCCTCTTGTGTACATATGAACATAGAGGACAGAGAGACACTGCGAGAAAAAAGGAACAGAGTCATAAGAAGAAAGGACATATTTCAGTTATCAAGCAGAGGATTTCATAGAAATGCATTGACCAACAGGTTACTTTCATACGAGTGACTTTGAGCCCCTTTTCTCTCTTCTAACTGCCTCCTTTAGGAAGTCCTTTGTCCTCCCCTTTTAGTTTGCATGGTTTTCTGGGGAATTTATTTTGCTGACTCATTTTGGTGAGCTTCCCGCCCAGGAAGATGATCTAATTATTGTCCTTTAGTTGTCAAAGAAGTAGCTGAGACAGTATACTCTTTCAATGACTATGTTGCCAGGTTTCCTTCACCTGTCACTGCTTCTGTGATCCTTTCCATGGTTTTGTTCAATGTGATTAATCTTTAGTGAGGTAACTTAGGTAACATTACTTAGGCAATGAAAGACATGAAATATAGGTCTTTATAAAGTATTCTGTCTGGTAAATGCCATACAAATTTTTTGTACCCACCTTATTATAAATTAGGCAAATATTTAATTTGTATATTTATTTCATTTTTATATTTAGATACATACTTAAGACTGCAGTTTTCACGTTCCAGAGCTGCTTTTGTTCCATACTAATCCTATGTCACAAGGTAACTCTAAATAAAACACATGCCAGGTCTTTCTTCCCTACAAAGAAAACCCACTTTGGTGTTCCAATAGCAGGTATTCTAATATACACTAGATGCCAATCTGCAAAACAGGGCACTATAACAGATTATACAAGCATGAAAAAGAATGTCTAGACAGAGCCTGAAGACCTTCTGCCTTTGGCATGAATCACAGTCATTCTTCATCAGTTCGTATTCAGAGTCTGGGAAGTATGGGAAGATAAGCCACAAAGAGCTTTCTGATTTTCTCTGGATTAAGCAAGAAATCAAGTAAAACTTAGAGTGAAGAACCTAAATAAACATTTAAATAAAACAGACATTTCCTATGAATGGCAAAATTAGTGAAATCTCTTCCAAAAATCTGTGTCATTTTTTTTCCAATTCATTTTTCATTCATGATATCACCTGTGTAATTTGTGGGTTTATCCATGTGCCCAACCTGAGCTACAGACTGTCTATATGCATACTGGTGTTGTTTCAGTACTCAAAGCCTGGCTGTCTAGTTCCTCCAGCTGTTCAATGGAGATACTAAAATTTGGATTATTCTGATGATCACTAATTTTTATGAAATTTGGTTTTGATACCCTAACATTTCTCTCATGTTCAGCATAACTCAGCTGAAAAGTTATAGGCGTAGGTGGATTTAGACAGACAAAAAAGGTAACTCATAAGTCTTCCTTCTTCAGAAGACCAACAGAAGAATAGAGAAAGAGAATTCATCCTTATTACTCTTTGTTTACTTACAAATTTCCAAAATTACATATGTGAAAGACAGTAGAGAGCTAATTTTATTTATTTATTTCCCTTGAATACTTTGTATGTCAAAAGTAATTGCTCAGGAAGATGGAGATCATAGGAAATCCTACAGACCTTAGACACAGCGCTGAGTTTGGCTGTCTATCTCCTTGGATAAGTGAGTAATAGCCATATTTTGTCCTGGAAGCTTGTTTTTTTCAGTAAAAGAAAAAAATAAAATCGACAAACCAAAACAAACCCAAGTGTGCATTATTTGATGAGAAGTATATTTCATTTCTGACGGCAGAAAAGCCACTGTTCTCAGTCTTCTCTCTGTGCAGTAACACAACAATGTACAGCCTCCTTTCTCCCCTTCTGTGAGGAGCCAATGAGTTTTGTTGTGCCTCAATAATGGTTGTCAGAGTCATATCGGGGAGGGGTGGCACATGTCCAGGAGACAGACGGGAGAAGATGGAAGAGGGCCTTATCTCTGGGGGTACTTTGCCTGGCCACCAGTTCATGTCTGGTATGGGACAGGCACTCAGCAGGGGAACACCAAAGTCACTTGTACCCCAGAGACACTGAAACTGATGTCAAAAGGTCTCTGCTGATGGACTGCACTGGGACATCGGACTGGGCCAATGGTCTCCTGTCAGCTGGCAGACTTTGGGAGGAGCCAGGGACATAAAAAGTAACTGCATCATAAGCCTGGGGGCTGTTCAGTTTTTTGCCTTTTGACTCTCTGGGGGCTATTTGAACCTGCTTTTGGAGTCCTGCATTTTGGCTCTCCTGCTATCACTGGCTTTTGCTCTCCCTTGTGTCTGTCCTGCCTCCCTGTGTCCCTGACCAGTGCCCTGCCTGCTCCATCTCTGCGCCCCTTCCTGAGTCACCTGTGTCCTACTCTGCCTGCTTCCGAGCCTGCCCACCACCGTCATCCTCACCACAACCTAGTCCAGGCTCCTGGACCATATTGATGTGATCATTAGGCTATGTAGTCAGAGTTCACTTTTCTTTCCTTGTCTATAAATACAGTGTTCCAGAACAAGAAGATGAAACATTTTTAAATTCCTGAATTCCCATACTCAAACAATTGGAACACGCACCACTATCATCACTAAAACTTCTTTTCTGGACTCTTTACAAGGAGGGAAAAAATAGACATTTACAGAGCAAAATTTTTAACATTATTTCATGGTGAGATGAATAGCACCCAAAAGTAAACATAACTTTTCGCTAACTATGAATATTTTAAAGTAGTGGGGATGAATTTCATTACTCCAAGTTCCCATGATAACATGGAATGCAAAATGGTAAAATACTCTATTTTATTCAAGCAGAAAGTAGACTTTAATATGGTTCCTGCAGTCAAATCAGTGGAAAGTACTGACAATGCTCTACAACCAGTATGTTCTAGGAATGATTGGTGAATCCACTGAAAAGAAGAAATTTGTAGGGATATCTGATTTGTTGTTCTTAATAAGACTTAATGATGAGCTAGGGGCCCCTTTGTTCAGCAGTGTCCAAGACTTGTATGACTCTCAGTATGCCTAGAAGGGCACCTCTAGATAATGGTGGAATACTGGGCTGACTACAATTAAATAGGTGAGGTATTTTTAATTATGCAGATATATGACCAGGGATCTTTGCCAGTACAGCCTTTACTATCCCACTCTATTCTTCATTCTACTGAGTTCGTCTACCTCATCTCGCAGTTCTGTATTTCCACATTCATAAAAATAATTTACACCAGCTAGGAGCATCACAAATCCACTGCCAGCGGGCAAAGACACTCCTGTAACAGTTTCTTTCCAGAGTACAGTTATGAGGACTGATATCCAACAAAAAGATGAGGAAAGTGAATAAATAAATAAAGTTATAGAAATTATAAAATACCTCTTCATAGAAGTGCATACATATAAAACACACATGCAAGTGAGACCATCATTGTGGTTTCAAGTACTTATTGCTTGACAAGTGGACATATGTGCCTTGGCTTCCTTTCACCTTCTACTCTGCTGGTAATACAGAGCAGCTGTGACCCTAAATTTAAGCTAGGATTATGACTGTTATCTCTTGACAAATTTGTTCACAATTCTGCAGACATTTTTGCTGACTCAATACCACTTAACACTGGCATATATCCAGATTTCTGCAGAAACTGCAGTTATGCTGAGCTTTTGAAATATCTTTATTTTGTACAAAGACAAGGATATGAGTATTAGAGCAAATGTCAGTTTCATATAAAATGAAGTCAGGATTTGAATGAAAAAGGCAAGGTCTGATCCTTCACTACCATACATCTAGAGTGATTACAAAGGTTTGATGGCAATTTAAGCTAGAAATATACCAGAGTGAAACCACTGACTTAAATGCAGTAGAAGGGCCTGATTCTGCTTTTATTTTTCTATAAATATGTCTGTGTATGCAGGTGTGTGTGTGTGTGTGTGTGTGTGTGCACACGTCTGTGTGGTGGGAGTGGTTTGCCCCTCTTTGCTCTTCACTTGTGTGGTCTCACTCAAGTCCTGTCTGCAGTTTTGGGCACCACAATATAAGAAAGACAGTGAGCTGCAAGAAAGTGTCTATCCTGGTTCAGGGCAAATATGGGAGAGAACCCCCAAAGGGGTGCCTCTAGAAAAGCAGATTCAATCGGCCCCTTCCCCCAACCTGTTCAGGAGAAAATACTTCCTTGGAGAAAAATGGAAAAAAACCTGTTTATTAAACAATAAAACCTAAACAATATTAAACAATAAAATCCCTTGCTGTTCCAAAAGAGATTACAAACTCAGAAAGTCCCCTCCCTGGGTTGCAGCTCAGCTCACTCAGTCTCTTATCAGTCCCTCCGGTGCTGGAAATGCCGCAGTCGAGGCCTGGCCTGGTGGGCCGCAATGTGCGAGTTGCTGGTGCTCTTCTGGTGTTCAGTCCAGAGCAGGTTTAAACAGGTCCAAAGAAAAAGGAAAAAACCCCCACAGTCCCGGGAACTTCTTTGCCTCAGCTAGCTAAACTAACTAAAGCAAAGGGGAGCTCTGTTCCTCTGTCTGTCCATCCGTAGACACCACAGTCCAGGAGCAGGAATGTGGAGGAGTGAGTGCAGTGTCTGAAAACAAACTGTGTGCTTCTGCTCTCCCCCCCCTTCACTCTCTGCAACAAGGCTTAAAGGTGCAAAACTTATTATTCAGCATCAACAGAACAAGACAACTGGGGATAAAAGCATCATGTAGTCAGCCTAGGACAGTGTCCAAAGGGGAGGGTAACAAAGATAGTGAAGGACCTTGAGCAGCTGCAGTCCCTTGGTCTGTTCAGCTCAGAGAAGAAAAGAGACTGAGGGGAGACCTCATTGCAGGGGGCAAATTCCTTGTGAGGAGAAGAGGAGGGGGCAGACACTAATCTCTTCTCTCTGGTGACCAGTGACAGGACCTGAGGGAATGCCATGAAGCTGTGTCAGGGGGTATTTATGTCAGGTGTTAGGGAAAAAGTTCTGCACCCAGGGGTGGATGCTGGAACAGGCTTCACAGGGAAGTGGTGGCGGTCACAGCACCAGCCTGACAGAGCTCAAGAAGCATTTGGACAATGCTCTCAGGCACAAGGTGGGATTCCTGGGGCTGTCCTGTGTAGGGTCATGAGCTGAACTCCATGATCCTTGTGAGTTCCTTCCAAATCAGAATATTCTATGATATATGTATATGTAAAATTACTCCAGAATGGATTCTGAAAGCTTGAACTTGTTTTAAAGTGTTAGAAAACTGGAATGAAACATTTCTTTACCCTCATTCGCATTACTTCTAGTGCCATATTTGCAAAAACATTTTTCACATTAACAAAAAAGGAAAAGAAGTCAAGATTTGAGATTTCCATATGGCTTTAACAAACATTGACTAAAATATCTCATGTTGTAGATGCTGTATTTTTGATATTTTTTACCCTTAGAAGCAGAAAAAAGTCAATATACAGAATACAAATTAAAAATGAAATAACATAATTTTCCTTTAATTTTTCCTCTAGAATCTTATGAGTTCTTAATGAAGCTGAAGTAATTTTAACAAGAACAATTTAAAACATCTATCCTTGCTTGTATCTCTACAAGTCAGATTTAATTATTGAGAAATATTCCTTGACAGTGTCTACATACACACAAGATCAAACACATTATGCCTTTCAGTTGTACTTCTAGTAATTTTAAAGTTTGTGGCTTTTTAAATTGCTGGCTCTTGGAACAATAAAATGAAATTCAATGGCAACTTAACAGCTCAGCAAGTGCAGTATGATATTTTCCTTGGTGCCGCAGGATACCTATGAACATTTGAAAATGTGTTTTGAAATGTGCCAAATAGTTTTATTTAATATGGACACTTCAGAAAAAGAAGAACTGATCAGCATGTGGGCATTATGGGCATTGCATTGCTCTGACACATTCTAGCAGCATGAGACTTGAAAGAGTTCTTTTATTAAATTTCTGATTAAATGTCTGAATGCTTGTTGAGAATGAAAAGTAGGACTGCAATAAATAAAAGCAGAGCTAACTGAATATATTTAATTCCCAAAAATATTTGTATATTTCTTCTCATTCCATACTTCTCAGAGACTTTTTTGTTTAAGACCCCAAGTGCATTTGCTTAAGAAAAATATTTACAGAAATTATGAGCAATGCATATTTTTTTATAATGTTCCATGTCAATTACACTCTGGATGGAAAAGGGGGATAATTTGAACATTTTAAAGAAATACAATGTCCCCAATATTCATTTTGTACTGAAAAATGTGGAATGTACCATGTTATAAACACTGTGTTTCAGGTTGCTTTGGGGACTGATAGTAGGTACTGATAGGCATATGACTACACCTGATTAATCCACTTTAATTCCCTAGAAGATTAATAAAAGCAGATAGGGAAAGATAACTGGCCAGCCCAGATAACTGGGCAGTTTTGTGGTTTAACCTCAGGAAGCAGCATGGTCCCACAGAGCCCTTGCTCACTCCTCCACAGTGGGATGGGAAGAAAATCAGTAAGGTAAAAGTGACAAAAATGATTGGTCAAGATAAAGACAGCTTAAAAGCTAAAGTAAGAGTTCTGCACACAAGCAAAACAAAACAAGGAATTCATTCACCACATCCCATTGGCAGGCAGGTGTTCAGCCATTCCCAAGCAAGCAGGGCTCCATCAGGCATAATGGTGACTTGGGAAGATGAATGCCATACCTCCAAACATCGCTTCTCTTCCTTCTCCTTCTTCTCCCAGTTATATATGCTGAGCACGATGCCATATGCTATGGGATATCCTGTTAATCAGTTGGGGTCAGCTGTCCTGGCCTTAATGCTATATAAACACTGATCAGCAAAAGCTAAAATATTGGTATGCTATCAATGCCATGCTCATTACAAACACAAAATACAGCATCAGTACAAGGTTCTGATCGCTCTTTGTCCTGGTTTTCATCACACAAGTGGGGCTTGTGTGATGAAAATTAAATGCATTATGGCTAGAACCAGGACAAAGAGCGACAGAACTCATGAATCTGAGTGGTTTGACTCAAAGGACAAATGTCTTTGATCGCTGAGAGAAACAAGCAGAGCTGACCGCATTTAACAAGCACTCGTTCTTAGAGGGAATGATGACCAGACAAGTATAAAATTCTGATGAAGAAACTGATGAGAAATCTGAAAATTTTGGAATTCCAAATCTTGCCTTGTGTGATAATATACCAGCAGGTAAAAAATATCTGGTTTTTATTGGTTTGAAATGTTTTCTCACTTTCACCTTTATGTCTACATCAACAACAGGATTGAAGAACTTTGTGAAAAATTTCAGGTGTGACTTAGAAATCTGAAATATACACTTTGGATCCTAAAAATAGCTGCTAAATTGTAATTAATTTTATAGAATCTGAATGATCCAGACATCCTTTTTTTTTTAATTAAAATTCCCCTATATCCTAATTTTCCCCTTCTGTGACTACCTGCGCATGACTTCTTGTTTAAAATGTGTGCTGTGTTCTGTAAGATTGCCTTAACTTGTCCAGTTTGCTGCTTTGCACTGCATCTAGTACCGTACAAATACATCTAGTGCACATATAAATACGTTATATGTGGACCAAGTTATTTGCAAAATGTAATACTACTAATCATTTTCCATGCAAAGCAAACTGATTTAAAAAAAAAATGAAAAATTGAACTCAGATTTAAATCACTACCCTGCAATGCAGAGGTATCCAGATGGTAATTTTCTGCTCTTTAGTTAAATTTAAGCTGGCAGATTCTCCTTGTAATGGTCTTCAAAGGACTTTGTTGTCTTCTTGAGCATAAATTCTTAAGTTATGCAGATAGTAATTTTACCAAGTCTGATTTTATCGGTCTCACTTAATTTTGGTATACTGGGTCTTGTTCCAAAATCTCATATTTCAAAGGAAAATTCTTAAGACCCCGAGTAAAATTTATTCTGAAGTCATAGTGTGTCAGCCCTTCTTGCTGAAGTAGCCTCCCTTATTACAGCATCATTCAAAAAGTTTTTTAGGCCAAAGAATTAGAGACACAGTCTCACTCTGAAAATGATTCTCTAGTTTAATATGTTAAGGACTTTTCAGCTGTGAAGGAAAAGCAAGAGTTTTTATTCCAACTCAAATAATATTTGGTGCATATACTACCATATTGTTTTACATTTAAGTTTATAAAAGATATGTGGAAAAAAGGCCAGAAACTCCCCTTTTAATGACCTTCCTTAGGTCATTAGACAAAGTTGCATTTAATAGGACACACATCAGCTTTATATGAATATAATTATGCAACCTATAATTCATCTAATAAATTGTGATCACCAGCAAATGTCTGACATGACAGAAAGTATGAGGTTCCTTTCTTGAAGGGTCCTTCTTGCTGCAGTGCAAATGCTTATGTAGGTGATTGCTTGCACTTTTTTTCTTTGTTACAGTGTGTAATACTCTTGATGTGCTAATTTATTCCCTAATGTTCTACTTATTTGATTTATTAAATTTGCTAAATGTATGATCTTGCCCAGTATATAGCTTTGTAACCCCCAACGTCAAATCACATAAAATACTGTTTCTCCTCTACCATGTGGAAGTGTCATCTTAATTTTCCAATTATGAATTTATTTGTCCTGGCATTGTTTGTGTAATAAATTGAAAGAACAATAAAATATTTATCTACAATGGGTCCTTTCATTGTATATTGTTCCATATTTCTGTGGTAACTTGTCATGGTTAAAACCAAGCTGGCAATTAAGTTCCACACAGCCATTCACCCACTAACCCCCCTCCAGTGGAGTAGGGGAGAGAACTGGAGAAACAAAAAACTAGAAAACTCATAACTTGAAACATACAGTTTAACAGCTAAAGCAAAGCAGCAAGGAATTTGCTCACTACTTCCTGTGGGGAAGTAGGTGTTCAATCATCTCCAAGAAAGTATGGCTCCAACAAGTGTAACTCTGACTTGGGAATTAAAAATGGAACATGTGCATCCCCTTCCTCCTTCTTTGGGCAGCTTTATGCACTGAGCGTGTCATATGGTATGGAATGTTCCTTTACTTATCTGGGGACAGCCCCCTCCCAATCTCCTGTGCACCCCCAGCCTCATGGGACTCAGGGACCTGTGGGGTGGATAAGCAAGGCGTAACAATAATTTGACAAGAGGCCATGCACATGGTGGTAAGGAGCTTAGAAGCCCACTGAGGTGCCCTGCTTAGCTTGGCCAGGAGGAACTGGCTAAATAAAAAGAGATAAGAATGATGAAACTAGCCAGAAAATAAAAAAAAACTTTAATAGCAAAGATAGCAAACGCCATGCAGGTACAGAGACTAAGTTCCAAAGACCCGAGTGAGGCAAACACAGCTAGGTATAGGGGCACAAGGTCCAATCACAAGGTGAACTCAGAATATGACCTTATATGAACTAGGCATGGAGCCAACTGGAAACAAGAACTGGAAACTTGACCAAGTATAGGATAGCCCTATTACCATACTACTAACTCCCATGACCCCATGGTCCCCACTGTGGCCTGGTCAAGTCTTCTCCCCTCCGTGCTCTGCCTGCTACGGTTCATGGCCAAAGCCTTCTGTAAAATCATCTGAGGTAAAAACATCAGCAGGGCAAGATCCCACACAGTGGCATCTCCCAGGACAAGTCACAGCCTCCAACACTGGAAGGCATGGGGCCCTCCTGAGCCAGCGATGCTTTTTCTGTGGGTTTCCTGCTGGAACCAAGCCCTTCTGTGTAATAGTCCCCATTTCCCTGACAGTTTTTATCGCACAGGGGGACTTGCTGGGCCATGTACAGCCACAACATCTCCTCAGGTGTAGGGTCAAACCTCAGCCTCTCAGTACAGCCAGTGTGGGCTGGGGGAACAGAACAAGGGAATGAGGTTTAGTTACCTTAAGAACCAGTGCAGAAGTGCCAGGCTGCAAGCACAGCCTTGGATGGCCAGCAGCGACTGTGGTGGCAACTGCCAAAACTGTGGAGAGCCTTCCAGAACCTTCCGGACACTGTCAGGTTCAGCAGCTGCTGTGGGTGACACTGGCCCCTCTCGGCTCCACCAGCCACTGCCGGCAGACCCTGGGACTGTGCCTGCATGGCCGCACCTGCCCTCCCAGCCTGTCCAGCTGTGCCCATGCCCACCCCCTTGGAACAACAGGGCCCTTGCAGCTTCAATTCCTCTACAGACTGCTCCCTGAACATGTCAGACTTGGTGATCCTTCCAGGTCCCTTCCAACTGAGACCACTCTGTGACCTGTACCATATAGCAGCTCTCCCTGCAGCTCACTGGGCTCACATCCCACCTCTTCCATGGGAGCCCCTTAGGCCTCACCTGAGCCCTCCACATTGCAGAGCCCGGCCACAGCTCCCCCACGGCCAGGGCACAATGAAATATCCTCACCTTGAAATATCCTCACCTTCCGGGCAGGGCCTCAGTGGTCTGTTTCCCAAGTGCAGTTTCCCTTGCATTGCCAGGCAGGGCTCAGGAGCCAGGGCAGAAACAGAGCCCCATGCTTGTAGCCAAGGTGAGTAATGAGGCCTCCAGCCTGGCACACCTGTGCTGGCCCTGACCATCCCAGAATCCCCTGCATCTTGGCCAACCCATCCCAGTCTCTGGGACAGCTGGGCTGGGCTGGATCCCGGCATCACATTGCATCACATCAATTCCATTCCATTCCATTCCATTCCATTCCATTCCATTCCATTCCATTCCATTCCATTCCATTCCATTCCATTCCATTCTCATGTAGGTACATTTTGCAGCCTCAGCAGTCAAGTCTGAGGGTCTGAGGCAGAGTTTGGCAAAGGAAACCACTCTGAATCTTGTCACTGTGGGAGAATCTCTCTTAACCCTTTGAATGCTCACACTTTCCTGTTCTTGCCCTTCCTCTTTCCCACAGTCTCTGAACAGATAATTTTTGAGTTGAGTTTGGTTTTGTACCAATGGATGTTGGATTTTTGTTTCCTTTTCGTCTGTGTACTTTTGCTTTCAAGGAGCGAACCTTGTCAATGAACGTTGTTGTGTGAACTTTTATATTAACCCTGCATTTGCTTATACCTTTTTCTGGCAATTCCTCTAATTCCTAAACCCCTCTTTTGCAACACACTGTTGTCAACAAGGTGCGCATCACCAGAAGCTTTGTATATTCGTGTTGTGTGTCTCTGGCTTTGTTTTGCTCAGTAGAGTAAAAGAGCCTCCTCTGAACCCAAATGTTTAGATGCTTCCATAAAGCCCTGACTAAAGCATTTCAAATTAAATCAGCTGCTTACTCAAACATTTTCTGACACTATTTCCAGCAGGGTAGAGCAGCAGAGAGCACAGGTGACTCTAACAGAGTCACAGAAGAGTTAGGGTTGGAAGGGACCTCTGCAGATCCCCCAGTCCGACGCCCTTGTCAAGGCAGGGTCACTTAGAGCAGGGGACGCAGGAATGTGTTTGGATGAGTTTTAAATGTCTCTGGAGAGGGAGATCCCACAAGTTCCCTGGGAAGCCTGTCCCAGCGCTGTGCCACCTTCACACACCCTCACACCCTTGCATGTTATGGAGTTGTCCCCATGGCCATGCCTGGCCATCTCTCTGGGGAGGTCCCTGTGCCTGGCTATGTTTGTCATAGCCCCTCCATGGAAGGGACTCCTGGCCCAGGGTTTGGCAGCTGAGGAGAAGTGACTGGGTCTTGGAAGAGCAGTGCCCATGGCCTCGCAGTCCACTGCACCTCACCTCACCATAACCACTTGCCACTCCAAGTTTTAAAGACTTACCACCCTTGCTGAATTCCTTCAATAGGTTACACTCAACATGAAACATGAATTTTCTGGGATTCTTCACTGTCAGCCACCTCCTGCCATGGATTTTTACATTTAGTTGGAGGACATGTTTCATATCTGCCATGTGTGATGAACTCTGGCTTTGTGAAAACCTGTGGTTCTCTATCTCAAAGTCTTCTTCAGCTGTAAGAAGGATTTTGTCATCCAGTAAAGTAATCTCAGTCTAATACTGAAACTCAGATTGAATCAGGTCAGTGGAAGTGGTTGGATTTTCTTCAGGTTTTCCTACAATTAGTTCTGCAAGAAAATTATTCATCCTTACCGGTAAAGTGCGTGAAATACCTGATATGTTTCATTGTTCAATTCTTTCTACCAGGAATATTATGGAAAGAAAAAAAAAAACCCCATCTAATTAGATGCAGATGATCCACAGATTTTCTTTTTTGTTTTCACTTCAGGAATGTACCTATGAATATATTACTGAGAGGTCTTTGCATATTCACTGTTTCTAAAGATTTCATAGCCAAACACTTGTAGATTCAGAAGATTTAAGGTTATCTATTTGAAATTTTTATATCTATTAACAATAGATGTTGCAAGAAAACCTGGAAGTCTTAATAATCCGACAAGATAATAGCAAGATGGCTGCATTTCCCTCAGCTTTATACTGAAATCCACAGCTAAACTAGTGACTTTAGGCTCTTCTTACTGTTGATGGAGACTAATAGGCTTTAGGATGTGATCTATTTCTTATTTAAAGTTTTACAATTATAAGAACAGCCTTTGAAAATAATGTATTTCTCTCCACTGACTAGGAAGCAGTACTGGGATAACTAGGTTAGATATGGATGTTGACATGGCAGATATCCACATTTAATCAGTTGAATATCACTTGCAAAAACAGTTCTTGCCCCAATGAATTTGCTATCTAAATAAGAAAGATGGAAGTGGAAATTTAAAGACATTAAAGAGCTTGCACAAAATCAGAACCTAAAGTATCTCCTGAGTTTTAAGCAGAAGGCTGTATCTGCTTCAATTTTCAGCTGTTCTTTCAAAGCTTCTTTGGCACCCTGAAAAAGTTCTCATCCTACACTGATATGTTGATGGCAGTTTTTCTATGTTTATTTTGTAACTTATTTCCATTGTACTAAAAATGCTGTTTGATTCACTTCTACATGGAGACCTCATAAAAAATTGATAGTCTTCAATAATTTTAAATCATTCTACACTGCATATAGAGATTTAAATTTCAGTGCTATTTTTTTATTAGCACTTTAATTTGGAAGGTACTAGGCTTCTACAAGATTTAAAATTATTGGAGCATTTCAAATTTTTATAAGCTTTCTAGTAAAGATGTGACTGTTGTTCTGGGCTTATAAAGTGTAGGACAATTTAAATTTAATCTAAATTATTTAAATGCTCCAGACTTCAGGGAGATTTTCAATCTCTCAAACTGGGATCCATGTTCAGAGACTAAAGCAATCTTATAATGTAAAGTGCTTGCATCATTTTAAAGACCTGTGGGCAGCATTCTGGGAAGCCCTTTATTATTTTCAGTTTGTTAATTTAAATTATTTGTTTTCATCTGCAATGTATGGCAAGGAAAACAGGTGTAATAAGATCATAAAGGGAAGTCTGTTTCCTCTAGAAAATTTTGTGTGAAAATGAGCTTTTCAGCTGAGATACATTGTGAGGTAATGCAAAGAACACCATTTATTAATGTACATTTTGAAATTTGCTCTAAGATGTTACACATTCTATAGTCTCACCTATGCCCATCGATATTAGGTATACTCATTATCTTACAGTATCAAAGACATTTAGCTTCCATTTTCAATCTTTTCAAGACTTAGTTTCACCTGTGGAAGAACAGAAATGTATTTAATTGCATTTTGTGAAACTTATCTTACGTGAAGATGTTAACTTCCCATAAAATCAAAAAGGCATTTTTTCCCTATATTTCTAAAGCCATCTTTGCCCTAGAATCAACAAAATATTATGGCATTGAAAACATATGGATGTCTGATTCATATGATCTTTTGAAGAAAAATTTCAAAGACCATTGTTGTGTGCCTGGGGAAGAGTTCTGTTAGCATCATCAGTTATTTTAGAATGTGATGTCTCCATCCATGTAACATGTGAACATAACTAATTGATCTTGTCTTTTCCATCACTATGACAGTTATTTTCTGTTAATGGAACATTATTTGCAATTCAGATTGCTTAGTCAAATAAATCTTATTTATTTTTCATAACACTAGAAAACTTCTAAAAGCACAGAGCAATTGTCAAGTGTCCTGGTTGCAAAGAGGACAGACGAGTTTCATGAGGTGTGGTTGTCTCAGTTGTTATTCTATAGCAATCCATCCTCACTGGGAGGTGTGATTTCAGGATGAAATCTCTCTCTTTCTCTCTCTTTCTTCAGCAGAGAGTCAGAGTCACTGTGGACACCAATTCCTCTGCCATACTGCCAGTCCTTTCCCCTTTCTCTCTGGGATGTGGGTATGGGATGCTACCATCAAAAATGGAAATCAACATTGCTGACCCAACAGTTCTGACCCAGAGGCTTCCATGGGGAAAGGACTGGCAAGGGCAATGCCAGCCAAGCCCATCAAGCCAAGCCTAAACAAGTAGAAATAAGGCAGTGGAACAGTGGGAAAGTGGCCGTGACCTGTGGGAACAACCTCTAGAGCAGTGAAGCAGTAGAAGCAGTAGAAGCAGAGGCACCTGTGCTGAACTGAGCCACAATGGAGAAGCAGTACAACCTGACTCAAGCTACCCAGCTTTTGGGGAGTTTCTTTGTCACTGTTTGTCCTTTTTTGAGCTTGGGGCAGCAGGGGGGACACACACTTAACTACAGGCGCTCCCCTGCCATCTTGCCTTTGTTCCCAGTGGCCATTTGGTATGGTGCACAGGAACAGTTGCCATACAGCCTGTATATGGAGAAGTCACATGGGCATGACCTATGTGGGGTGTCCACTATCTTTTGTTCCTCATTTTTTGGGTAAAAAACCCTCTCTTTTTGTATGCCTTTGTTATTAATATTGCTGTCATTATGTTTATCTCATTTCAAAGCTTTGCTCTTTCAGTAAATTGAAGAGTGGAAAGAGAAGTGGCTTATCTGGAGTTCAATTTCCAGATAGTGTTGAAATCTACATAAAGTTAGCAGTGAAAGTTGTTGGAATCATTAATTTTTGTAGAAATGAGCTTTTAGATTCAGTTTGAGCAAAAGTTACGTGAAATCTTTTGTGCATGTGTTAATCAAGATGCATCAAGAGGGACTAGTCAATTGTGATAGTAAAGCAAGGCACCAGAAGCTCTTGAACCAGATCAAGCCAGTGGCAAAATGCCATCTTTGATCTCCCAGTTTCAGGGCTCAGATCCAACCCAGTAGTGGGCAGTCACGGAATTTACACCACCCTAAACCAGAAAGAGCCTTAAAGATATATTATTTGAGTCACTTCTCTTATTTGGAAGATCTAAGATGATTTTTTGAGGTGAAATAATTGATAAAGCCAACTCTGTCCCTTTAATAAAAGAGCAGTGGCCTTCTGTTTGGATAGAATCTTACTGTACAATCCCTGGTAAAGCCCATTTACCACCATCTTGCTCAAATGCATGTAGGACACATGGAAAACACCTATGTTAAAAAAGCTGTTGACCATGTAGAGTGCAAATAGGTAACTACTAACAGGCATTTGAACCCCAATCCCTCTGTATTAATGATATAAATGGGAAAGAAAGAAACAAAGTATATTAACTTATGAAGGGGTGTGATTTGCTCTAATTTTTGCAAACTTGAGGACCAGATTCACTGATTTACTGTAAGTACTTTAGTTGCTTTTCTGTACAAAGAAGTAATGAATTTGGTTTAATGGCAAAGCACTAAACTGAGTCTACAGCTGTGTTCTCTTCTTAGAGTGGTATAAACCATCTGGAGAATACTGCTAAATGTCACCCGCAGAATCAAGTCCATATTCTCAGCTGTCTTAATTTTAGTTTTTTCTAGTAATGCCAGTTTATACCATTGTGAATATGTATAAGAATCTTCATTAAGTCATTTTTGCTTAAATCAAATTTTTGGTTAAATGAAGACAAGATGACAAGATGCAATAATTATTCAGTTCTAATTGTTGTATGAAATATGCAACAAAAGATCTAACTAAATAACAAATCATCCCAACAAATCTGTATAATACAGAAAAGTCCTTGTCTCAGGGTTCCTGCACTGAGTAGGTCTGATGGATCATTAATAATGTTATAGAGCTACAAAATAATAGAATATCCTGAGTGGGATATCTGTGGCCATAATGAATTAAAGGGGTTTTTTTAGGGCCAAAAATGTATCTGTGGGGAAGGTTTACCATTCTTGTATCACAATGAAAGAAAAGACAAAAGTTTAAAAAGACAAGTCAAAAAAGATGCAGAAAAGATGATACAGAAGTTGACAATAAACATTGTGATAATATATCCATGCTCACAACGCCAGATGAAGTTTATGTTACATTTTCACCTTAAAGATGGAATGAAGATATTTTCAAGATTTTTAAATTACCACTGAAGTCATAATAAGCTGAAAACAAATCCAACAAAGAAATAAAAACCACAAACCAAGTTTGTGTTCCCAGGCATATTTTCTGTTCACAGAACGGAAATGAGGAATATGAGATAAGAGAAAATCTTGTTCCATCACCCCATCAATGCTATTGCCAAAGGGTGCTCTTTGATGTAAAGTTTTCCCTATTATAAGAAACTTTTTTTACATTTTCCAACTTTGGCTTATTCATATAAAGCAGAAGAAAAAGTTTCCAACCATCATAGCTGTACTAGGAATTGATAAAATTGTGCATACATACCTATGTATATATGTAAAAAAAAAGTGTTTGTATATGCATGAGATTCCTAATTACTACAATTAATAATAAATACTGTCCCTTTAGTCTGAAGAATTGCTTTATTTTTAAGATATTTTAAAGTCAAATTCCCAAATTCTTTTTTTTTCTTCCTTGATTTCTATTCATAATCATAGTTACTGTTTTATTTGTACCTGTAGCTTTTGTTGTTGTTGTTGTTTGGTTTTGGTTTGGTAGAAATCTCTGATTGTATTTGTGAGGAGAAATTTCACTTTGACTTATGAGAAATTGTAATCAACATATTAATTCAGTTTATAAAACTTCCAGCCAACATATTTTTCTCATAATATTATCTAGCAGATTAATTGTTTGGTGATTGATTAGTTCTCAATTTTAAATTAAATTAATACTTCAGAAGAATCTGGGGATTTTTTAGGGGGAAAACAACAACAGAAAGAAAGGGCAAATAAGAAATGTGGAGATGTATTTGCTTGATTTTGCACAAGAGCGGAAATCAGCACCATTTGCGCCTGATTTGATTTTTTTTTACTTTTAAAAAACCCCAAACTCTAAAAACTTTCACTACAGCAAGGAAAGTAAATAATAGCAAAATATTTCTAAGACATTTTTGTTATACAACTTTGTATTGCTGTGTAAAATATTCTTCCTTAAGTCTAATTATCATTATTCAATCAAGCAAAATGGCAAATGCAATCAAAGTTCATTGAAGTAACCAAAAATTCTTATCAATAAACTCAGGATGGTAAGAAGGGCACCTATTAAATCTTGCAATACACACTGTAAAAATGCTTGTGTGTTGTTAGAGTGCTACTCATCTACACATTATGAATTCTTTATATGCATTAATTCATCTTTGCTGATAAATTTGTTCTTTTTTCCCCCTGAATTTCCAGTAATATTGTGAAACTTAAAATGTAGTAAAGTGACAGCAGATTATTTAAGAGATAAAGTTCTCCTGCACAGACCGTGATAAGATCTCAAGTTTTTCCTTATAGATTTTCTTGTACGAACTATTAGCAAAGTAATCTGTGTTTTGATTTTCCTTTATTTGCATTGCCTTTTTGTTCATGAGGTATTTTGTTCTTGCACTGCTAATTTTCCCCCTTATAATGCTTTTTTATTTTTAATAACAAATGTTTTCAATTTATTAAAATTTGAAAAATCTGCTTTTCTGTCCTTCATACTGTGATTTAAATTTCTAGTGCAATATCTGCTCTATTACTGGCCATCTGTAAAATGGTATGAGGACAGCCGCAATCCTAGTTGGCTGTTTCCCTGCAATCTTCTTGACTTGGTGGGACATCATCAGCAGTTAACTGTAAAACTGTAGTCTGTGTGGTCTTCAATGAAAAAATCATCCCTCTACAACAGCAGATATACTATCCTGTTGTACCATGATTACCATGACTCTTAGTCCCAGTATGTCAAATTTAGAAGTTACTCCTTCCAAACATCCTGCACCCACAAAATTTATTTGCCTGATGCGGCATCTAATGCATCAAGAATTATAAAAAGTAGCATTATTTTTTTCTATAAAAGCAATAGTTTGGTGGAATATTGTATGGTCTCCACTAAATATCAAGAGCATTCCTGAGCTCTGTAACTCTATTGCTTATGTACACATATCGCTAAATGTCTTAAATTGCTTTAATTATTTATTAGCATGATTTCCAGCCATTTCCCAAATCATTTATATTAAGTTCTTGAGAGTTAGGGTGGGTCATGGACCACTCCCAATACACAAATTAGGAGAGTCTATACTTTCTCTGGAGTGTATAAGAATTTAATAGTATGGTTACTAGCTGTTTTGAGTTAGCTGATGTGACTCAGAGAAAGGACCTTGGTGCTTTTAATATATTCCTTTAATTCTTTGAGATGTGGTTTCCAATTTATGCGTTACAGAGATTTATGCATAAACCTCTACGAAACTAAAGGATTTAATTTGCTGGGAAAACTATTTTTAGTCAGGATTATTGCTCAACAATTTGTCCGACCATTAGTTTCACCCTTCATAAATGCTATGTTTACTACTTTCCAGGGGAGAAAAGGATTTACTAACACCCAAAAGACATCAGTGTTTCTGATATGCCTTATCAGGTACCTATTCTCTGAAAGAAGCTAGTACTGTGATTATCTGGCAAGTTCGTGGATTACAGAAAATCCCTTGGAGGAAGTTGTGTGCATGACTGTAGCCTCAGGAGAAAGGAAGGGCATAAGAATAAATCTCTCCTCTGACCAGCATCAACTTCACAGAAGGACAAGCCTGAGGACAGTCATTTTTTGGGGACTGAATCCTAGATGAAAGAGCAATCCCAAAATAAGACACACTCTATCTAGTCAACTTTTCAGCTGAACTGAATAGAAAAAGGTCTTTGGATCAGAACTAAAGTAAAGACTGTCAGGCGCATTCAATTTCCCCCTCCACACACCCCTTATATTTTGTCTTTGAACATAATCACCTCATTAATATTTGAAAAGCAGTACATGTTAGGAAGTCTTCATGCATGTCATGGTGTTAGTCTAATATCAAAAATTATTTCAAAACTTATGGTCTTAAGTAGGAGTATTGCCCACTTCTATAGGGTCCCTAATCCTTGCAATGCAATGTATGTTAGTATTGTTGTTGTTGCCATTATTCATATTGATATGAATATTATTATAAATATCAATATCAATATTATTTTGGCCTGAAAAACACAATTATTTAAATGAGTTTGCATTCTGTTATTCTAGGTTTACTGTTTCTCTTTGCTGCCCTCTGGACAGTTAGACCCAAATTGGTAGAAGCATTTGTATGGATGAACTTTGGATATGCTATTCTAATGAAATGTTTGGTGTTAGTACCTATGGGTTCTGCTATATGAAGAATACAGACATATGGAAAGGGCACAAAATATGAAGAGGAACTAAGCAGGAAAAGGAGTAGTGGGAAACTGGAAACTTCTATCAATTCACGCAGATCAGCTACAGAAGTTTCTAACTGACTGGTTCCAGTGACTTAGTGTGAAAAGTCCTGGGAAGCTTCTCTCACACCCACTGTTCTGGGGACCTGCTCAGAAATTTGCCTGGCTCCTCAGCTGTTGTGGATTTGAGTCTAATTTTCTTTCTTAAGATTCAGTGCTCATGTACCATTGAGCTAAGTAACCTCATTAATTATTTCTCCAGATTCTACTAGTTCATTCTGTTCCACATTTCAATATTTTTCTCAATTTTTCAATCAATTCCTCTCTATTTTCAAGTAGGTCAAGGATGGCTTTTCCTCTGGTTAGTACATGGTTGGCTGTCTTTGGTTACTAGGAGATAATTCCTCTGTAAATGGTGTTTTTTGATTCTGAGTATTTTGAGATTTTGTCCAGGAAATTTTCATTCCTTCAAGTCTCTAGTCATATACCATCTGTCATTTCTTTGTTTTTAATTCCTTGCAACTTTACCTAAAAACTGAATCATTGCATTCATTATCAAGGGTTTGTGGAGTTCTCTCATATCTAGGCCTGCAGTTTTCAAATTGCTTAAAGGAATTATGCACTTATCTTTGCTTGAGTTTGTTTTGAGTTGTTTTTTTGGTTTCTTTGCCTTTTAATATGGAGTAAATTAAATCTACCCAATGATGCGAGGCTATTTGAAATCCTTATAAGAATTCTGATTCCAACTAACGTTTCATTTATGTACCCAGTTGTCTCTGTATATTGGAATTCTAGTTGCAAGAATCATCTTAGGCACACATTCAATGAAGCACATTATGTTATTGTAATACAATCATTTAATACTAATTTTGTGTCTTCCTGTTATCTTCTCTGTTCTGCTTTTGCAATTATCAAAGTATGTAGTTTGCTATTTACTCATTTTTCCCCAGATTTTTTTCATTATCTACTCTGCATAAGATTCAATGTTTTATTAGTAACAGTTTGGATTTCCAGTATGTACCAGATGGAGTTAAAAGGAAGCTATTTTTCCCTCTTCTAACTGCTAACAGTTAACACTTCTGAAGAAATGTACCAATTCTGAACTTAGGTTAAGTAGTCATATGTCAAAATATGGTAAGTCTCAGCTCAGACTACTGCAACATGCAAGACTTGCAGCTGTTATCATTAATAATACAGAACATGGAGACAATTGTAATATCTGTTGAAATCCTCAGTATCATAGAAATTATGATCAGCAAATCTTTGACATGATTATTTCATCAGTCTATAGTTTGTGAATACTAATAAGATGTACTTTTGACACAGGCATCATGTCTGAACTAAAAAGCCATTACCAAAATTATAATATAAATAAAATGTGGAATGAAAGGCTAATAATGAGTGTGCCAGATGTTATACTCTGAATGCTTAGAATATTTATGGACTGTTCCAGTCAGATGGTGGATGCTCTGGACACATGGAGCACTTGAGAAATACAACATCAAAATATACTGAATAATACAGTATGATACAGATGTTTTCTAGGGGATGGTAGTTACTGCATTCCTGACTAAGCACTGGAAAGAAAATTGGAATTTCAGTCATGTGGAAAAGGGGTGTTGGTGCATATTCTATTACTGGTTAAATAGCATTCATCTTTTCACTGATGACTGGAAAATAGTACTATTTTTCATCTCATTCAAAGAGAGAGAAAGACAAAGAAAACAATCAAAAGAGAGAGCCAAGCACTTTCAAGAACCTATTAACTGAATTATGGAATTAATCTATCAATATTCTGCATGTTAAATCATATTCTTAAATATATGCAAAACCTATTTAATGCTTTAGTGTATACTTTTTGCTTTTGGTTTGCCCCAAACAACGTCAGTATTATTGCGGGAGTTGTTTTGTCACTGATTAACTCTGAGAAGCAGAAAATATCTGTGTGTTACAACAAATAGTATGCAATAGGAAGTGAGAAATGTAGCTGTAAGGGGCCTAAAGGTTTGTGTCTAGATGAAAAGCATTCATTCCATCAAAAAAAATTATGACCAAAGACTGAGATACAACTGTAGGTACTCCAATGAGATCATGAAAAAATGAGAGGGACGAGTAATTTTGACATTTATCAATACTTCATTATTTTTCCTCAAATCCTGGAACTCATTAATCTAAACTGAAGACTATTGGCTGTTTTTAAGTGTTGCACTGTTCCTTGCTGGACTTCATGAACTTCCTATCAGCCCATTTCTCCAGCCTGTTGAGATCCCTCTGGATGGTTGCATGACCATTAGCGAGTCCTCCCAGTCTGGTGTCATTAGCAAACTTGCTGAGGGTGAGCTCTGCCCAATCATCCAGATCATTGAGGATGTTAAGCAGGACTGGACAAGTACTGACTGCTGGAGTACACCACCAGTCACTGGTCTCCAACTTGCCTCTGTTCCACTGCTCATGACCCTCTGGGTCTGTCCATTCTTCCAGTTTTCAAAGCACTTCACTGTCTACTTATACAGCCCATGCTTCATCAGCTTGTCTATCGGTATCTTAAAGGAGACTGTGAAAGATATTGCTGCAATTGGAGCAGGTAATATCTACTACTCTACCCTCATCTGCCAGGACAGTCATTTCACTATAGAAGTTCATTAAGTTTGTCAAGTGTGTTTGTTCTCCTTTGTGAAGCCTTGCTGGCTATTTCTGATAATTGTCTTCTTTACATGCCTGAAAATAGAGTTTAGATTTAGTTTATCTCCCTAAAGACCTTCAGAGGGACTGAGGCTGACCAGTCTATAGCTCCTGGGTCCTCCTCCTTGCCCTGTCTGAAAATAGGAACAGCATTTACTTCCCTTTCAATGGCATCAGCAAGATCTCTCAGAATTTGTGGGTGTATCCCCTCACTGATGATGGATTTATGTATATCTGGTTCGCTCAAGTATTCCCTGATATGATTCTTTTTCAGCAGCTTTTCATCTTCTTTTCTCCAGATTGTTCCCCTTGTTTCTGATACCTGGGATTCCCCAAAGGCTGGGTTTTATACTAGATACTACACTTTCTAGGCAAAGAAGACATTTAGCACTTCTGCATTTCCTGTGTCTTGTGAACCAGATCTCTTCTCTCATTCAGCAGTGGTTATCCTTGTGTGTTTGTATCCCCTCTTTTTTGCATAAGCACATTGAGAATGAATGGAAACCTCAGGGGTTTTTTTTCAGCCAAAAAAATCTCATGATGTAACACATAAAAATAGGGAGCCAAAGAGATGCAGCTTTCTGATGTGCCCTGTGTTATCTGGTGAAATGCAAAAGACAAATTCTAGTCTATTAAAGAATTTTCAGGGAAAAAAGCACGGGGACATTATTTTAGTTAAGAAGAATGGCCAAATGATATAATTGTGTCTATTGTAAAAGTTTGATAGAATGGGTTTGGGGTCAGACGTTGAAGTTTTCCCTGGATCCTGTAGTGAATTTGATGTGGGATGAGGGATGTCTGGATGAAAGAATATCCTCCACTATCAGGAAGTTCTAGAGTGCCATTAGAATGTGAAAACTAGCTGAGATTTCCCTAGGAATTATGTTCCAGAGGGAATTTTTAACAGGTAATTCTCTGATAAAGACAAGCAAACACCACTCTATCTAGAAAACAAGGCTGTCTGTCATACAATAAGAGTTTGAAGCAAATGCTTAAACTCCGAGAGTTCCAGTGGGGTGTATTACAGTCATTAAATGAACACAGAGGGAAACTAATCTCAGGGCTGGTCATTAGCTAAAAGTTCAGAGAATTAGACTGCAGTTTCCCAAAGTCATTGAGGAAACTAAGGTCTCATTCAACAGTGAAAAAAAAAATCCAAAATCCTGAACGCCTTTGTGAATCTTGGCCTGAGGCAAAATTGGTTTAAACTATCTCTTTTATTCAGGCTGTGAAAGATTTTGAAATGGACTTATATTACTCTGGAGACAGATGCCAACCATTCATTTATAAGGTGTCCTAATATGATACTTTTTCAAGCCCATTTGTCACAAATTTTTCACTATTCATGAAACTGTAGAAGGTTATTTCAGACCAAAAGAAGTGAAGACAATTTTCTAGCAGAGCTGATGGGCTTGGGAGTTCAGAAATGCACCTGAGAGGTGAAATATCTAGTTCAAAGACTTAAATTTAGTGTTTGCTAAATACAAGAGAGAATATGTATTACAGAAAAGGTTAAATTGAAAGGCCTTGATGGAATTTGTTTTGGGTGGTTTTCTTTAAAGAAAATGTCTTATACACCCAGCTCTTATGAGGAAGAAATAAGAACCAAGCCTCTAGTGCATGTTTAGATATACTCAATAAATTTAATAGCTGTTTAATTCTTTAAAATGGGGGTGGAAATAGAAGCTTAATGTCTTCATTTAAACCAATACAGTATCTTTTAAATTTACCGGATTTTGGGAATAATTACACCTGTATTCTCTGGCAAATAAATGGCCAAAACGCAAAGTTTTAGCTCTTTTTCATCCATTGAAATTACATAGCTAGTGAAGTAGAAGAACCAATTTTTTCTAAGCCAAGGAAGATACTGCTGGTCTGATATGGTTTGCAATTATGATTTTATTTGATACAAAGTTGATGAGTTTGAGGTTCATAAGGATTTCTTTTGAATTACCAAATCATTTGGTGCAGATCACTCCAGAGCCAGGAGATGATATGATAGAGTTTTGTCATTATTAGTCTGAGCTATATTGAAACAGTGACCTAAAGCTAGAAAGTGTCCATATTATATTTCCAGTTCCCTCAGTGAAACACATCCTGCAGGGTTCATACTTATCTATAACAACAGTTATAATGAGCAGAAAAACTATAGTTTTGTTTGGGGTGGGGTTTTTTTTTTGGTCTTTTGGGGGGTTTTTTTGCCTCTCTGGGGTAGATTTGTTGCCACCAGCTTTCATATTCATGTCTTTCAGGCCTTTGGGTAATAGAGCTTGGATCAGAAAGTTGTATTCAGAAAAAAATGACAAGTTTCTGGGGATTATTTTTTAACTTCATATTAAGGGGCTTGTGGTGACAATAACAGATTTTAAGGCATAACACCAAAGCTAGAAATAGTTTATGTTCACAATTATGAAGTAATTGGAAACAAGGTCCTATGCTAACATTTGTATTGCTGCAAAGTTTGAGACTTGTATAAGGCAAATCTCAATATGTTTTCCTTCCATAACAATTTACTCTAGTTTACTCTAGAGGTCATTCTCCTATACCATTAACATATTTTTTAAAATGTAAAAGTGGGAAAAGCAGCTGTAAACAGCAGAAAACTAACTCTGTCATCAGATGGTTACCTTGTAATTCAAACTGCAGGATTTATGAATGGAATTTGCTGTATGAAGAGATGATGTGAAGGGTTCCCATGTTGCCTGCTGTGAGAACATTCATTTCGACTATATATAGATAAATCATATTAAGAGAAACAAAGAATGACATCCATATAGACTGACCTGCTTGAATTTTGAGGAACAGGCACAATTCCTACAAAGTGACCATCCAGCCTACACTTAGATTAATACTTTGTATACCATAAAAGCTTTTAATGTAGAATAATTGACAGAATATTTCTCAACACCAGATAGGGGTTCCCACACTATGGACAGATGCCATGGCCTTAAATGTTAATTCAAACTCCATACAAATTTATTAATGAAGAATTAATCCAAACTCCACATGAAACAAAAGTTTTTCAAAAAGGGCTAGGTTGCTATGTGACAGAACAGAATGCAACTGTAAACTTACTCAGAGGTGTTACATACATTGGGCCACAGAGAGTGTGGATTTTCCTATACAGAGCAATATGCAGCATTTTACACTAGGTCTGGTTCTTTTTCTAGTTTTAATACTTTTATAGCAAATATACTATGAATTTTAATATTAATTTTATTTTGTACCTTTCTTTCCTGTAGTTCTTTAAATATCCTGATGGAAAGTTATTAATAACACCTACAGAAAAATGTTTTAATAAATAATATTGACATCTTGTGTGGGGTATGTGGTGTTTTTCACTATGTATGTCTGATTAAATAAGTGTCCTGAGGACATAATCGTTTAAAATAAACTATATAAAAACATTTTTTTTTATACTGGAAACAAAGAAGTCCAAATATTTCAGCTATCTTAAAGGTGACCATTAAAGGAAGTTACCACGAATCTTAAATTGATATCAAGATGTTTTCATTTACATTACACAAATTTCATGGGCACTTATAAGTAGGAATGTGTTCTCTAAGCTCTCCTGCACTTTCTATTAGTCTAGGGGATTTTTATTAATAATGTGAGAAGATATTGAAATGGGCAATTTAGCATTTTAGCATTTAGAAATTAAAGATGCAATTGCCTAAATATAATTTTGGTACTATTTGATAGGATGTTTGACATATTTACCTGGGGTAAACAGGCATGAGACAATATCTATAGAAATTCATGCCTGCCTTTTTGCTCATAGAAAGACTGCCAGAAGACAGGTGACAATCCTAGGACATCTGTGAAATGGTCCTAAACTTAAGTGACTTAATAGACTACAAATAATCATTAGTGATTTTCTGCATGTGATTCCACACACAAGGTCTAATCTTTCTTTTAAATCTAATATAAATATTCAGAAATTGAACCCTGTTTCTAGTTTAATTGAATAGTTTTTTATGTTTGAGTGACATTTTCTCGCTGCAAAGCAAATACTCTAAATGTGGGATTTTTCCATATTTTTGTCATTAACCAGTTTGACTATTTCTAATTATGTTTTCCTTGCTGTTTGTGTATGTCTTTTTGCAAACAAACACAAAGAAACCACATGCAGTTTTGCATTCAGCTCACAGAGGTATAATCTGTTCCCTTTGCTGGAGGAAATCCTCGGTGATGTGTTGCCAATATTTTAACAAGAGACTCTCACAAATCATTCTCCCCCTTAAGCTTGTGTTAAATCCATGCATCAGGAGTATGTGTACTCCAGAGAGGAATGGCAATAGACTCATTTGTTTCCAATTTAATGAGAAAATGCATTCTCATAAACATAACCAAGAAAGATAGGATCTTATTTGGCTAACAGACTGGTACGAAGCTCCTGGAAATATCCAGACTATGTTCCTTGGTAAAAACATACTGATGAAAAGCCTGTGTGCAGATGGATTTACTAGGACAACACTGTGCTTTGTAACAGCATGTGAGCAATACTGTTATTCATTATCTACTGAGGTGTAATGCATGGTAAGGTGTTTGTTTTCCTCACTATAGTATCCTTAATTCTATAAACTCCTAAGAGTTCCCAAATTAAAAATGTTGTAGATATGGTACACACATGCACATACACACAAAAAGCCTGACTAAAAAATTTTGTATATTCTGAAAAAAGTTTCCTCCTTTTAAAATTGCATAATGACACCCTTATAAAAGCACTTGTGTCTGTGTATTTTTCTTTCCCAGGGCAATTACAAGGGCTTAGCAAAGCACTATTGTATGAGGATTATCCTTAAGAATTTTCAGAGCATGGGACTAACAGTGGAATATTCCTAAGGATCTTCGCACAAATAAGTGATGTAGAAAGGATGCAAACACACTGCATAGGTCTGCTTCTGACAGTGGCTGAGAAACTAATGAGAGCCATAACCTTTAGGCTACCATAAATTTGAGGAAAGAAATCTGTTGTTCTAAGCTGTTGAAACTGTTTCACACTACACGGATAAATGAATTATTTATCAGATGAAAAAAGAGGGATGCAACAGAAGCAACTGTGGCACATCCTGTTCTCATGTGCTCTAGCAGCAGTGTTGTGTGATTTAAAATAGTGGCACAGGCTTAATTTTTCTCTAAGGCCATGAAGCATGCATCACCTCAAGAGCAGTTTTAATCTAGTACTTGCATGAAATATATTAATTTTGCTAAATTTTGAATAGGAAAAGTATTTAATAAAATTATCCATACCCTAATCATGAACAGTCCTCAAAAATTTGAATTAAAATATGCTTACTCTTTCTGATCAATAAGTATGTAAAAAGGGCATGGAAAGGAAATCACTTGTAAGGTTAGCCTGGAGAAAAGGAGGCCCAGGAGATGCTTTATCACTCCCTAGCCCTACCTGAAAGGAGGTTGTAGTGAGTTGGAGGTCAATCTCTTCTCCCAACAAGTGACAAGACCGGACAAAATATCCTCAAATTCTGCCAGGCAAGGTTTAGATTGGATATTAGGAAAAATTTCATCACTGCAAGGGTAGTCAGGCATTGGAATAGGCTCTCCAGGGAAGTGGTGGAATCACCGTCCCTGGAAGTGTGCAAAAAACACATAGATGTGACACCTGGGGATATAATTTACAGGTGGGCTTAGCAATGCCAGACTCAATTGAGGCTGGACTCAGTTTGTGACCATAGTGCAGGTAGGAGACAATCAAATATTAAAAGGAGAGAGAGCTACAGATAGGAAGTTCATTTTCATGAATGCACAAGAACAGTGCTTGGAAAACCAAAAATGAGATATGAAGAATTATGAGCATACATAAATTCCCCTTGGGAGGGATGCAAATAGCATTAATCTCTTTCTCTCTGTGTGTGCTTAATTTATTACTGTTCACATCTCTTGTATTTGTCTCTTGTGCTGAATAGCGTTTACATGATGTCCTGGTTTGGGACAGGACAGTGTTAATTTCTGCATCTGCCAGAAGTGGGCAAGGCTAGGACCCAGCGATTATTATTATTATGAAGGGAGATCACACCCCCTCATTTGCTGAGGACAGGGGAGGGCTCTGGGTCTGGCTAGTGTGGGGAGGAAGCAGTCATATATTTTCAGGACTTGTCCAGGAAAGGTGAGTAAGTATGTGATTAGTCCAGCTTTTTTCTTACATGCTCTGTTATTAGGACTTTGCTGTTATTGTTCAATGTTTTACTTATTAGCTGTTTTCAATAAAATGTTCTTGTCTCAACCCATGATCTTTACCTTTTGTGTCTCCACTTCTTCTCTCTGTTCAGTCTTACAGGGAGAGGGAAGGAGAAGTGAGGAATAGCATGTGGTTAAGAGCAGTTAGTGGGAACACTAAATTAGAAACTACCGTTCCTAAACAACACCTTTATTTGGCACCCAACGTCAGGCACAAAGTTTTGGGGTGACAACAGCTGCCCAGAGATGGTTGGAAAGGAATCTCATCTGACCATTTGCTGTATTAGGTAATGAACCATGGATCACAATGTTACTTGGTCTCTTCATGTGTGTGGTACCTAAGTCTGTGTGTTTTCCTTTATATGCAACATGTGCTACTCATGATGATATTTTTCAGAGCAGGGAGAGGGATCAAAGTTGCTTTGTTACTGTACTGTGTGATTCCAGCTTGTTACTTTATAACATCCAAGGCAATGAGAGTCATTTGGGACGTATATTCAGTGTTGGTCTCCTACCCTTACCTCAGGTTCTGTCTGTAAAAGTTCATTAGCAATCGTCCCCAGTCTGTGGGGGAAAACTGGGAAGGATTATTTTCTTTGTCTTTTCAACCCTTTTCCTCCTTTAGACCTGTTAAAATAGCTTTTGAGGATTTTGAATTTCCCTTGGATGTTAAGGAATGCATATGCTTGTTGCTAGGTCTGCCAGGTCTCCTCAGTGCAGTCCACAACACATTTAGAGTTACAAAAGAGATATTTTAGGATGGTCTTTCAGACATATGCTCTAAAGTTGGATAGTCAGAAGTGACATGGAAGATTGGAGAAAATGGGCCAGCTCTTGAAGGACAATTCTGCTCCAATGGTTTGAAAATTCAGCCCTGAAGAACTCAGCACCCTGATAACATGGCAAATTTTTGGAAAGAAAAATGCTCTTGCAATTCCAGAGAGGTATGAAGTTATGCAATGAGCCTCAGCTGCTATTTACCAGACACTGCTTGTCATTAGACAGCACGTTCAGGAGGATTTGGAGGAAAGCAGACCTATAATGACTTTGACCACTAAAACTGCAGCTGAACCAGAAGAGCAATCCATTTTATTAGCAATTTCCCTTAGACAAAAGAAGAATTCAAGACCAAATCAATTCACTTAGTGAGGGATGAAGAGGAGGTAGGTCCCTCGCAACATTAATATTTATTTGCTGTTTCTATAAATTGTTCAGATCTCAACCCAAGATCTTTACCTGTTGAGCCTCCAATTCTCCTCTCCATTCAGCTGCAGTAGGAGTGGGAAGGGGAGTGAAGAGTGAGAGAGCAGATCTAGTTTGGAATTGTTAAGTCGGGACACTTAATTGGGGAATACCATTCCTAAACCATGACACATAGTAACCTGATAGAATAGATCCATGCATTCTGGATACCCTTACAAGGTGATATATCAGATAAATTTTGGCCCCCCAGAGCTAAGTGAATATTTTGACATGAAAGTCAATGAATTCAGCATTTCATTGGTCTCCTGTCTTCTCTGAGATGCATAGCATTTGCCATTCCAACTATATATTACAAAACCACATCATTATTTAAGATCTGTCCTCTAACTTTCATTCCTTCCTGCCAACAGACTACTGTGTGCAATGCTGCATACTCATTTTCACTTAATGATCAGGAAATTGATTAGGATGCAAAGAGGACAACAAAGTTGATTAAAGGTTTCCCAACACTCACTTGCAGAAAAAAAAACCCAAAAAAACCCCAAGCCTTTAAATATGTCAAGCTTGGTTAAGATATAAAAGAAAAGTGATCTGATAATGTGAAGAAATATCTGATGCTGTCAGCACTTCAAATGAAAATATAGCAGACTGTTACCAGAAGAATTGGAAGGAATGATATAAAAATACCCACATGAAAACAGTGTTCTGAACTTGATGGAATAAAATTCAGGCAGTGGATCAGATCAACAACAGACTGAAAATGATGGAAAATCTCAAATATTATGTCTCATTTCATCTTTTCATAATACTCTCTAAAGAAATAACAAGATGGCACTGTTTAGAGTGTGTAGGTCAGAATGGTGAATTCTAATTTGAGCTTGGTTACTGACTCATAGGAGAACGTGAAGGGATTATTTCCATCAAGGCAAGAATTCTGAAGTATAACGCGGTGATAATAAAAGCCAACTTACTTTTAGGAATTCAGGGAAGAGAAAGTAGATTTAATATATGAAGTAAATTTATAAAAATGAAAATGGCATGTGTATCAGGATTTTCTGACTGTTGCTCAAAGCAGTAATTTGATTTCTGAAAGGCATCACAGAATATAGATATTGCAGAGAATACTGAGGGTGAAAGAAAAGTCTGAGTTTTACTCTGGAGCAGATTAGAGTTTCAGTGTCACTTGAAAAAAATTGAATACATATAAGGAAGTTTTAAACACTGAGTTTTCTCAAAAGCGATATATCTATATATACCCATATGTGTACATAAGATAAGAAATGCAAAATCAAGAGATTAGTCAAATTATTCATAAAGGCATCAAAGCTCTCTGAATATGACAGGCCTTTAAAACCAATATAAATATTATCTAATAATTACAGGTAATAAAATAAGGCTGCCATTGTTCCATTCACAAGAAAGAAAAGTATTTTTAAAAACTGTATTGCTCAAATTATATTTCAGATTATTTGCTATTGTGACTCTTTTAAGAGTTTTAAAGGATTAATTACTATTAACAAACTTAGCTTCTGTAAGTCTCTAAATAATTGTCTGCTTTAATTCAGATAACCATTTCAGAAGACAGGATATAAGTTAATTTCTCTAGTGGTCGCCAGGAGTCAGCTTCACTAGGTCTGGATGTGTGCATCCTTGTGATAGTGTCCTGTATGATCTAGCATCAGTGCAACAGAAACAGCATTAATTAAACAAAAGAAGCATTAATTAAACAGAAAAAAAACCCCCAGTTTTAAGAGAGGGAACGTGGTCAGCAGTGGATGAATCCGACTCTTTAAGCAGACCATTGAATATAGAAGTGTGTGCTTGCAGACTGCAAAGCAAATGGTATCCTGGGCTGCATGAAAAGCAGCATGGCCAGCAGGTCGAGGGAGGGGATTCTGCCCCTGTACTCTGCTCTCATGAGACCTCACCTGGTGAGCTGTGTCTAGCTCTGGTGTCCGCAGGAAGGGCATTGATCTGTTGGAACAAGTCCAGAGAAGGGCAATGAAGGTGATTAGAAAGATGGAACAGCTCGTCTATAAAGAATGAGAGAATTGGGATTGTTCATCTTGGAGAAGGCTCTGGGGTAAGCTAACTGTAGCCTTCAAGTACCTGAAGGGAGCCTACAAGAAAGATGGAGAGAAACTTTTTGTATGGGTGTATAGTGACGGGACAAGGAGGAATAGCTTTTAAAGGGAAGAGAGTAGGTTTTAATTAGGTATAAGGAAGAAATTTACCTTGAGGGGGGTGAGGACCTGGAACATGCTGCCCAGAGAAGCTTTGAATGCTCCATCCCTGGAAGTGTTCAAGGCCAGGTTGCATGGGACTTTGAGCAACCTGGTCTAGTGGAAGGTATCCCTGCTCATGGCATAGAGGTTGGAAAAAATTGAGCTCCAAGGCCCCTCATAGATCAGGCTGTTCTATGATTCTATTGGCAAATGTGGGGCAGGGGAACTTGTAGGGTCAGCAGGTATTTTCTCCTTCACTTCTGAATGAGCTGAGAATTAGCAGTTTCAACAGATGTATTTCTATAAAGAACACAGAACTTGTATTCATTTACACAAGAGTTTATTTATGAAATGATAAATGTAAACAATCATACATTTAAGCTGAAATATGATGAGAAACAATGTCCTGATGTTAAAACCAGGAAACACAACTGAAGTTATTTTAAATCAGAATAATTATAAGGTTTATAGTAGCTGAGTTATAAATCCTTCATGACAGGGAAATGGATTTTTAAAAGAAAATTGCACAGGATTTTTTCCAGAAGTATTTTTGTGAACATCTTCTGAATACAGTTCTGTAAAGCTTATCAGAAAATTTATAATATCCCAATAGAATTAAAAAAAAAAAGAACTGAAAAGTTAAGCATTCTTTTCATTTTAAGAGTGAATAATGGTCAGATAAAATAAATTATCAGTTGAGATTACTGAAAGATAAAACAATTAATATTTTCCTGTCCTACCTGTCTGCCGTACTCAATGTTTTCCTATTTTGGCTATTCAAAAGCATGTTTCCCTCTTTTCCCAGCACATCTGAGAAGCAGATTTATTTAGAAATTATAAGGATTAGGAAATAATTTTCAGTTACGGATCAAGCATATGTGTTAAAATGGCATAACCTTCACAAAAGAAGGCAAGAATCCTTAGCTATAGAAAAAAATTTATCTTTCTTTTGCGTCTGCGAGAGAGAAATGGTATTGTATATACCATTGGACTAATTCTTACATGCCATCTATCTGTGTACTTATGTCCACTTCGATAAACCTAGCATGCATGGATGATTTGCTTCCTGAGCCCTTGGGATTAGAAGGTGTTGTTTATTCATTAACTAGGAATAAATGATTCAAACTCAGCAATTGAGATAATGGTCCAAATTGGGGAATGTTAACCTCTATTAACCTCCATTTTACACTTCCTATACCTTGTCGAAATTGCTTTGATCTCCTGGTAATATTTTATTACAGTCTTTTTGACAATAGGATTTTTCAAATTAAGAAAAGTATAATAGTTTATTTATTTGTTCTATTATTCTGTATAATGAAGTATAGATTGTATTTTACAAGCCAAAATCAAGAAGATAGTTTTTCTAATTCTGGTACATAGTTAACATAAAACTGAGCTTTTGACAAAAAAATTATTAATTACCCATAAAAAATCCAAAATTGAAACTGTTTTTAATAATTGTCTATACGATAAGGTATCACAGAATTTATGAGACAAAAGTAAAACAGAAGCTTTTTTTACTCTGAAATTCAGACTTCAAAAATTATGATTTTATGTAATTTTATGTAATTTTAGCCAGATGGCTTTCCATCAATATCATTCAATAGTGAAATGTTGCATACAACTTCACACTCATGCTAGAAAATTATTTGCATTTTTAGCAGAATGTTTTCATAGAATCATTCAATATCCTGAATTGGAAAGGACCCAAGAAGATCATTATGTCTAGCTCCTAGACAGGGAATGCAAAATTCCATCAAGAGCCTGAGAGCATTGTCCAAATATTTCTTGAACTCTGGTAGGCTGGTGCTGTGACCACTTCCCTAGGGAGGGTGGTGAGTTGACCTTGTCTGGACAACAGGTACCCACCAAGCCACTCTACTACTCTCCTTCCCAGATGGACATGAGAGAGAAAACGAGATTGAAAACAACTCATAGGTTTAGATAAGGCAGTTTGCTAAAGAAGAATTTGCATGCATGCCTTAGTTTTGACACCAAAAAGAGTGTAGAGGATTGATCCTGGCTGGATGCCAGGCAGCCACTAAATCCTCACTATCACTCCACTCCATAGCTGGACAGGGAACAGAAAATATAACAAAGGGTTAATAAGCTTAAATAAGGACCCTCCTTCCCCCCGCTCCCCCCTTCCCAGGTCTACTTCCTCTATTCCAGTGGTGCAGGGAAACAAAGAATGGGGGTTACTGTCAGTTCATCACAGGCTGCTCCTGCCATTGCTTAAGTGCGTCATCCACCTCTAACATGGGGTCCATCCCATGGGAGACAGTTCTCCATGATCTTCTCCAATATGAGTCCATCCCACTGGCAGCAGTTCTCCTCAAACTGCTCAATGTGAGTCACTTGCACAGGTGGAGTCCCTCAAGGACAGGCTGCTCCAGGGCAGCAAGTCCTACAGGGCTGCAAGTCCTACCAAGAATACTGCTTCAGTGTGGGCTCTTCTCTCCACAGATCTGCAGGTCCCTTCCAGGAGTCTACTTCAGCACAGGGTCTACTTCAGCACTTCTCCCACGGGTTCACAGCCTCCTCTCAGACATCCACATGCTCCCTCGTGTTCCCTCCATAAGCTTCAGGTGGTTCTCTGCATCCCTGTTGTCTTCCATGGGCTGCAGGGGCACAGCTGCCTCATCATGGTCTTTACCACGAGCTACAGGGGAATCTCAGCTCCAGTCCCTGGAGTGTTTCCTCCCCCTCCTTCTCCACTGACCTTGGTGTCTGCAGGGCTGTTCCTCTCACATGTTCTCTCCCTTGCCTTCTCTGGCTGCAATTACATATGTGCAGTAATTTTTTTCTTCTTCTTAAATATGTTATCACAGAGGCGTTACCACCCTTTCTGGTTGGCTCACCCTTGGTCAACAGCACACTGTCTTGGAGCCATCTGGCATTGGTTCTGCTGGACATGGAAGAAGCTTTGAGCAACTTCTCACAGAAGCCACCCCCTAACAAAGCCTAGTCATGCAAGCCCAATACAGGGAGCCTGTTTCAGTGACCAGCCACTCTCTGTGTAAAGAACCTTCTCCTAAGTAAGAATCTAAATATTTCCTGAAACAATTTCATGGCATTCCCTTGGGTCCTGTCACTGGTCACCAGAGAGAAGAGATCAGTGTCTTCCCTCCTCTTCTCACAAGGAAGTTGTAACTGCAATGAAGTCCACCCTCAGTCTCCTCCAGGCTGAACAGACCAAGTGACCTCAGCTGCTCCTCATACAGCTTCCCATCACATCCCTTCACCATCTTTGTTGCCTTCTTTTGGACACTTTCTAACAGTTTAATACTACTTAAAAACTGCCCCCAGCACTCAAAGTGAGGCTGCCCCAGTGCAGAGCACCCCAGGACACAGTTGCCCTTCCTGCCTGCCAGGACTCTGCTGTCTTTTATTCAACTTGCCATCAACCAGGACCCCCTTGGTTCCTTTCTGCAGCACTGCTTTCCAGCATCTCAATCCCCAGTCTGTACATACATCCAGGGTCGCCCCATCCCAGGTACAAAATCTGGAATTTGTTTTTATTAAACTTGATATGGCTGGTGATTTCCCAGCCCTCTAATCCAGCTCTCTCTCCCCTGCTTGCCCATAGCATGATGTGTTTATCCAGCTGAATGCTGGGCATTTAATCCAGAAAATACTGTAAGGGACAGTATAAAAAACTTTGATGAAATCCAAAAAGATTGCATCAACTGGTTTCCCTTGGTCAATTAGGTGTGTTACCTTGTCAAAAAAGAAATTATGTTTGACAAGCAGGATTTCCATCATGAAGTCATGCTGACTGTGACCAATGACTGCATTGTTCTTCAGGTGTTTTTAATACCTCAGTGAATAATCTTCTCCATAATTTTAGCAATCACTGAATTGAGACTGACAGGCCTGTAGTTTTCAGGGTCATCCTTCTTGCCCTTCTTGAAAATTTGGACAATATTAGACAGCTTTCCGTCCACTGGGACCTTCCCAGATTCCCACAACTCTTCAAAAATCATAGAGAGATGTCTTGCAATGACATTATCCATCTCTTTTAGTATTCTTGAATCCTATCGGCCCCCATAGGCTTATAGAGATCCAGCTGGAGCAGCAGCACCTGCACAAGTTCAAGGTCAGGTGGGAGTTGATCATTCTTGCAGTCATGGTCCTCCAGCTCAGAGCACTGGGACCTCCTTTACCACATTGTTAGTGTTGAAGAAAGAGGCAAAAAAAGCATGAAACCTCTCTGCCTTGTCTCTGTCCCTGTTCGTGATGTGACCATCCATATTCTGTATGGGGATGATGTAATATTTGCACTGCATTTTGCTACTAATGTATTTAAAATACTCTTTTTTATTTCCTCCCATGGTACTGTCCAGCTTCAACTCCAGCTGAACTTTGGCCACATGAATTTTCTCACTACAGAGGCATCTCTGCAGTCCTCCCATGGTCACCAGACTTTGGCTCTGCTGGACATACAGCTTCTCTTCTTGCCTTATTTACAAAACAACATCCTTGCTCAGCCAAGCTAACTTTCATCCTTGTCTGCTTGACTTTCAACATTTTGGAATTGCCTGCTCCTGTGCCTTTAGAATTGCCTGCTCCGGTGCTTAAAAAGTGACCAGCTCTGGTGGACCCAAACACCTTCTAAAGTGAACTGTAGTCACTAGTTGACCAAGCAGCCTAAAATCTGCTCTCCTCATGCCCAGGGTTGAAGTGTTGCTATTTCTTTTCCTGCTGTCAGCAGAGATTTTAATCTCAACTGCTTTGTTGTCACTGTGGTCAAGATGGCCATCAATAACCACTTCACTCATGCAACCTTCTCTGTTAAAAAACAAAACAAGAACACCTTTCCTAGTCAGCTGCCTTAGTATCTGTACCATGAAGCTATCATCAAGTGTTTCACCCATCTTCCAGACATGTTTGTGCCAGCTGTGTGGTATTCCCAGTTAATATCCAGCAAGTTGAAGCCCCCCATAGGGATAAAGACATTTGATTACGAGGGGTCCCTTCGTTTCTTAAAGAATAATCAGTGTGATTGTCCTGGCTAGGTAGTCCTTAACTGACTTCCACAGTGACATTTCATTATTTGTTTGTAACTTATTCCTTACCCAGAGACTTTCAACTGTGCCATTGTCAGCTGTGAGCTCCATATATTCCAACTCCTCCATTACATACAATGCCATGCCCCTGCCCTGCCTATCCCTCCTGAAGAGCCTCCAACCATCCAGTGTGGCACTCCCATCACAGAACTCAACCCACCAGCTTTTGCTTATGACAAGATGTCAGATCTCTAGGACTGCACCAAAGCAGTCAAGCTCCTTTTATTTTATCCTGTTTTTAGAGTTTCAAAATAAAGGAGTTTCAGTGCTCATCTGTTTTGTGGGTTAACACCATTAGGCTTCTAAGGCCCACACAGACACTCACTCCTTCCCCCCAGTAAGATGTGGGATGGAGTTGGAAAAGCGGAAGTGACAAAACTCGTAGGGTAACATACAAAAACAGCAAAAACCCAGTAAAAAAAAAAAAAAAGGGCAAATTAAAACAAGTGATGCAAAAGAAATTGTCCACAAGTTAAACCAATGCCCAGCTGGTCCTCAAGTAAGGACAATCCCTGGCTAACCCTGCCCTCCATTTTTATTGAAAAGTATGATACAACATTGACCTTTTGATCAATTTTGATCAGCTATCTCAGTTCTGTTGCCTCCTAGATTTGTCCTCTTCCAACCTACTCACTGGGCCCAGAGTGAGAAACAGAAAAAATTGATGATTGGTAAACACTGCTCAGAAATAGCTAAGTTGTTGGTGTGTTATCAACACTTCTGATTAAAAATGTAAAATGTAGCATCAGACAGGCTGCTGTGTAGAATTAACTCTTTCCTTGCCAAAGCCAGTGTGACTTCACACGGGAATCACATGGGCCTCAGCGAGATATTGGACTTAATTCTTAGGAGATCAAGACCTAAAAACAAATCTACAGTTCACATCAAAATTGAATCTAGGCACTTTAGTGTTATCACTCCAGTTTCTCTTTCCAGGATGACAATCATAGCAGCTGCCCCGTTGGACAAACCTGCCTGTGTCATTAAATCTTGTTTCAATTTCCAGCAGAGGGGAGGAGAATGTTCTCTGTGGAAGACCAAAGTCGTAAAGACCTTCAGTCTTTAAGATCTGTCAGAATTTTCACTGGAAGGCATTTTACTTTCCATTCAAAGTTCAGCATCTGTCTAAACATGTGTGCTCTTGAAAACAAGTGAAGTCTCTATTACTCTTCCATCCTAGGGCAATTAATGAGCATAGAGGGAATATGCAAAGAGGGAAAATAAATTACAGAAATATTTGTGTAATCCTGGCAGTACATTGTAAGTCAACAAAATCATGCTGTTGGGATTGTGTCGAAGAGAGTCCCAAGCTACTTTTTTGATGCACTTAGCATCTGTTTTTAAAAAATATCTTGTCCCTCCAGTAAATATTATTTGCACATTCCCTAACCTATCTCTTTGCCAAGTTGAGCTGTACAACATTTTTCTATGTGGTTTTTCTAATGTGAAAGAAACAGTGTGTGTCCATGTATACAGACTGTATTCAAATATTTGTATTTGGTGTAAAGCCCCTAATAATTTGAGAAATGACAAATTAACAAGCAAAAACCATGAAGTTGACTGTTGTCATGCATGCTATATGACATACCTTTTGAATAACTTCAGCATAGTTCCACATCAATTTATTTTTATTTCATATAATTTAAATGTTTGATTTCATATCTCTTTTCAGAAAGCATTTTACCAATATTTCACTTAGGCCAGTATTTGTCACCTTACAGCTTTTTACCTAAAATTTTCTTCATGCCACTCCCTTGGGTTGTCTCACTGGTCATCAGAGAGAAGAGATCAGTGTCTGCCCCTCCACTTCCCATAGCAAGAAAGTTGTGGACTGCCATGAGGCCTCCCCACAGTCTGTTCCTCTTCAGACCAAGTGACCTCATATGGCTTCCCCTCTAGGCTCTTCACTGTCTTCCTAGACCTGATCCTGAACAAATCTGTCCCAGCGCTTCTGAGAATAGCTAATGAATTGTAGGTCTGATAGCAAATGTTCTCAGTAAACCTGTGGGGTAGGTTCTTCCCAGCTGACATTTAAGCACCCACACAGGCACTGGCTCATGTCTCTCTGTCCCAGTGGGGCAAAGGGAAAAAAAAGAAAGAGCCAGATTGAGAACACTTATGGATTTAAATAAAGACAGGGATATGACTTGTCAAGAACTATTTTGGGCAAAACAGACTGGACTGTGATAATTTAACTTCATTTTTCAGTAATTAGCAGAAATATTTAATTACTGACTTAGCTATTGGCAAACTGACACCCTGCCCCTGACCAACATCTGTAGCATATGTGGGCTGCTGTCCAAGTGTAATGTGTGAGGTTCTCATATCATGTTACCACTGGTGAGCCAAGGGTCAGCATGACTCCTACCTGCATCCAAAAGTGATTTGCACGATTTACTGCTGCTGTGGGGTGACCTGAACACCAAGCGTCCCTGACAGTGGATCAAAGCCACTGCATCAGCTATGATCTTGTGTTTGCTATCAGAAATTGAATGAATTTCCACATTGGGTGCATTGCTACTCATCTTTTGTACTGTCTCAATAAGGCTTTGTTAATAAATTGTTGTCAGGCTACATTACTGTTCAGACAAGAGAAGCAGAGATGACAATCAATAAAATATCTATCTTCACCCTTTCCCAGGCTCAATTAATTTCATTCCAAATTTGTCTTCTTCTTGCATTCCACGCACCCCCCATCTTTTTTTTTTTTTTTTTTACTTCAGTATTTCATTTTAGACACTTGTTCTGCCTGGTCATCACCACAGGTTACAATCAGTCCCTTCAGTGTGACAACAAATCATGCAGAAGGTCATAGGCAGTACACTGGGGTTTCCCTCTGCTGCTCCTTGTTTCTCACTTTTCATGTTCCAGGTGCATGGTCCCTTCAGATGGGTAGTTATTCTGCCATGGAGTGCCTCCTCTGGTCTTTTTATTCCCTCATTTCTTCTGATGTTCCCTCACTCATTCTTCACTTTTTCCATTTTTTTTTCCTTAAATATGCTTTCACAAAGATACAAATGTCTTTGCTGATATGCTCAGCTGTGTTGTGTGGTGGGTCCAGCAGAGCTAGTTGGGACTGGCTGTGTCCAGCACAGGGCAGACCCTTTTTTCTTCTCACTGAGGTCAAGCTGTAGACGTCGCCTGCCAAGACTTGCCATTTACACCCAATGCAATCTTTCAATTTACAGGAGTAGATTACAATGACACTAGTTAAGAACAGGATAAAAAATAAAACTGGACAACTACAAAGACTGACCTCAACAGCAGACCACAACCAGCAGAAAAAATTATGAAGGAAGAAATAATTAAATACATTGACATGCATGGAAGGTGGATAAATCAACGCAAGGGATTGGCAATGACAGATTGTGTCACACTGATAAAATATTTTCTTTAACAAAATGACTCTTGTTAAAGACAAGAGTATTGGGGTAGATCTAATCTATCTAGACTTCTTTACAACACTTGCTTTGGTACCTCATGGGAAATTTTCACTGAAAATGGTGGTTAGTACATGAATTGAAAGTTGAATAAAGAATTATGTGATAGAGAGATTACTGGTGGAGTACTCAATGGATTAATTTTGATAATCTTTAGTACCTTGTTTAATGACAGTGATGTAGTTGATGCTAATGGATTTTTATGATGACAGAAAGCCTTGAAATGTATAAAGCAGTAGGAGCACCTGAAGGTCTCCTGGGAAGAATAAGACAACCTTGAAAAAAGAAGCAATAAAAATGATAACATGAAGTGCAATCCACCTGGGGAATTAAAACTCCATCTCTGCTAATAGGTAAAGATCTACCAGCTGGATGACAAAGTGAATAAAGGATTTTCTTACATTTATTGATAACAGTGTGATTGTAAGTCCCCAACATGAGATGAAAAAACATTATCTTGAGAGCTAACAGGCAAAATATTTGGGGTAAAACCAATATAAAATCACCTCAGGAAGTCTCTGTACTCCTCTGTTGATGTATATCGAATGCACAGAAGCAATATTGTACAAAGGCAGAAAAACCAACTGAAGAATGTATAAAAGAATATATATGACATAGAGAAGAAATTTGTGTATGTATATACATATATAATAGAAGAAGTGTATTTATTATGAAGTTTCTACAATGACTGTAACTTGAAGGCTCTGTAAGACAAAATGGTTATGTTACATCTCTGTTTCGTAGCATTGTTCTCACAAAAATAAATAATTGCCTGAATTACCTGAATGTATACATTCATCTGCAGAAAGAGATTACATTCAAGCAGGATGTTTGCAAATCTAAGTTATGGACATTTAACTGAAAATTCTGTAAGGTGACAGTGGCTAGTTGCCCCATCCCACAGACTGTCATGATCGTAATGAGCAGATAAGTTCCAGTTGTTTTGAAATAAAGAATAAGACCATTTTTCTGAAATTGAAATGAATTGCCTGGATAATATTTTCAGTATCTGCAATAGACAGTGATGAAGTTGATGATTTATGGTATCTCATGTATGTCTTTAATTTAATAAGAAAATTTTAAATTGCAGTTTAAGTAGATCATCCTAAAGTTTTGAAGGACTTTGACATCACCTTGATCTACCAAATATCCTGATATTGCAGGCCTTCTGATTTCAGATAAATATTCAAATACACAAAACTTAATTTCAATCTTCATTGTGAATGTTTTTGAAATTCAATAACGAGAAGGAGAATGAAAGATGAGTTATAAAAAAAATTGAAAGGTGAAGAAGCATTGGTAGGAGATGAGGATAAAATGGCTATAATTAAAACTCTAACTGTCAGACCTTTCTGGCTGTAGAAGTTAAGTACTAATAAAATATTAATATAGTCAAGCGAATTACTCAGTTGAAGCACCTATGAATTGCTCTAAAAAGCTGAGAAAAATTGAAAACATATGTGAAAGAGATAAGACAAAGAGACAAACAAAGACATAAAGGATGTTTGAACAGAAGGTATGAAGCATAATTGTGTGTGAAATAAATTAAGAAATGCAAAAGGAAAGTACTATCTCATTTGTTTCATCCATTTTTCTTTCAGTGAAACAGCTATAAAACAAATATAAATGAGTCTATGAAAGCTCTTTTGTCTCCAAATCAATAAATTGAATTATTTTAACATACTTAATTTGAACAAAATTAAATAAGATTACAAAGAGTTTGTAATCAGTATCTCATATGCGAATCACCCTATTTATGATACACTATTTGAAGAACTACTCTATGCAGATGATAGTGAATGAAACAAGAATTTTATTGAAAATAATCTAATTAGTCAATAAGAATGCTCTACAATTTGGTAATCACACTGTAACTAAGTAACTTTGTAGTGCTCAGAAAGCTAACTGTTCGTTTATTCATTTTGCTTATAATTGGTAAAAAAATCCCCACTCATTAATTTCTTGCTTTCTCTAGGTTTATCACAGATTAATTTTAAACAAGCAATTTGACTTAAAATTTAACTCTAGAAAGTTTTTATATAGATCTGATAATTGAATCTTTTTGTAAGGGAAGCATTATTTTTCTCTCCTTTTCACACCTTCATCCTTAAAACTCTTATAAAATGCAATCACTTTGCTTAAGAGAAATGAGAAATTGTATAGCAGGCTTTAATTTCTTTAAATCAACCAAATAGCATTTTTGAAAAAAACTTTTTCAAGTACTATATGTACCACATAAACCAGAGGAAGCTTATCAGATAAATACATAATATTTTACTTTATTAATTTGGAGACAAAAACACCAGTTCATGAATAAAAGGCTTGCTTTTAAACTGCTGTTCTAAAAAGAAAGAGAACTAAAATAAAACTTCACTTTTAGGTTAGCTTTTCATGTCACTTTAAAGTGAAGCCTTGGAAGGAAGTTTTGTAAGTAAATATACTTGGACTGGTTCCACAGCTTTAATACATATATTATAATGAGATATGTATATATATATATATATATATTACATTTTAACCGTGAGGGATGTGACTGCTTTTACATGCCTAAAAAATGTCTAATGACATTAAATTACTTTGCATGTCAATCTCAGCTTCCATCTGGCTTCCAGAAGATTCCTCTCTTTTGTACATTTTATAGCATGTCGTCCAGCCTCTTGCAGATGTCTTGGGTACCCTATGACATCACAAATAGGAGCAGTTCTTTATTGTTTATACAGGTGAAAGCTATCCATGATGTCTTTCAAGGCTTTTGTCTTAGTCTCAGACTGGTTCTGATAGAAACCATAAATCAAGGTACAAAGTAAGACTATGCAACATTGAGTTTAAATGGATTATGGCTAAGTAGAATAAGAATCAGGCTGCTTGTGCATGCACTTTGTGTGAGAAGCAGGTCTGAAGAGTTCCAACTAATGAAGGTGTGCATTGCGTGTGAATACTTGTTGTGGAGTTCCTTTCCAACTGTAGGGCCCAGCCATGTATTATAGCAGCTTATGCCTGGAATTGCCTTGCTCTTTCCTCAAAAACTCTAACTGCTGAGTAGATATTTCAGAGGTCAAAATCCTGCTGTTAAAAAATCCCACAACTCTGAAATGTGAAATTACAAATCTTGGTTACTAATTCTGTATCATTATTCTTTTGAGATCTATGCATATGACTGAGGTGGAAATATTGCAGCTGAAATACATAGTAAGAATCTGTGTTTGGTTTTCTTGTATGAAATTCCATGTTCTTTGTTCAAATATGTTTTAGATCTTGCAAAAGGTATGGGTTTTTCTTTTTAAATCTTTCACTTTCATTGGACATGATAACTAACTTAAGTAATCTGTTTTAAATTTTCTAATACTTGTTTTATCGGTGTGACTGTTTGGTATGCAGCCAATTTTATTCTACTGAATCCATCCCGCTTGCAAAATTCCTCTTTTTAATCTGGATTTTGTATCTTGTAACTTCTCTACAGTCAAAGGATGCCTATCCATGGGTGAAAGTCTTTTATGCAGAGTTTCCATTACTTTTTGATGCGATTTTTTTTCTGTTTAGGCATCCATCTTTTCATTTGGATCTCGCAAAACAGCTTGATTAGTGGCACGTTTATAAAATGATGAGCCTGTATTATTGTGTTAGAAAGAGAAGAACCAATTATGAAAATATGTTCCCTAAACAGGACAGTGAATGGAAGTACCAAATCCTGCCATGACAAGCAGAGATATGAAGCAATAGTAAAGTAGAATCAAGTCCAATAATTAAAAAACAAAAAATAACTCTACATTGTAACACCAATGGCTATGCATTTATACTTAAAATATTTATTAAAGTAGAACTTTGAATAGAATAAGGAAATCTTTGCCAAATTAATGCTAATTTTGTTCCAAGACAAAAAGGCATTGAGCAGTGTGCCAAAAAAATACAAAGCCTGCCTCTGACAGAGTTATTCTTATATATCTTTTGCCCGAGTATTTAGATTGCAGAAAGTAAGTTTTATTTTATGTGGAATATTATACTTACTAATATTACAGGTTAAAAATAGGAAAATAATTTTTTTCATCAAATATTTCATAATTTTAACATCCTCTGTTCTATAATATTATAGAAATATGGAATAATCAAATACCATCAAGAAAAGTATGCTTGCATTTTGAATTTTTTCCCCTATGCTCTATTCCCTTGGACAAAAAACAATAAAGCAGAAATGTCATAGTAACATTTCGTTAAGAGGATGCCATGTACAGAGCTCCTTTGGGAAATGTCTGATCAACACAAGTAGATGGCAAGGCTAGCTTTGAATTTGCAATGCAGGTAACCAAAAAAAAAAAAACAAAAAAAGAAAAAAAGAGCTTTTGATTAGCTGGGTGTATGAAGTGAGAAACTAATCTGACCTTTGATTAAGTGATCTCAATTTTTTGGCACTATCACATATCTCTCAATTATATTCTGCTTAAAAAGAAAAAAAATATTGGCCATTATCTTCACTGACATGAAAGGGCAGAATAGAAGATTTTCAGCTTTCACTAGCTCCTGCAGACAGTGCAATGGGAAAATGAATGGCCCATACAATTTACAACCTCTTACTTATTACAGGCTGTGACTGCTGCAAGCACAGGGGGGATAATCATCTCGTCAAGGGTCTGTCGCTGAGAATGCCAACATATGATCACTCCTATTGTTTCAGAAGTCTTCTTAGGAAACTGCGGCACTGTATTTACATTTAAAAAGACATGTTGTTCAATTGTAAAGATAGTTTATTTCAAGAAATACTATAAAGTAGTCCTTAAAATGATTAATTCATTCTCTCTCATGAATACCACATAAAGAGACATAAAAGTAGATATTGTTATATTGAAAATCTGGATCAAAATCATTAGACTAGCAGCTATTTGTAGGGGATAAAAATCCATTCATTGGTGACTATTCTTTCTTGCTCAGAGGATGGTTGTTGCTCTATTTAAAAAGTAATGAAACTTCAATGAATCAAAATTTGTAAATGTTAGGTTGCTCAGAACTTCAGAATGTATAAGAATGTACCTATTGTTAGTAGCTCAAAACTGAGCTTAGGCTATCCAGCAGCAATAAAACTCTTTAACTGTCTTTTTTCATGGAGTCAAGTTCTAAACAGTTGCTTCCAGAGTAGAAACCTTGCCACTCAAAAGAAAAATAAAGGCCAAAGGTGTTTTATCAAATGCAAAAGTCTACAAAGAGACAGACAAAAAACTTTTTACTCAATTCCAATAGCAAAAATTTACAAGGAAATAAAGAGAGGCAACTTTGGAAGTTACCGTGGCTCCACTGATTTGAACCTACTTCAATACATATGTATAAAGTCAATTAAAATATTGTGGTCAAGTGGAAAAAAGTGCTAAAGCTCAATTAAGTGGGAGCCATGTAAAAGCTGTAGAAACCTTCTGGAGACATCTGGATTCGCATAGGCAAAGCAGAGCATAGAGGGGTTAAAGGATATATGAAGGGAATTAGATTTCTGAACTAGGATGCTAATCTCTTTTAACTTCAGCTGCTATATCAAGATTAGAAGGGGGGATAAAAAGCCTTAATAAGGACAAACATTGTGAAAACTGAAGGGTGCAATCAGATATTAAACCAGTCAGCATTAACATGCCTGACCTAAACCATTCAAATATAAACACCAAGAGTAAGTGAATTATAAGAAAATCATCTAAGAAAAGGCCAGATGCTGTATTTCTTGAAGAAAACTATTAGACCAGAATATAAACTGGAAAGCAATTACTTTGTGCAGGTATTATTTCTCAGTGATTAAATAAAGAGAAAAAAAAAACAAAAAAAAAAGAAAGAAGAAAACAAAACGTTTAATTTAATATCAAAGAAGCTGAAACTTATTATTAGAAAAGATTATATTAGATACACAAATATTCTTTATAATAATAAGGAAGAGAAATACCTCTGTCTGTCTAGTCCCCTTATTTCAGATGGGGATTTTTTTTAGATTTATTTTGATTTAACGTTACAGATGCTTCAGATGGGAAAAATCATACATGGAAGAGATACCAACAAAAAATGGCATTCCTTACAAGGGGATGTTCTTAGAAACATATTTCTATAGATATATTTAGAATTAGGATGAAAAGAATACCATAGTTTCATAGGCTTAAACTCCATGGCAAATTAAGCTTAAGAATACCTGAAGTCTTTGTGATCTTGTCAAAGTTACTATCTTTCTTTTCTAGCCTTAGAAATGTTTGCATCAAGTTTTGTTAAATCTTGATTTTCTTAACTTTTGAAATATTTTAGATTCAAGTTAAGTTTCAGAATATCTAAATATGTGTTCAGAAGAAAATGTTGCAATGCAGAGAAACAGGATTAGCTTGAGCATTATGCCATGATGCAGAGCTATGCAGCTTTCAGATACAGGTACCTTTTTGCAACATCCTGTTTGTTTACAGCCAATTGCGGGGATGCCTACCAAACATCAAAGGCAAATAATTTTTGTATAATATTTGGAATTGTATAGCTCCACAAGCAATACAGACTGATTCCCCATCCTTCACTTTGGAATTTAGACAGCAGCTGAATGACTCATTTTCTACTACTGTAAGGATTTCCAGGTCTTGAACTTAAGCTTGAGTCCATACATCTTATCAGGATCCAGGATAGAAGCTCCTCTGACATTGAGGGACTGGTTAAATAGGCTTGAGAATCTTCCAGATAAATCTAGAGGCAATGTTTGCATATGACAGGATACTGCTAAAACTGATCCTCCACAGTGAAAGACAAACAAGTGTTTCTCAAAATTTAAGTTTTTTTCTAAGTTGCACTTCACCCAAGACTTTAGTAAAATTAATCTACAAAACTGTCTTAAAATCTATCTGATTTCTTCTATTTAACCTGAGCTATTGTGAATTCAGGAATGAATTCTCCTCCCACCAGCCAATTAAAGATCTTAATTAGAACAATTATTTACTCTGATTTCAGCTTCTAGGACAGTTTTGAATTAAGCAATCCTCGAATAAGAAACTGTGATCAGACACAAACTCAGCTTCACAATATGGCTGAGTTGGCATGGTGGTTGGCATTTGGTCCAAGTTTGGACTTGGTGATCTTGGAGGTGTTTTCCAGCCTTAATGATTCTATGATTTTATGAAGGGGCTAGACTTTGCTCAATGAAAATGCTTTACTGCAAGTTCACTGTTGCTTTAATCCTACCTTTGGTGCACAGTAACTGAATTCTCATAGTGCTTCCATTCTCACACACATGGTTTTCTTGTCATCGTTGAAAGGAGTACTGCACCTTTCTCTGCTGCAGAAAGAACTGAGAATTCTAAATATTTAAGCAAGTTGTAAGGAGGAAATTAAATAGAGTAAAACTAATAATCTCCTAGAACACACATTAAGGAGGAAAAGAACACAAATCCACAACCCCCAAAAAAGTAACAAAAAAGCAATACAGAAAATAAAATGGTATTAATTAGAATAATACTCTCCATGACTAAAAATATTCTGGACAAATTATGTAATAAGTCTCATATAGCCACACTAATATGAGACTGGTTTATAGCAGGGAAGATTCAGGTTCTTAGACATACCCTGAGAACAATTGCAATAATTTAATGTTGAGTACAAAGGTCTGGCTTATTTTTTTGTTTGCATAGGTTGATCTAACCTCTTAATTTTTATCTGAATGGATTTTTATGATTCTTATTAAAAGAATAGAGGAATTTCTTTTTTACTTGGAGAATATGTATTAATTAAAAGGTTTCATATATAAAATGAATATCTCTATAATACACTGCTCTCTCTTCTGCTGGTACATAAACATGAGCAGTCTATAAGACATGAGAAGGCTTAACAAAATATCAGATTTAATTTTAATTTTACTAAATTTAATGTATTTCTACGAATTTCTGAATGGGAAATTGGCATTGCCACAGTTACTTAAATGTTTCTCAATGACTGTGGACAGTTTTAGGATAGTAGCATGGTGACCCTAGTGTCGCACGGAAGTTGCATTAAGTTTAACTATAAATTTGATAAAGCTTTTTTTTCACTCAGAAGTATGCACAGGTTTCATTCATAAGAATGATTTAGATAAGAAATTTAATAAAAAGATAAAATATTTTCTTCTCTTATTCCCAAGACCCATGAAAAATTATTCAGAATTTCAGCTAGAGTTATCAAATCCAACATGCCATGTGTGTGAAGGGAGAATGTATGCTATCACCAATCATCTTTTATGAAATTATGGAAATTAGTACAATCAAAGAACATATGGGACTATTAATATACCCGTTTGGGCTTAATTGCAGTGAAAACATCGTAACAAATCTACGTAGGAAGTGTAAGTTTCAAGAGTGTTAACTCTAATTATGAGAAAGACTGTCTCAGAGGGCCTGTTGTTTACATGATATAACTAACTTCAACAGCTACATTGAGAAGGTGAGGTAGATTTTACAGAGAAGTTATGGCCCATCTTATGGAGCAGTTTAGACATCTTTAACTGAGTGCAGGTTGTAAACAATTCAGAAATATAAGTGAAAATCTATTGTATAGTACACAATCAACAAGGGATTTAATGAGATATTAGGTTAAATGTTAGGGTGGTCAGAACTACACCTCCCTATAATAGACTTTAGTCCTTATAATACACCTGAAGAGTCTCTGCTGTCCAGGAAAGTAGCAGTCAGAGGGGCAGGGACTGCTTTGTTCACATGTGCTGCTGCTTTGCCAGGTCCCGCCACCTCTGTCTATCATCATGGTAATGCTTACGGCTTGACTAGAAGATCCTGAAAGTGATCTTGAAAGTGATGGATCATTGAGCCTTTAAAGTTTAATAACATTCTAGTAGAAGAAAGTCCTTGGTGTATCTTGCTGATTTGCATCTCAGGAGATTATGGTTATTACTTGATCTTTTAACATACTTTTCATCTGCAAACAGCAAGTAGGGGTGAAAGAGGAGCCTGAAGCTGCTTGAGACTGTTTTAATGAGTGAAGCCTCCTTGAACTGACTTTCAGAAAAGACATTAATTGCAGAAAGGTCTCATAATAATTATAGTATCTTGAAACATTTAAGTTATCTTGGCTATAAAGCAGGGCCTACACAATCAAATTATTACAGGCACAATATTAAAATGTCTATTTTTTTTTTTTGTGGTTTGCTCCTATTATTATCATGTTCTCATTAGCCAAGTAAAAATATTTCACTTCTACAGATTTTGTAGTAGGTGGGGTTATATTGTACTTTGGGGGCTGCAGGACTAATAACACCTCTCTTCAAAATGTGTAGTGAAGCGGCAGCACTTGAAGTACCTCATGCATTCCTGCATTTTGAGAATGCATAAAATCAAACAGATGTCTAAAGTAACAAACTTTCTGAGATTACCATCCCATTAAGAAAAACTTATGTACTTTTTTTTTCCATGTTTCTTTTTTCTTCTTTTATTCTTTTGTCCTTAAGGGTAAGGCAGAAAATAATGTGTTAACTGATAGACTGACATAAGTAAGTGATATGGGTAGTCTGTAGTGGCCCAGAACTGTCATGAACTTCTGGAGCAAAACCCTCTTGTTGAGCTGAGGATTCTTCATGATAATGTTCATGATAACACACAGGAGATTTATGGCCAGATTGGACCACTATTGTAAATTCATCCTGGTTATTTCCATTCAGGAAACAGGTTGAAAACATTTTTTTTTTTCCAAAATATCAGCCATAAATAAAAAGCACCTTAATTTTTTTTCTCTTCTGAAGGTAGTAAAGCAACTAGAACAAGTTTTTTTTAGCTAAGAGCAAATGTAAAACAATTCAAACAATTTTACAATCAACTGCAATTTATTCCATTGTTCCTCTGTGCTTTTTCTTCCAGGACAGCTGCTTATGCTACATTGAGCTCTACTCTTTCCCAGCTGTACATCACTTATGTTTAATACTTCTGCCTTTCTTTTTACTTTTTAAAAAAACTTTTTAAAAGTCCAGAAGATTTTAAAGACAGCTTTTTACCTCCAGTTAGGTCTTACAAATCAGGATGATTTTGTAAACACAAATATATTTTGCTTATAAAAATCTTTTCTACTGTGGCAAAGAGCTACGAAACTACACTAATAATAATTTTTCATACATCCTTTGATGCTGTTATGATTTCTTTAAAGGACTGTTTAATGCAAAATTTCAGAGAAAAGTATTAATCTTTAAATGATTTTTATTTACAATACCATGATGTTTGAAAAAATCTCTGAGAATGATTTTGTGATATGTTCAATTTATCAATTCTAAATGAATGATTTTGATTTACAGACTTGTGAAAAAAAAATGAATTTGCAAAAAAAAGGGTCAATATTATGCCTAATGTCATCTAGAGCTACTTAAAATTCCTGTTAATCAAATAAATTTCTTTTCAGTTCTTCTCTTATCAACTGGTGAATAAAATGATTACCTGTTTTTGCTACTAAAATATAGAGCATACCTTAATAGTATTCCTCCTGAGTTAGTTCTGGACATGATTCAACTAAGAACAAAATAGTTCAATTAAATTTTAGGTCTTGTGTTTAGCTGGGTATCTTTCATACAGTGATGATGCTTACCACGACTTTAACAAGAATTTTGACATTGTCTTTTGTGGTATCTTTATAGCAAAACTGGTGAGGTATGGTTTGGACATGTGGCTTTAAGGTAAGAGAATTCAATATTTGGCTTAAATTGGGTGTTGTAGTAATCAGAGAACAAAGTCCACCTGGAGGCCAATAATTATTGAAGTTCTTCAAAGGTATCTAGAATTCTTTTTGATACTGATAATTATAGGTTTTTTATGTCTGTATCAGGATAATGTGAAAGAGATCTCCCTCAAGGAATTTGTGGCTAGTATCAAAATGTGCTGTCAGTGTGAGCATTAAATGATGCACTGAAAGGAAGGGATGCCACAATGATAGTCCATGACAGAACTGAGAAATGACCTTAAGAAGCTTAACAAAGTAAAATGCAGCTACGACTGTGAGGTGGGTTGAGTGCTGGCCAAACACCAGTGCACTCACTAGAATTATTTACTCATTTTCTGCTGTGAGATAAGGATTAGGGGAAGGGCAAATGCAGGCCAAAGCTTTAAAGAGTATAAAGAAAACCTTATTAACAGAACTAAAAGAAGAATAATAACATTCAGAATAACACTGAATAATTTCAGAACATTTCTCCTCCCCCCAGCTTTTCTTTCCTTTCCTACTGAACATGTCAAGTGACAAAATTTGGTATTTTCAGTCAGTTTATCACTTCTAAAATAATTCTTCTTCATTTCATTTAGGGAGAGTAGTGTCTCCTGCCATGCCATGGAGACTTTTCCACAAGAGTTTTCTCAAGATTCTAATTTTTATGAATAGCAGCTGCCCAGAAATCTGCAATTGTGAAATCTCTCCCATGGTTTACTAGTCTTCCCACATCTACCACCATAGGTCATTTCAACTTATTGGGGTGGAGTTTTAAGGATGAGCTCTTCTAGTATAGAAAAAAAAGTTCTTTTACTTCAGGGAACACAAGTTTTCTTCTCCCATCCTTTGGGCAAGGTTTCTCATCTCTCTCATCTCTGTTCAAGCTTCTCATTGGATCACAGATACTGCAACATCTGCTTGCTTCAACAGAGGTGCCTCTGCTCACAGCTGTGGTTAGAATGCTACATCCCCCCAATGCATTCTATGAGTTACAGGGGAAAAACAGGAGTCTGACGTATCAATTATATCTTCACCATAGCCTTCCAAGAGAATTTCAGCCCAAAACTAAGGCATGTCTTCATTCTCCTCCCATCTGAGATTTGACTTCTTCTTCACTGCACTCAGTGTCTCCATGTTGGTTTTTTTACGTGTTGTCAGCCTTTCCTTTTTCTGTCACTCAAGAGAGGATTGATGCCTGAAAGTTTCATCTGCGCACTGAAAGAGTTAATATTTCGCCTGGGCCTACAGATGGTTATCTGATCTCTGCTGAGTGGTGGCCACTCTGGCTGCCTGGCTGTTTTCCAGCTCCTGCTTCAGTCAATTCCAGCTGTGGGGCTGCTTTCTCCATGGGACTCCAGGGCCGCCTCTGTTCTCAGTGCATGATTTTCCGCAGTGCCAGCAGCAGGATGGCTTGGCAGCTTATGGCCAGAGCGGGACTTGGCTCGGCTCCGGCCCTGGTTAGAACCTGGCAGCAGCAGAATCTCATCCGAACTACCAGTGTCCAGTTACTTGTTCAAAGACCAGAAGCAAGAGAGTTTTTCCCAGGGTTTGGTCATTTTTAAATGTAATTTCGCAGAGGCATGCTCAGCTTTCTTAAGTGGTTTAACAGAGGGTCAATGTTCAAAACTAGCCAGCTGATTGGTTCTGCTGGGTCTGGAGGAAGCTGTTAGCAGTCTTCACTTGGAATCATTCCCGTAACTGTTGGATTTTCTCTTTAACTAAAAAAAAAAGCTGTTAAACCACAACATACTGAAACACCGCACACAACAATATAGGCTGAATACTTACTAGGCTCAGTGGTGAAATTAAAGCAGGTTATGCAGAGTCTAAGCTGGACAGGACCAAAACCCTGGCAGAGATGATACTGCAAAACCTTCCTGGGCAAACTCCTTTACTCTTTGACTGTCCTCATAGTGAGAAAGTTTTTGTTCATATCCATTTTGAAATTGTCTTGTTTCAACTTATGCCCACTGTCTCTTTTCCTCCAGCCATACACTTTTGTGAACTGCCTGGCTCCCTCTTCTTACTAAACTCAACCTAAGTACTGTGGGGTTCATGTTAGGCACTCCCAAAGCCATCATCTCTCTTCTAGAGTAACCAACTCTTTATGCAAACCCTTTTTGTTTGCATAAGGCAAGTGTTCCAAAACAGGGGCCTGGGAGACTTTGCTTGTGAAAACTGACACAAGTTGAAAAGGCATTAAAAAGACGTACATAAATTTACTCAGTGTGCATAGGTAAAAAGCAGAAAGGAATATGTATTATGAAAAGTTCCAGTTAGATAATAAGAAGGTGATCTATCAGAGTGGCAGTGGATTCCAAGTTCTTGGAAACTTTCAAATACTAATTTGATAAGGGTCTGCACAATATGCTTTTCTTGGTTGGACCAGATCATTTCCCTCAACCTCAATAATTCTACAATTTTTGGAGATTAAAGTGAACCAAGTAATTCCTATTTATCATCTTTCATTGAGTTTGAGATTTATTTTTGTGCTTATATTTTTAGAGAAACAAATCGTTAGAAAGAGACAGCAAACTGATGAGGCAGGTGCTCCTTCCTTTCCCTATGCCAAAAGCCAACTAATTGTGCTGTACTGGTCTGCCATTCAGGAGCTTGCATTCAGGAGAAAAAATGCACCTCCAGAACTCTCACTTTTGTGTAGATAGTTTGGTGAAACTTTTGAGGGAAATAGCATTAGTGATTGTTATCTGGTTGCAAATGTAACCATATTGGAGTTTGAATTCTGGAAGAGAATAAACATTAAGAAATTCACTCTCATATATGCATAGCTCATTTCGAAGGGCTGACCAGCATAACTTTAGAATGAAGTATGTTGCCTAAAAGAGAGAAAAAGTGTAGCATTGTCTGACTCCTGTTTTGTTAATTCAGACGTCAAGTTTGTATGTCTTAAAAGTCAGCCAAATGCTTAGACTGATCCTTACCATTATAATGACACCTACAGATAATGTGGATTAGACTCCTGATGGGGTATCATTAGATATTGTTTGTGCACATATGGTTAATGTATTTCAAAACACAAATTCTTTACAAATTAAAGGTTTAAATGATGAATAAATAATATAGAAAATTATTTGTTGTAGTTACAAGTCAAAAGTTGTGCATTACTGTTCAAGGATGTATTTTCGTTTATTTAGCGTGCCTTACAATGCTGAATGAACTCATGTCTGAATTTAGAGACAATCTAGAACCACTTCATGCAAACTGTATTGGCTGATTGCTGCTGTTAATGATCTGTAAAAGGAAAGTAAATCTACCCCTTGATAGATATTACTGTACCAAATGTAGTAAAAAGCTAAGTGAAATGTGAAACGATTCCTGTTCAGTGGGAAAAGATACTATTAGTGTGTCCAGTTTCTTTTTCAGGGGCAAAGAAAGTATGTCTGTGTTCTGTTAATTTGCAGGTTTGCTTGGCTGCTTACCAATGCAAGTATTATTTATATACATGAGCTTATTATTATGTATGCAATTTTGCAGTTTATTTCAGCTGTATTTACCATCCCTTAGATCAATAAACTATTTAAATTGTGAACAATTTTAGACATGATTGGCATACTATCAGACTGATTAATTTATTAAAGAACACTTGATATTCCCACATACCCTGATTGGCCTGCCTTGTATTCATAACTTTTCTCCACTTCTGCTAAGCCTAATGTAGTTCGTCGTATTAAAGAGTCTTGAATTTTTCACTGAAGCTAATTAATGGAAAATATATTCTATGTTTCTCTTTTCACATTATCTGGACACTGATTTAGATTTTTATTTCATGGTTGTTGTTTTTTTTTTAATGGGGATATCTCAAAGTAGCCAGAGTAGTGAGGTAGATGTGCTGACAATATCTTTTTCCATAGCATCATAAAAGATACTGAAAGAATTTTTAATCTTTAAAGTGAGCTCTATTTACCAACAACTAAAACATCAGTGTGTTATCAGCATTATTCTTGTTCTACACCCAAAGCATGGCAGTGTACCAGATAAAATGAAGAAAATTTGCTCTATCCTAGCTGAAACTAATGACAGTGTGGAAGCATGACCATGTAAGAGGAATCTTACAGACAATAGAGCTTTAAGACCTTCCCTTCCCTTCCCTTCCCTTCCCTTCCCTTCCCTTCCCTTCCCTTCCCTTCCCTTCCCTTCCCTTCCCTTCCCTTCCCTTCCCTTCCCTTCCCTTCCCTTCCCTTCCCTTCCCTTCCCTTCCCTTCCCTTCCCTTCCCTTCCCTTCCCTTCCCTTCCCTTCCCTTCCCTTCCCTTCCCTTCCCTTCCCTTCCCTTCCCTTCCCTTCCCTTCCCTTCCCTTCCCTTCCCTTCCCTTCCCTTCCCTTCCCTTCCCTTCCCTTCCCTTCCCTTCCCTTCCCTTCCCTTCCCTTCCCTTCCTTCCCTTCCCTTCCTTCCCTTCCCTTTCTTCTTTCACTTTTCCTCCACATCCCTCCTCCCTTCTCCCTCTGATTCCATCTCTATCTCCCATTTTGCTTATAAACGCTTATGAAAGCTATGACTCATAATTAGCTTTTTCTAAGCTAAGAACTAAATTGCTGAGTCATATTGCAACACTAGAGAGAAAATAAATATTACAAAAATTCATATACCTGTATTACAGATAGATTGGTATTTTGGTGAGTACTTGGTTGTTGTGGAAGCCCTGAAATACTGTGTCTGCTCTTGGATCAGTTTAGGCACTTTACATAACAAATATGCAACGTCAACCCACTCTATATAAATAGAACTGCTGCAAAATACCACTTCTGTATGCATAATCTCATGAATAAAGTTTATATTTTTTAGCTCCTCTCCTCCACTTTCACAATAAATTAAATTTAAGATATGCTTCACATGTAATATACTGTCAACAAATAAAACTTGCCAGTACAGTACATTGTAGACAATCTTATTTTTCTCAGCCCACATTGCCATTTTTACATCGATAGAAATGTTCCTGCAATGGGTTTTTGCAACCTTATGCTGAAATAGGAAGCAAGTTAGTGATAGACTTTGATATTTCAATTCCTTTCCCTTTAAATTTGTCTTGGTTTACTGACTGTATCTTTAGAATATCCTCAACATTATTTTAATGATCTAATTCATTTGCCATGATAATATGGTCAAGCACATTTATAGGCTCCATTTCTACAATGAATTAATAAGTTTGTTAGGTGTTTTAATATGAACAATTTTTACCAGTGCTGAGTATTTTTGTATTATTTGAAAAGGAGCTGATCATTTATAAGTATATCACTCCATGGCCATAAATTAGAGGATTCATCTCTTTTCTGGTATGTCTTTGTTTTGACTTAAAAATTCATGTCACAAAAGTTGCATAGTGTTTATCAAATTATACTTTTTATAATCAAATTATTATGACCTTCATATGCATGGAATAAGTTAAGAAGCCAGGAATGTTTCCCTACAGCTAGAATCTGAATATAATAGTATTGACTCTCTGAGGTCATTACTGACAATGCTTAGTCAAAATTTCATTTCTGCTGTTTTAGAAAGCGAGGGCCAATATTTTTTTTTTTTAAGATTTTAATAATCCTTCTTCACTGTTGTGGTTTAAACCTGACCAGCCACCAAGCCCCACACAACCACACCCATTTCCACACCAGAGGAGCTAGGGAGAAAATGGGAAGGGTAAAAGCCGGAAAACTCATGGATTGAGATAAAGACAGTTTAATAGGGAAAGCAAAAGATGGGCACACAAAGAATGCAAACCAAGGAATTAATTCAGTGTTTCCCATGAGCAGGCAGGTGTTCAGCCAACTCCAGGAGAGCAGGGACTCATCAGCCATACCAGTGATTTGGGAAGACAAATACCATAATTCCAAATGAGCCCCCGCTCCTTCCTCCCTCTTGCCTCTCTTCGTATATTGAGTAACATGCCATACAGTCTGGACAATCCCTTTGGTTGGTTTGGGTCACCTGTCCTGGCTGGGTCCCCTCTCAAACTCCCACACACCCCAAACCCCCACACACCCCAAACCTCCTGGCTCCTCCTTTGTAAGCCCTGCTCAACAATGACAAAAAACATCTCTATTTTATCATTGTGTTCAGCACAAAGCCAAAATGCAGCCCCAAATCAGCCACTGTGAAGAAAGTTGACTCTACCCCAGCCAAAGGAGTACCACATTTGGTTGAATATTCAGTCTTTTTCACTTATGAAGTTTTAGAATCCCAGGTCTGAGAACTCACATCTGTGAAATGCCCAAGAGTGATTCTGTACTACAGCAAACCCAACCCATTTCTTTGGGCAGCAGTCTGCAAAAGTGGAGCACAGAGTGAAAATGGGGGCAGAGTGGAGAGGTATTTGACCTGAAAATACTCTGAAAATCAGCATGTCAGAAAGCTTCCATGTGCAGGTGGGAAGAAGCTGAAAAAAACCCAGGGCTTTTTATTCTTATTCACACACAAAAACTAAGGAAAGAGGAAATGCCTCCTCCTAGGAATCTTCAGATTAAAAATAAAATAACCCTTATCGCCTTTTTAGAATAAAACAGAACACAGTGAAAGGGTAGAGATTCTACAATCAGTAGAGTGACTGAAGGAGTAGGCTGTCAAGTCATGTTTCATTTTGCTTGATTTTCTCTAGATCAATTTCTGACAGAAAGCTCAAATTACTAGACAATTATGTTAGAAGCAGTAGAGGGGTGTGGGTCGTCACATGAACACCATCTTCTCTAATTTTGTTTTGACAAATGCTTTCAGTGTGAGGTGTTCTTTTAAGATGTCTAGCAAATTGAATCTTTCAAAAGATATAGAAATAGAGACCCTCAACATAGTGTTCAAATTGCTTACCATTTTACATGTAGGCTTTAGACATCTCATTTAAACTAGTCAATGCAAATAAATGAAGGTTTCCAATGCATGATTTGAGAAGATAACTCATTTGAATGTCGACGTGTACTTTGTAGAACTCAAAAACTGGGTGAAATGATTTTGCTTCTCTCATCAGCTGTAGCTGTTTACAGGATTAACACATGTGCTTCTGGATATGTTTACCTGTGGGACTACAGGCTTTTGTTTGTATAGGCTTTGTTGGGACATTAATTCTCAGACTGCTCTTCTGAACACAGGAAAGTTCTGCTTTAGTAGTCCATCTGATTTTCTATGTTTTTTTCCAATAGCTTCTTTGATTCATCTTCTGGTATGATTTTTTTCCCTAAAAAATCCATACTAAAAATATTATTTCATCCTTGTATCATAGCTCCAACAACCTTATAATGATTGAAGAAACAGTGGGAATAGAGCATTACAAAAATATATTGTTGTCTGAAATATCTGAGGATTCCATTCCATTTTGAATAAAGTAGATGTATATTCATTGGGATATTTCTTCTCTCCAGCTGGGATCTCACTCTGGATCTAGGTATATTTAATTACTGCATGCACAATGGAAATCCTTGGGAGAAATGTCTGTCCCAGATTAGTCAAAAGTTGTGGGACTGCTACATCTTCCTGAAATTTAGAAATTGTATACTACAGTTACTGCAGAAAAGGTGGGATTTTTTATTTGATTCTCCAGATTTTCATGGAATTGCTCCAATCATTTATGAATTAGAAGCACCACTTCCATTCACTAGTTTTGTGTTCTCAAATAGCTTATTAAACATGACTTATCAATGCGATCTAATAATGTCCCTCAGGTGTGCTGAACAGAAGAATGTGTATTTTGCAAGTCATATCTATTTATTTTGTGACTGAGTTAGTGACTTTTTTTTTATGTTGTTACTACTTGTCTACTTCTGCAGATGTACAGATTACCTGTGTTGACACTTCAGGAAATTCGTTAATTTTGATTAGGGGAATAATAATAGTGAAAATTGAAATTTAGTTGCTATTGATTCCTTACACATTTCAGTTTAGACAATATATGAAAAGGTTTTGGGGTTTTGTTTGTTTGGGTATTTAATTTTATTTTTAAATTTTAAGGTATTTTAAGGATATTTTCCTCTTTTTTTAAATTTTAATTCTTAGTGGATTCTGTCATTACAGCAAATTTTAATGAATAATGGAAGTAATTTCTTGATAAGAAGGAAATTATTTCTCACCTAAAAAGTTTACATTGAGGTTTTAGTTTAATTAAGGAGACAACTAGTACTTTATGATATTGCTATATTTTATGAACACTTTTTTTTTTGGGTGTTGATTCTAGTCCAAATTACCAAAATCATTGGATACTTGTATTTGTCACTAGCAAAGTCATAGATTAGTATCCCATTTGCAGATTATTCTGCTAATAGTGACACTGAATCACCATGTAACTAGATTTCTGAAAACATATTCATATGTCGTCTAGGTAATTTGATTTAGACATTTTCCCAATCCACAGCAGAGGAATCATTTGAAATAAAGTCAATATAGAGATGATTAAGGCTAGAATACCTATTCCCCAAGACTGAATTACAAAACAGCCCAATAAAATATATTTTCATTTGTATGTTTCTTGTCTTGTTTGTAATTGCCAAGTTCTTTGGATAATGGAGTTAATGAAGGACACATTACTAATGATATCATAGAATTGTTGAGATTGGAAAAGACTTCTATGATTATTGATTGCAACATTGCACCACAATGTTCACCAATAAACTGTGTCCTCAGGTGCCATATCCAGGCACCATTGGAATGCCTCATGGGATGGTGATATCCTCACTTCCCTGAGCAGTCTGTTCCAATACCTGACCACACTTCCAGTGAAAAATTTTTCCTAATATCCAATTTGAACTTCTCCTGGTGCAAATTAAGGCCATTTCCTCTGGTTCTGTCATTTGTTAACTGGGAGAACAGACCAATTACCATCTCACTAAGACCTCCTTTCTAGAAGTTGTAGAGAGTGATAAAGTGGTGTCATCATGTCACGCACACACACAGACCCACACACACACATGTTCCTCTGAGCCTCCTTTCCTCCAGGCTAAAGTACCCCTGTTCCCTCAGCTGCTCCTCATCATACCTATGCTCCAGACTTTTCACCAGCTCCATTGCCCTTCTCTGGACAGGCCCCAGAACCTCAATGACCTTCTCGTAGTGAGGGGCCCAGAACTGAGTTGCAGGATTTGAGTTGCAGCCTCACCAGCGCTGATGATCACTGCCCTGGTCCTGCTGGACACTATGGCTGTTAAAAACTATTACAAAGATGGTATGCTGGAACTCTTCTCTTGGGAGCTATTACTAATTTATCAATGAAGGCAAAGAAACAGGTATTTTATTTCTATTAAAAAATGCACCTGATGGAAACATAGACTATGAAGAAATTGCAGGAGAACACTTAACTCTTAATGTGGTGGGGATACAATCATAGCCATAAGGTGAATAAGCCCAAAAACTTTGAGGGCTATGATCCATAAATTTTTGATAATCAACTTTTGAATTTACATAGTAGGAAGATGGATTAAGTATATGGGAAAACACTTGGCAATCTTTGCTACTAAAAATAGAAATTTTCTCTTCAGAGTTAATGAACTCATAACGTTTAAGACATTTACCTTATTTATTGCAGCTCCTGTTTGATAAATCATACTCACTTATAATAAGTAGAATCAAAATCTGGCAGATATTTCTTCTAGAATATGGAGGTATATATCTTTATTTAATTAAGCATTTGATGCTTGCCTATTATATTTAAAATCTAATATTTAATTAAGCAATATTGGTTAACTTTAGAAACAGTTAAGTTTCTTTCTGCATAAGAAACTTAACTTCTATTCTATAGAATCTTATGCAGTTGGCAATTTATCTGAGAAATAAATGGCAATATTCTTTAATTGGTCAAAGAAAAGATTGTATCTATGTAGATATGTGTATGAATATGCACCCATCTTCACTCTCCTATTTATTCTTCAAATTTATATTTCAACTTGTGAAATATGAAACAGATGTTACCCCTTATATGTTATAACTAGAATGCCAAAAGAAAGACTGATAGTCATAGGATAAGCAATATCACTCTGCACCCACAACACCTACACAGCCCAGGAAGTTCCAAAGTAATAACAAATTCCTGGTTCTCCAGCAAAGATCTATGCAAGAAAATTAATAAGAATATGCCTTCATTTCATCATGATGGCATTTGGGAGTTTTAGAACCCTCTAGTCCATTAGTCAGTTTTGTTAATGATTGTGCTCATCCTTTTAATCATGTGAAACACATTGACTGAGCTTCATTTAGTTCAAAGTGCCTTTCAGAAGCCCAAAGAGAAACTGAGTGGTGTGAAACTTTACCTTTCTCACTGCAGCATATATTTGCTAACACATAGCTAGCTTGATTTGTGATTTATATGAAGATACAATATATCCATAATTTTTGAGAAAAAACCCTACCCATTTGATTGAATTAAAAGTTGAAATTTGAGTGCTTTTTGTGTTGCCAGATTATCTAACTTATTTGTATTTCTAACCTGTCTTCCTACTAATAATCATGGAAAAGTTATTGATACCCACACTTCTTTATTTTCATTATTCTTGCAGAAATATTTTATTTAAAAAATTATTTCAGCTCTATGAACAACTCTTTTTGCCTGAAATTAAAAAATTTCCAGTACCAGATCTCAGCAATGGTCTTGGAGGACTATTCTTTGTTTTCAGAATGACTGTTTTATAATCAACTAAATGAGCTGATTTTGGAATTTTGCCAGCATGAATTTGAAGAGCTACATTACAGGGAGGTTGAAATCTTGTAAAAAACACCAAAGCATTTTTTATTAAATGTACAATATTGTTTATATATGCATACATATCTATTTTTCATTATGAAAACACACTGTGATATATTATGACAAGTTTATACCCTGCATATGGAAACAAAATAAAACAATAATACTTAGTACAAGCAGAATTATGGCATCTCATTAAAAAAAAAAAAAGAATCCTGTAGAGCAAAAGATCCTATAAAGCTTTGTTTCTGCATAACAGTGGAAATGTTTAAGCTGTGTACTTTCAGGAGCCGCTTCATTGTCTGAGACTTTTACATTTGTAAATGTCAATCTTTTAAATTTTAACCAAAGTTCAACACTATCTCAATTTAAAAAACCATTACATTCTTCTCTTTTGTTTTTGTACACATTCATAATGCCTTCAAAACACATCTGACAGATACTAATGGTACTGGACTCCCTCATTAAGAAGTAATCAGTGATATTTCCTTATTTCTTTGAACAACGGGGAAAAAAAAGCTATCACCCTTTATATGAAATGCTTATAGAGCTTACCCAAAAACCCAAGTATGAGGAGTAGGTTCTTATCTTAGTTTGAGACTGTTCAGAACCGACATCTCTAAGAAGTTCCCTTCTTGATGAGTAAAGGAAGCCTTTTAGGGGCATAAGAAATCTCCCATCAGTACAGCATTTCCATGATGGGAAACCAGGAAAGAAATCAAGAGGTTCTGGGGTGAGAAACAAAGTTCCAAATGGCTGCATTTTTTTCTGTACTTTTTGGAGCTCAACGTAATTTTTTTTTTTCCCCTCATACATATGTTGTATTTTTAAAGTAATTATAAATGCATGTATTTTCAATATACTAGTATCAGGAGCTAATTAGTTTGGCGAGTTCTGGTTAAAAACACTCTAAGAATTGCTTTATAGCTATACAAGTTCTGATATATTTTAAACAATAAGTTCTCCGTGTACAAATTAAAAATATTACATTTAAATAAGAATTTAAATTAAATTTAAATAAGCGCTTGTGATATATACAGAATTTCAGTCATCCCTGAAACACAGAAGTACAAAGTGTGTCTGCTCCTCTCCATTAAGCTTGTTTGAATTCTTGAAAATCAATCCATGCTGATAACAGAGAGAATAATTTTTTTACCAAGAGATTAAGTAGTTTTGGATAAAAATACAAAAAGTATTTTCTCATCAGGCAGAAGAAGACAATAATTATTTTAAAGCATTTTCAGTAACAATGTGTAACTTCATCTGATATTGCTCTTTAAGAGAAAAATAGTTTACTTACAATGTTTAATGAACAACGAGTTTGCTTTTTTTTAATAACTTCACAAACCTTTTCTTTAAGTAGACTCTTGTTTGGATACTAGATTCATTCTGAGCATTTTAAACCTGAAAATAGAAAAAAATCCCATGTATTTTACCTTTCTGTTAATTTTCTTATTTAAAGATCCTCTTCAGTGGTCTGCTATGTAGACCTATTTTATGTTCATTGACTAATTTGTCCAGTTTAATTCAATCCACGTTTAAGTAAATTACTTCAGAGGGAGCTGGGTCAAGCTGTTGGGTTTTTCACAGTGTTTGATGTGATTCTTCTGGTGCATTCACAGAAATAAACAAAACCTGAAAATATTTCACCAGTCGTAGGAAATTCACAGTAGTAGTTGTAATTTCATTCTTCATTTGTTTTTTATTATATACTTATATAATTATGCATACATAGCATTACTTGTCCTTTAAACCAGTCCATCTCTGACTTGTGTGGGCAGTTTAGAGTGAACATGCTGTTCTTCATGTTGCTGACATACCATTTTCTGATTCTCTGCTTATTTCTAAGGTATTTATATGTTTTCTTTTCCACATTTTCTCTCCTGAGTTCTTGACCTGTCAAATATTGCCATCTCAAAAATATGTTTAAAGTTTTGACATGGCATTAGCTTTCTCACAAATCACCAACAATTTCCTAAACACAGCCTAGCCAAATTCACAGTAGTGCCTCACAAAAACATTCCAGTGTGTGAAACTATTTATCTTAGTTCCAAATAGTTTTGGATATCTCCTACTATGCGTGCAGATGTCCACAGCATGACTGAACTTCCAAGACACAGAGATTCAACAATCTCACAATATTACAATTGGATAGCTGAAACGCATATGCATATGAATAATTCCTTTTTGTTACTTGGCAGATAGTTAAGAAATCATTGTTCAGTGATGAGCAGTGTCCCCTGGGGTAGTACTGGGACTGGTGTTAGGGTTCAGCATCTTTTTTGACAACATAAACAGCAATCAAGTGCACCCTTAGCAAGTTTGCTGATTACACCCAGCTGTGAGGTGCAGTTGGCACACTGGAAGAGAGAGATGCCATGCAGAGGAACCTGGAAAAGCTTGAGAGGTGGGCTGATGCAAACCTCATGAAGTTCATTAACGTGAAATGCAAGGTCCTTGTTAAGGAAGCTTCCCTCTGTGACAAACCAGGAGCCATTCTGGCAGTCATTCTGGCACCACCTGAGCTGGGACTGAAGGCACTTCATACCTCAGATTCATGATCAGATCATATTTCCTTACCAGCTTGACCTTAGGTTTTCCATGGCAGAGCCTCAGATGCCCCTATCCTTAAAATAATATATTTCTGGTGTCATGACTAAACGATAAAGTCACAGAACATCATCTTGAGCTGGATGTCTCTGAGAATGCACCCTGAACAAAGGAATCCCTGGGCTTTTATACCCTGACAGTCTAAGTGCAGTAAATCTGGGGGTTGCTGACTCCTGACCCATCACTGAGTGTTCAGTCACCTGGCTGTGCCACAGGTTCCTGTGCCCTTTGTTAGGCAAATAATCAGCAGTTCAAGACCTTTCTCCTCAGCTCAGTGTCTGACCCCTAGAACTCAAATTGCCCCTGCACTGCAGCTGCACCCTGCACCAAATGTACTCCTCAACAGTCCTGCTCTGGATCATGGCAGTCCTGGACACACCTACAGGTTGGGCAGATAAGTGATTGAGAGCAGCCCTGTGGAGAAGGACTCGGGGGTGATGGTTGATGCAAAACTCAACATGAGCCAGGAGTGTGTGCTCACAGTCCACAGAGCTGACTGAATCCCTGGATGCATCAAGAGGAGAGTGGTCAGCACGTCAAAGGATGTGACTCTTCCTCTCTACTCTGCTTTGGTGAGGCTCTCAGAATACTGAGTACAGTTCTCTGATGCTCCCAATGTAAGAAGGACATGTAAGTGTTGGAGCAAGTCCAGAGGAAGGCCAGCAGCTAATTAGAGTACTGGAGCACATCCCCTGCAAAGACAGGCTGACAAAGTTGTGGCTGTTCAGCCTTGAGAAGGTTGCTTGGAGACCTTGTAACAACCTTCCAGGATCTGAAGGGAGCCTACAGGGAAGATGGAGAAGGACTTTATCAGGAACTCTAGTGATAGCACACAGTATAATGGTTGCAAACTACAAGAGGGAAAATTTAGGTTAGATATACAGAAGAAATTCTTTAAGGATGGCGAAATACTGAAACAGCTTATTCAGGTAGTCTTGAATACCCCCACCCTGGTAGCATTTTGGATAAGGCCTTGAGCGACCTCTTCTAGGGAGGTGTCCCTGCCCATGGCAGGGTGGGGTACAGTTGGAACCAAATGATCTTTAGGTTCCTTTTCAACTCTTAAAATTCTAGTATTCCCCTTCTGTAATACATCAAATATATATTTCTTAAATACTTCATATATAAATCTTATTCATATGTTATTTGTGCCATAAACTACTGAAGTCCTGATTCATATAATGTTTTGTGGTAAAGTTAGATAATGAAATCCATCTATTATATGTAAGTACTTTTTCCTAAGCTCTTTTATCTGTTTGTCTGTTTACTGTAAAATAAACTTCTGGAATCATAAAAGTGTTAAGAACCAATTATTATTATTAGTCATTACTATGAACCAAAGAAACAATTATTTCACATAATGAACTTATGAAGCTGAAAATACTATAGGCAGTCTTCAAAAAAGCCTGTATGACATTGCATGCATTATTATTATTTTGTCATCTCTATAATTTGTAAGTGAAATTTAGAAGAAAAAATATTATTTCTTCTAAGGAGATGGCAATCATGCTGCTATTCCACAAGTTATTTTTTTCTAATTTCTAATTCTGATGTACAAGCAATCTTTCACAAAGACTCAAGAATAACTGTCTTAACTCTCTACAGTAGCAATTTTTTTGTTGTTTGTTTCTAGAGGAATATATTGTTAGACAGAATTATTTCTTGACACCACTATGATGTTTTATTAAGCAACAGACGGTTCTACAAGTTTATCATGTGTGTCCTTCATCAGCTATAACAGCAGGCACTTACGGATTTGACTCTAAATTAAAAAACAAACAAACCCCAACAACAGCAAATAAAAAAAAAACTGAGAGGATTATGACGGTAGATTTCTGGAGGATGGACAGTCTTCAAGTTGTAAGCAGTCTTGCAGTCTTTTGTTTCTTTTCCTTCTTCTTTTTTTTTTTTTTTTTTTTTTTTAAGGTTGTTGTGGCTTTATTTATTCATCTGGAAATAAAGGCTTTCTTTCTATAAGTAAAATAAACAGTGTCACTGACACTTGCTTTCGAATATTCTGTGCAATATTTAGTTGGAAACCATACTAAATGCATAATGAATATTTATTAGGTGCAGTGTGTAGTTGATGAAGTGTCCCCTCGTTCAGTCTAGTGTTATAAACACCCAGCCCCAGCCCCATCCACTAATGGGATAAACACCCAAAAATACAGCCCCAGCCAGTATTTTTCAAGAAAGTTGTTATCTTTATTATCTCATTTAATTGCCTATTGCATTACATCTGCCATTAAAACTCTCACTTTTGTCTTTTTTGTTGGTGTACCGAGGAGTCTTGTATATAACCGTTTCATTTATTGAATTAATTGTAAAAGGTGACAGAGAATTTCTGATTTCACAACTCAAAATTGCTAGTTTGTAGACATTCATTAGTAAATAAATACTTGTGGTCATTTGAAGGGTGTGTCAGAAAGATATTTATGCAACATCACGGAAGCTATTTTATTGTTTTTTCTGATAAGAGCTCTCTAACTACCTGGAGGTATTTAAAATTTTATTTTACCTCCATAAATAAAAAAATACCAATAATCACTTAAAACTATGCTCAAATGTAACACACAGAAAAAAAAAAACGAACCCAGAACCCCAAAATATAATTTATATGTCAGTAATCAAAAACCCTGCAAGACAGATGGTGTTAACATACAAGTAACAGGAGAAATAGGTTTTTGTTAATAATTTTGGTTATGAGGACTTCAATTATCAAATGTCAATTTGATTTTATTTAGAGATAGGAAGGAGAAAGATTGACAAACTTCTACCTAGCTAAAATTATGATTTTTATCTCTGTGATTTATATAAAACTCTTTATCTTTTCAAATGCTTTCTAAATCTTGAAAACAAACCATGTTTTGTGACACAAATCTACCTACCAAAGTTAATGTTCAAAGAAGAATGTGTGATTTTTGTCTGATGAAGGGGTTATTTGGTACTGATCCTATTGCCAGCATGCAAGTGAAGGCATGATCACAGAATGACAGAATAGTTTAGGCCTAGAACAATCTTTAGGTTAAAGATCATCTCGTTCAACTCCCCTTCCATGAGCAGAGACACTTCCCACTAGATCAGGTTAGTCAGAAGTCCATCCAACCAAATCTTGAACACTTCCAGGGATGGGGAGTCCACAAGTTTTCTGGGTAACTTGGTCCAGTCTCTCACCAACCTAAAGAATTTCTTCCTAATATATATTTTAAACTTCAAGCTGATGCATTTTTAGTGGCTTTTGGAATATGTCAACAAATCTGTGAAAGCCAGTCACCCTGGCACAAGGGGGATACGTGTACTTCTGGAGCAAGTATGTGAGCAAGGAACTGGAAGCCAAAGAGGATACTGTAGGGCAGCTCAGCTTGTGCTAGACACCTACATTTAGGAGACTGAATCTCCCATTCATTTGTTTGTTTTTTTTTTTTTTTAATATTTGTAGCACATTCCACAATTTAGGAGTTCACCTTTTGAGTTAGAATTACTGTCACATTAAGAGTTACAGCAGTTGTTCAGTAGCAGTTTCACAGTTATTTTAGATTGTCATAGTTGCTTTATCACCTCACTGTTTATCTCAAACAAGGAAGTGGAGAAAAAATTGGCTAACCACTCAAATAGAATTTGAATGGAATTCTGAATGTGTCCATTTATTGCTGGCAATTAATTTCTTATAATTTCATATGCAGTGTAATGGTGTGAGTTACTTTGTAACTCAAAACTATTTTTGGCAAAACAGGAGACAACAGGGCATAAACTTTTATTGGCTTAGCTGCATATTTCTTCATCTGTTCTCTTGTGTGGACAGGCTATTTGTTTCTGTATGCAAATGTTCTCAGCGACCAGGTAACTTGTACAGAGAATTATGAATCGTTCACATTTAGGCCACAACATCTTTGTAGTGAGAATTTAGAATGGAAAAGAAAGCAGAATTGTCAAGGGAGGTACAGGAAGGGATAAGCAGGAGTCAGGCGCTTAATCAACAAATTTTGGAAGAATGATGAAAAAAAGTTTGAATCTTCTATAGAGCTTAATTCTTTCTCTTCTTTCCCAATGATAGGGATTTTCATCTTCTTTGTAACCCCATAATCATTTAGGAATAACATCTACAACCTAGAAAGAGTCAGATTTTAATCAGAAATTTTAGGGGTATAGGTGTATACCTTAAAATACTGCATCCTATGATTTTTACATCCTGCCAGGAAACTAAACTTAAAAGGAAAAAAAATCAGTAACTTCGCCTTGCTAGACTATTAAAGATATATCACAGATGAAAAAGTTTTAAAAAATTTTTCATCTGAATTCAGTAAAAATCAGTTAGAGTATTACAGTGATTTTGATAGATAAGGCACACAGCTTAACACATCACAGCTAAAGCTGCACTACTATAATTTGCTCAGTTCAAATTTTCAAATAGGCTCCAGCATTTCTTAAAACTGTGTTTTTCTTAAGAACAATGTGATCATATTTTGCTGTCTTTCAGCTTAATCACAAAAATTCCAGTAATTTGATTTCAATATTTTTGATTTGTTATGCATGACACATCCTTCAAACAATGAGCTATGAATATGTAAGATCATTTAGTGGTTTTTCATGTACACCCTTATGAATTACTCTGATTACATATGAGTGATTGCTATGTGTTTTACTATTCTAGAAATAATAGGCAAATTTGATAATTAAAAATTATTGGATCTGTTGCAACACTAGTAAGCAAATATGGTTGATGGACAGCATTAATTGGCTTAATAACAAGGGAGATGACTGGATTTAAATTATATGTTTTCAGCGTCCTATTAGGATGTTTGGCCAAGCCATAGATACATATATTCAAGTTAGGAAGCAAACATAGCAGTCAATGTTTGGAAGACTAAAAAATTATCTCTTTTATTCCTTAGGTTTCTGGAGCACATCTTTACATGAGAATAAAATAACTTTTTTCATTACTTTCTTATTTTTAGTGTCCTCTCACTTCAAATTGAACTGCATTTGATGAACAGTTCATATCTCAAAAGTGATGCTACACAATGTTTCAAAGAAAATCTATGTTGCTGTGTTTTCAAAAGTTCCATTAAAAAAATCTTGTCAGGCTGCTGGCTAGATGTAACAAGTGGCTTGGGAGAGAACAGAGTCTTTTTCGTTTTAAAGGAAGAAGGAGTGACAGTTCTGGTTTATCTTTTTCACACCTTTCATTTTACCTATTTGGATAATTTAACAAGCTACAGTTTATATTATGCTGGCTACTATGTTACCTAGTACTTTATAAAGTGTCAAGGGACCAAACAAGGGAACTGTCTGGCAACAATTATTCAAATTTTACTGAAAAGCAAAATTCCTATAGATTGCCATAACTGAGTCTCATTTCTTCCTGCCAGTACAAGAAACATCAGATGACAGAATGTAATGAATATATAATCTTCTAAGTTGTGGTTATTCTGCATGTCAAATAATTTTTTACTTTCAATGGAGACCTGTCTGATTTCCTTGCATACTAGTTCAGCCTGTTGGTCCTGAAGTAGTGGGAGAGGAAAAGAAAATAAAGGCATAAATAAAAGGGAAATAAGATTTTGTCTCCATACACCAATACAAGGAAATGGAATGAGATAATCGAGAGCAAATTGCATTTGCTAAAATATTGCTTCGGAGATGAGTTCAGAGCCAATTGTCTAACTCCCTTCCCAGAATACTCTGATTGAATTATTTGATCATCCAGTTTAAAATGTCAAAAAAAAAAAAAAATCTATTTTGGGTCGTGCCAGAATATGAAGGTTTTATCATTTGCAGGGTCCACATTCAAATTAAAAAGGGGGAAAGATACTGTGTTTGACTGTATTGCTGTTTTGATACTGTTATTTTAAGACAGGAAAAAGTAATTTCTCTTACATAACATATTTTGATACAACAATAGCTTCCCAATTTCCCCAGGCTTCTCCCCTAGCAGGGCAGCATAAGAGCTAAAATATAAACAACTGGCTCTTCCACTGTCTGAGCAAACAGCTTTGGCACAGACTCTTCCATTCCCAAGCATATCTTCTAATATTAACCTGATGGCTAGGAAATTCTATAATGAGATAAAAACATTAATTTCAATACATTTTAATGCTTCACTGTGCTCACATTTCCTATTTTGTTGTTGGGTGGGTGAGATGATGTGTTGTGGGAAACCAGTGTCATCCTAACTATTTCCTTTCATTAAAATTTTCTAAAGATAATTAGAACATGGGCCCCGTTGTTTCAGATTACTTTTGTAATTTTCTTGACTGGATTCCAGTAAGATTTGTCTCAAAAAAATCACTGAATACCACAACGCAGGCACTTTCCTCAGTGTTTCTTGCTCAAATTGTAACTTGCCTTAGTGGCTTTGTGAGATTCCCTCCTAATTTACTGAGTGATTCCTATGACTATATAGAGTGAACACATATAAAAAAGGGAAAGAGATAAAAAAAATAATAATCCCACAGTGTTCAGTTTATTAAAAACTCCTTTAAATTTAACATTTGTTACTGTTGTTTAGCAAATTCTAGACCTGTGTGAAAAAAATTAGGAGATGCTGTTGGCAAAGATTTACATTTCTAGGGAATTAGATGTGTGAACAGGAAAATCTCAATTTTATTTGTCAGGACTTTGAACAGAAACTGAACCCCAAAACTGGACTTGATTTATTAATATGTTACTTCTATGTCAGAACTTTGTCCTACTATATCATCTTCATCATGCTTGAAAGTTTATTGGTTGTAGAACAGCCAATTTTTTAAATGATTTTTTTTTTGTCACACTAATCTCAGTGATGATAACAACAATTTTATTAACAATAATGCACAGGAAGCCTGTTTTATGTGTAGATATATTTTTTTTTTTTTTTCATTCTCAAGTCAGGGCGGGGCAAAAAACCTTATATATATTATAACATTTTTAAACAGGCATTTATAAGTTTGAATATAAATTTATTCTGAATTTTAAATAAAAATCACCTCATACATGAAATTCAAAAGCCTTTTATAGAAGTCAGAACTAAGCAACAAAATGCAGTTCAATACATTTGCTCTTATTTTTGCAAGGTAATTTATTTGATGGTACCACAACTTTGACAAGTATTCTAGCAAGAACTGGAAGCTTCACACCCTTACAGACTTTCCTGTCAACATGCTTAAGTTTCAAAGCATCTGTCAGTACCAAGCATTAGTTCATAAATACATAGTAATCGAGAATGTTTAATATTCATTAGCTAAGTAAAGTGACATTCATCGACCAAGATGCTGTCTAAAACTTAGGCACATAATATAAGCTATTTGTCTGGATGTCCTCTAAAGTCAATGGAAAGGGGCATCTTGCAGAAGGCAGCATTCACACTAAATGCAATTGACAAAGCAAGAAGGGTTGAATCATTTTCTACAGGAGGTTCTGTGGGTAACTGAATGACTACTGTGCACTACCAGTGTAACTTCTATATAGCTATAGGCCAGAATAATCCCACTATTAATTACATATTATTTCACTATTACATACTTTAAAGATACTGCAAATATTTGACTTAAAAAAATCCAAGTGTCTTTCCAAATGTATTGTTCCAAGGTATTTTCTCAACATTCTCTTTTTTCATTAACATTTCTGCTGATAAATCTGACTGTCCTCAGGATATTTTACAAACAAATGGTGCATCTGTATTCATTTTCAAATGTTATGCATTGTGTGTAATTAAATGCAAGGTATTTCAATGCTCAAGGAAATTCAAGGTATTCATATAAATACAGAGAATATGCAGAAGTACTCTAAAAAAACTTTTTTCTTTTTTTTTTTTAATAGGGCTATGAACTTCTGTGTGTCTGAAAATGAGTGAATTACAAGCCATATGGATTTAGGAATAAACTTTCCTGAGATTTAGCTTTTTGACTCCTTTTTTTTTTTTTTTCTTTCTTGTTATATTATGCCATCTTTGCTTCCTGCATGTTACCTGTATCTTCCTCTGCACCGCCTACCACAAGTTATTGAAACTCAAAGATAATGATGCGGTTTGCCTTTGTCTGTATTTTCTTTCCATGCCATTGGGGCATGCATTCATCAGTGACATGTCCAGAGAAGGGCAATGAAAATTGGTGAAGAGCCTGGAGCATAAGTCTTACAAGGAGCAGCTGTGGGGGCTGGGGCTAAATAGCCTGGAGAAAAGAAGGCTAAGGGGTGACTTCTTTGCTCTCTACCCCTACCTGAAAAGGAGGGGTCAGTCTCTTTTCCCAGGTAACCACTGACAGGATGACAGACCTCAAGCTGCACCACTGGGGAAGGTTAGTCTTGCTATTAAGAGAAAAATATCTTCACAAAAAGAGCTGTCAAATATTGAAACGGACTGCCCAGGGAACTGGTGGGCTCTGCCTGCACAGAGTTTTTTCCCTTTCTTAGCAACATTTTCCCCAAGGCACCATCGTCTTGGCTGAGGGACTCGGATGTGCCCTGAAATGGTAGATGATCTTCGATTGGTGAACGATACTAATGAACTTCTTGTGTTAGAAAATGCATGTAATTTTAAAGAATAGTTTTTCATTTTAAGCCAATTTTCTATCATATTATATGGAAAACTGTTTATCAGGACTGCTGTTTTCTATATTTATTTCATCTGGTTCGCTTTCAGAATTCTTACAGAATATTGTTATCCTTTTTAGGCTTCTGTAAGCTGTATTTTTTTAAACTTATGAATAATTATAGTAATGCACAGAATTTAAAAAGCAATATTGTAATAGTTGTAATTTGACATTTTTATAACTTATTGCTCAGCATGAATAATACATTAAATTTTGTTATAAAAATAAACTCACCAATTTTGAGACATTCAGAATGGGGAGACAAAAGGTAAAATACCAGCCTGGTTATGTTGTATAATTATGACTAAAGCTGCTTAATGTTGAAATTTACTTTAAAATGCTATATTTTCAGATATTTATTTTGAAAATGCTCATGTTCAGTTTTGGTAGGCATACATAAAAATCAAACCTTTGAAGATACAATTTCCTATGCACTTTAATTTCTGAAATCAGCAGGCATTCAATTTAGACTTGTGAACATATCCTCACAGAATTTAATGACTTTAAACATGGGGGAGAAAATGTATAAATACTATTGTTCAGTTATTTTTATATGGTACTTTGAGTAAGATTTACTTGGGCCTTCCTCCCATGTCTGCCAACACTACTGAGGATCCAAACCCCAAGTGGTTGAATGACAGGATTTAGAAAAAGGTTTAGAATGGGCTGCTCTCATCAACTCATAGAATCTCTGAGTAAGGGGGAAGGAAAAGGCTTCCCCAGAAGTTACACATGCAGCAGCTCAAACATTTCATTATCTGGTACTATTTTGTGGCATTTCTAAAGCATCCATAACCAGGACAAAAAAAAAAAAAAAAAAAAAAAAAAAAAAAAAGTCAGCAAAATAAAAGAAAAAATTAGCATAAAAAACCAAAGAAAACAAAATATCTATGTCAAAATTCTCTTATGAAATATATCTGTATTTACAAAAATATTACAAAATATGTAGTGGCAAACCCACTGGAACAAATTTAGCCTAAATTAATTCAGGAATATTAGAGAACAAGAAAAAGGAAACTTATGTTTTGTGAGCACATTAGATTTCATCTACACTAATAAAAATTGTGTCGTGAAAATAAATGCATACACTTTAAAAGTTGTATTGTTTTAAGCAGCTTCAGATATTTGCATTCTTTTAATGAATGGATTTATATAAATCTTTTCATCAAAGACAGTGGAAAACATTTAAAATTCAGGCAATTAATCCTTTTTAATCCTTAAAAACACATGGTAATATGATATCAGAGACACGTGGTGTTGTGTTTTTAATATTGCATGAATCAATAAAACCCTACTAACATAATTTCAGGTAAGATTACTTCTCTTTTGTTCTTTTGTTATAGGAAAAAAAAAGATTAAAGGCTTGGTTCATATACTTGAAAACAATATTTTGCAACATATTTTAATTTCCATTATGAAAGGTAGGCAAACAATAACTGTTATTCTTGAGTTATACCGAAGTACAGATGAGAAAGAAATGACAGAGAAGAAAGATCATTTTTTTCTGCTTGCTGATCCTCAGAATATCTAAAATTACACACACACAAATAGTATCCTTTTGTTTTAATAAACTTATCAATAAGACGGGAAAAAAAGTAAATAAGCAGAGAAAAAGTCATATCTTTAGAACTGGGAAAGACAAAAATGGATTTAAAAATATTTTTAAAATCTCCTGTAAGATGCGGTCTAGTGTATGTTTTTATTGACTTCATATTTCTCAGGAGTTAGTGTTGCAAACTGAACAAGAATTTATAGTTTGCCATGGGAATATTCTGAACGCTATTATATGTCTACATGTGTATAGAAGGTAAGATTGCATCACTTGAAAAGTATAAACTTTTTCAATCCTACAAAAAAAAATGAGCTATTACTAGGAAATCACAGAATATTCTGAATTGAAAGGGACCTACAAGGATCATCAAGTCCAACTCCTGGCCTTGCACAGGACCACCCCAAGAGTCACACCATGTGCCTGAGAGCATTGTTCAAGTGCTTCTTGAGCTCTGTCAGGCTGGTGCTGGGACCACTTCCCGGGGGAGCTGTTCCAGTGCCCCACCATCCCCTGGGTGAAGAACCTCTTCCTAATATCCAGCTTAAACCTCACCTGACAAGACATTCCCACAGGTCCTGTCACTGGCCACCAGAGAGAACAGATCAGTGTCTGCCCCTCCTGTTTCCCTCACAAGGAAGTTCTAATGGTTTAATGATAAATTCATTGTATATGTAAATCAACAAGAACTTGGGTAGCCTAGATTGAAAAACTAAAATGTTTAACAAATGGATATTGAAATCTTAGTCAGAAATTAAGATAAATGATGAGCACACATGGCTTAATGTAGGAAACATTATTTAATTTTACCCACCTTGAACTGCTCATAATAAACATTTCAGGTTGTGAATCTTGCTTTAATCTGCCAGTTATGACAAATATGTTTGTTTAAGCATAAACACTTTGCACAATAACTACCCACAGTCTAGCTTCACTTTTAAATATGTTGCTCTAGGCTACTTTGCTGCTGGGTTGAAATTTAATCTTTTGTTTTACCAAAAATATTAATGAATTGATATTATATTTTTTCTTCTTGCTCACCTCAAAATATTTTCTGAAAGAAAGCAAAAAATGTCTAGTAAAATATTTTTAAGTGGAAGACAGCATATTAGAAATATCCATATACACTCATATCCATGTATACTGTACATATCCATATATGCTCATTTTCACTGCCATACATAAACCAAGCATAGCTTAAATTTCTGTAGCCCATTGATTTTAATTTATTTATCCAAACCTTGTTTGTGAGAGGGCAGGGTAAGACAACATCTATTCTAGTTTTTGGCCGGGGAAAGAGTTAATTTTTCTTCATATTAGCGTGTATGGACTGAGTTTTGGATTTGTGATTGTGAAATATTTTTCATAGCACAGGAATGTTTTATTTACTTCTGAACAGCACTTATGCAGCCTCAAGGACTTCCCTGTCTCTCACCCCAAAAGACCAGTGAGGAGTCTGGGGGCGCACAAGAAGCTGAGACGGGACACAACAAGGACAGCTGCCCTCAGCTGTCCAAAGGGATACTCCAGACCCTATGATGTCATGCTTAGCATGAAAAATTGGGAGGAAAGGAATGTGGGTTGTTAGGAGCAAAGATGTTTATCTTCCCAAGCCACCATTATGTGTGATAGAGCACTGCTTTCCTAGAGATGTCTGAACACTTTCATGTCCATGGGAATGAATGAACAAATTCCCTGTTTTGGTTGTTTTGGCATGCTGTATCTATTAAACACTCTCTATCTCAAACCATGAATTTTCTCTCTTTTGCCCTTCCGATTCTCCTCCCATCCCCCTGGGGCAGAGTGAGCAATCATCTCTCTGGGGATTAGTTTCCAGATGGGGCCAAACCATGATAACAGCCATATATGTGATATCAGGGAGTTATTGTCAGTCTAATTAAAAAAAAAACAAACATGCAGTTGAAATGCCGCCAATTATTGGTACTGCTAATCCAGATATAGTAAATCAATACTGACAGTCCACAATTACCTTAAATTGATCCAAATTTAAAAAAAAATCAAAACCAAACAAAACAAACTGCTAGGAATGATGCAAATAAAATCTATTAATGCCCACTATCATTATTTCTCAAATCCCAAGATGGATTTGTCTACACTAACAGGAATATCAATTTCGCACTATCTTTGAGCTCTCCTCAAGAAGACTGTGGTGTTAATGTGGAGATTTACTACATTATTTTTGTGAACAGAAGCACAGTTTCAATATTGTGGGCTTTTAGGGCTGATTGGCGGGGGTGTTAGGATTTTTTTTTTAATATTCTGGCTGAGTTTTGTTGGAGTAATTTCTGTGTCTTTTCTAAATTTCTTTACACCTTCTTTCTTCATCACCCTGCAACCTGGTGCATGCTAGAAATATTAGATGCTTTATACTTGTCCTTTTCATAAGCCCTGAAATTATTTTTCACTCAATTTCTTAGTTTTTGAGCAGGGTGGAATTGTTTGCCACCCTGTGACTTCCCACATCATCCTACACTCAGATATTTGAAACCTCTGATGTCATTCCATGCCTGTACTCCTTTATTCAGCTTCATTATAGGGATTATAGGTAGGTCATTTTACACAGCATAACTACTTTTTTGGCATTTTTATCAAAATTATTAACAAGAAGCATTAGGTCATCCAATTATAGAAATCTAAGAAAAAATTGGACAAATTATGTTTTAGCCACCTGGTCATTAGACAACTGTTCCAACTAAGCAAGCTAAAGCAAACAAGCTAACACAAGTTCAGTCAGAGCTTGGCAAATCCAGAATTCCAGCATATGCTGATAAAAACCCTGTCAATTGATACTAATAGAGAGTATTATACTTATCAGACTGCAGGGCTACACACTGAACTCCCTCCTTGTGCTTTATAAGAGCTCCTTCCATCATTTGCCTGATGAATTAGAATTGCTTATGAATGAAAGTTGCATCTAGTATGCAGCCTTATAATTTTTGGTTTTATACCATCTATTACAAGGAAAGATGTGGATGCTATGTTTTTCTATGTTGATCTCTCAAGCAAGAATGAAAATTATTTTCAGAAATTATTCATTATATTGCGCAGGATGTTAATTTTTATTGCTGGAGGACATAAAGATGTGTCACACAGTCAGTCTAAATACACAGTGAAGCCAAGGTACTTTAAAATGTCATTGGAGCTCTTGGAAACATGCCAGTTTTTTATGTTAGTAGTCTGTCTTGAGAGACTTAATCTGCCTCAATTCTTTAACAAAACTGATCATGGTACTTCCAAGAAAAGGTCCATGTTTTTTCCTAAGCCAAAGAATTGCAACCAGTAAAAAACTTGATGAGAAACTAAATGAAAGCAGAATGGATGGGCACAAGTGACTTTTGTTGTTAAATAAAAATATTATTTCTAGTAAGATCTGATGACTTTGATTTGATGCTCCATATTATATTAAATTGTATCTGACACAAGCAGATGATTTTACATAACAGGGGTTGGTGTTAATTTAGAACAATAGTAGGATTTCAAGAGGTCTGGAGAAAATGGTGAATCTGTAATTTTTCCTAATCAATTCTGGAAACTTGCTCACATTTTTAAAGTGAAAATGTAAATCAGTATAAGAATGAACCAGCTTTTATATGTGATTCAGTGAAATATTTCAGAATATTTGGGCAAGAAATATGTGACAGGATACCATTAGAAAGACATTACTAGACTAAAGACATTACTAGAGTATAATGTCTCTGTCTTCCTTGCATGCGAATCAAATTCTGAGCACTGAACTGACTGAGAAGCATCAAAACAAAGATGATAATCTTAATATATGAGTCCAAGTAAATCTGTAAGTTATATGGGAATTGTCCTTGTATTTTCATGACTACTGTGGCTTCAAAAGTCTGAACATTTCTATACTTTGGTCACCTCACCTAATATGTACATATTTTGAGAAATATAATGGCAAAAGCAAAAACCTTTCCAAGATCTGCAAAGCCTGCTCAAGAAGCTGAGTAAATACTTGGATCACTGTGATGATGCCAGCTCCATTTTGCCATAGCTACCTTTATGCTGTGGAGTTATTTCAATAGTATCTCCTTCTCAGCCATCTCTCATTCCACTAGATTCAACTCTTTAAAAAGAGATAAAAGGGCAAGAGAGCACTTTTCAGATTTTTTTTTCACATTTAGATTATTCATAAGATAGCAAAACTGATACATTTATATAGATAAATTTACTCTGCCTAACTATATAAGTACAAGATACTTAGAGAAACTCAGCGAGATAGAATGTAAGAAGTGGAGGAGAAGGAAAAAAAACCCAAAGAGGATAAAACCATTATGACATTAAACTCAGTATATGGCTGTCTCCTGAGTACAGCTGAGATTTGCTTACCTAGTGGTTAAATTTTAATTGTTGTTACTGAATCTATTCTTTCTGACCCAAGATGTCACATCACTCTGTGGTTGAAGCAATGTTTGCTAAGTTATTCTGGCATTAATCACATTTATTGTTTGCAGGACCACAATTCTCTTATTTATGGGCACTACCCTGGGGAATGCAGGTCACTGTTATCTAACAGCAGAATCTACAGCTGCTCTTGCTGACTTCAATTTGAGTCTTACTTCCTCAACAGAGGTCATATAGAAGCAATTGAAGTTAATTTTATGAGACATCTGTTATATTTGTGGTTATACTCATTCTTCAAGATTGCCCTCTAAAGTAGCAGTTACTAAAAAAAACCCAGGCACCATAAGAGAGAAAGAAAACTAACAAATAAAAGACAATAACAGAAATCATCTCCTGACTTCTATTTAACATGGCAAAGTAGGAAATTATTTTAAATGAAAAATCCCATAATTTGGCGCATGAAATTTTTATGTGAAAGACACAACTCTGAAACATTTCACCCTTTCAAATCTGGAAGAATCCACTGACTGTTAAAGCACTGCAATACCAAAAAATAGAATTGTCAAATACCTAAACAATATATCTACAACTACAATGGTTCTATTTTTTTTTCCAAATTCCTATATAATTTTGGTTTATATTAAAGGATTATAAATTTATATTTGGAAAATGAAAGAAATAAAATTCTGAATAGAGTTGTTTTGTTGTTTTTTATTTTTTTCTTCATGGCTTTGGAGTTAACATGACTTTTTCTTCAGATGAATTACTAAAAGTATAGAAAGAAGCAAGAAAAAAATATAAAAATTATATACTCACTACAAAGAAAATTGTCCTCTGAATGTAAGCATCTTGATACAGTGGGGTTTTTTTTGTCCTAAAATGCAGATGTCTGCTTTGAGTCTGCAAGCCAAGACAGCCTATATTGTCAATAGACATTTCTCAAGGGAAATTTTTTCACCATCTTTGTTTATTAAAGTAACTCATACATCAAAAATCCCATCTTCAGTGCAAATGCCTATGATGAAAATCTGAGCCAAATTTTGTCAATTTCATCAATGTAAAAAATAGCAATAAGATATTTAGGTATTGAAGTAGTAACAATTAGTGAATAATATGGTCCCAGAAGATAAACTTAGATGGACAATTGGGTGTGGTGCAGTATTGCCTCAAAATAAGGATTTCAAGTATGAGTACCTTTAGTTTTTAAAGATTTTTTTCCTTAGGTCTATTTAGTCACTTCTTCTTAAGATGTGTAAATTTTGCTGGGTCTGTTTTCTCTCTTATGCATGTTGCTACCATTTAATTTTTCTTCCTTAAAAGAGTTACACTCCAAGATTTTTTAAAGTTTCTATTTATAAATGTCTTCCTTTTCCATTCCCCACAGCATTTCCCCCCCAGTTAATCTGCATTTAAGTATCTGCACACTGAAGTATATATTTTTATTTTCCTATATAATTTTTTGGAGGGCGAAAAAAGCACACATGGCTGTCTGTCAAAACACTCTTCTAGGATATATATGCATGTTTTTTTCTGATGGTATCAGTAAAAATACCATTAAGCTTAAAAAAAACATAGCATAATTTCCACAAAATTTTCTCTTCTCATAAGCAGTGTCAGTTATTAAATTTTATATGTATTTGATTATTTCAGTTTCTTCATAAATAAGAAGTCTTTTAAGTTTTCCTAACACTTCCATTTGGACAGACCAACAGCAAAATGACCCTATCCAGCTCCCTTTTCCAGCCTTCTTTATCATATTATCAGAATATATATTTTCCTGGGAGTACAAAATGTAAAAAATCCCATTTGGACCAGCCTTGATGCAATTGGACCAGCCTTAATGAATTATGACATTCCCTTCGCTGCTCTGATTGGTTTTGCTACTTCCTGTCATGCCTTTGTCAATACAGATGTGGTTTATTTGAAGGTATATTGCATTTTGAGCTGGAGATCAAGGTACTGTTTAGTTTAGATCTAAATTTCTTGTGCTAGCTCTCCTTCACAGTTATTTTAACACTAACTTAGCTTCAAATGGCTCATTGCCCCTTTAGTAAATTTCTTAGACCGTATTACTCCTATTTCAATGTTGTGCTCAAGCAACAATCTAAATTTTGTATTTGAAAAGCAATGTTGCTTTTCAAGGAACATTTTGAACATGTTTTGGCTTTGGGTTTCTTTGGGCTAGTTGTTTTTTCTTTTTCAAATTCAGGCTTTTGAAATTCTAAATGAGGCTGCTCCAAATTGAACCTATGAAGCACAGATCACTACTTCATTATTTAATTACCTGAGAAATACCTATATTTTCGACAAACTTAAATTTTAGACACCACCTACAATAAGGAACATTTCATAGAAACATTAAATGTATCGAGTTGGAAGAGACTCACAAGGATCATTGAATCCAACCCCTGGTCTTTCACAGGACCATCCCAAGGATCAAACTATATGCCTGAAAGTGTTTTTTAAATTCTTCTAGAATGTGTCAGTCTTGGCGCTGTCACCAAGGCTCCCTGGTAAGCCTCTTCCAGTGCCCAACCACCATCTGCTTGAAGAACATTTCCTAATATCCAATATAAATCTCCCTGGACACAGCTACATGCCATTTCCTCAGGCCTTGTCACTGGTCACCAGAGAGAAGAGATCACTGAGATTTGAATATACATTACCTGCATTTCATATATCAGTTTTTTGCTTACCCATCATTGCACATGGAATCATTCGGGTTGAAGTGTTTCCAAATTCTGAGGATGCATCTGCATGTATCACTTGCATCCACATCACCTGTTTGCCAAGAAAGTACTTTAACTGCCAAGATATTCTGCATTACTCATGAAATATTTTCTATTACAGCACCCTTCTTGTTAGGACCAAATAAATTTAGAAATACATGTAATGTACAAACTGAATTGGACCATGTTAGAATTATGATTATGATTATGACTGTGTAATTAGGTCTTCCTGCATGAAGGAAAAGCTATGAACACTTGTTTTAGGTTGTATGGAGATTAACATTATATAATACAATTCTGTGAAACAGTATGACAAAGAATGGAAGCCATCTCTCCAGAGACAACCATAGGTCTGTCTGACCCATGACCCCAAAGGACATCTTGGGAAGGATGTAAGAAGGGGACAATCAGGAAAAATACTTCCTCTAACCATTTGTGGAGATTGTGTTAAAGTTACACAGTTGCCATATAATTACTGCATAATGACTTAACTAACTGCCAAAGTACTCAACTGATGAAAAAAAACCAAAGTCCTGTTTAATAAGAAGAGTAATCAGTGGGTGGATGGTCTCAAAAAGATCTGGGGAAAGGGAGATAAATGTCATAAATTCAGAATGCTTTGAATTTCAGAGGGGAAATTACAGTTGAAGAGCTTTCCACTCGAGTCTCATTCAGATTCCAACACAAATTTCTCCTAATTTACTACTGCTTGCCACGTGAGCATGTACAAGAACTGTACAGTCTTTATTTATATTTTCCTCTTCTATTTTATGCTGAAGGTAAATCCCTGGACTGTCATAGACTCATCATTTTCTATGCTCTTTATTATCACCTCCTCTTCCAATGACTTTCCAAACTGGTTAAACTCCGAATATAAAGAAATTAAGACAACAATTATCCCTTTCTGATATATGTACAAGGAACAGTAATCACAGTCATTCACATTAAAGGATAATTATTGTTCCTGAATTCAATCCAATTTTTCTCTACTTTGTCCCACTTATATTCTGCTGGCAGTGTTTTAAGATCCCTATAACGCTTCTTCAGTGTTTCCTTTTTAAATAACCTCTTTTTTCCCCCTTCATTAACAGTCTATGCTGCTTATATTCTTCCATCTGCACTTACCATGCAGGTATTAGAAGCTTTTTAACTATAGCCATTTGGAACAACATTCCCTTACTTCTCTGCTTCATCAGCTTGCCATCTGATTTTGCATTTCAAACGTATCTTTTTCTCCATTGACTGTATTTCTTATTTTTTATCTTGCTCTAACACTACTCTTCTCTTTAGATTTAAAAATGAACTCTGAAAAAGTAGATATGAGCATCATAATGTTATAACATGGTAAATGTTCAGAAGAATTTGTAACACTATCCACTATCACAGATTTTGATTGTTAGTTTTAATTACCTACATAATTTCAATGTGCTAACATAAAAGGCAGCTGAAGAAAAGCCATGCAGACATAATGGTCTCAGTTCAGTTGCCCATGTATTTCCTAACAAATGTCATTTGAGATGTCCTATATTATCCCACCTGGCTTCCAGCTGCCACTTCAGAAAGGTTTCTGTCTCCACAATCATATGTGCCAACTGTCTCTGAACCTTTTAGAAAACCTCAGATGTGACAAAAATGCTGTGTTCAGGCAGCTGAACTGATTTCTAACTGCCAAAAATCTAAACTGAACTGATTCATAGATATCCCTGAAAGTCCAAAATAGATGCACACTGGCTAAAATGCGAGTTAAGACACCTACTCCATGTGAAGACATTTTGAGGTGAGTTTCTAACTGCATAAATCTGGATCTGAGTCAGAATCATGATGTAGCTTGTACAATTAAGAATTATTTGTAATTTTGGAGAAAAAACAGAAGAAATTAAAGAACTATGTGAACTAGTCCTAAAGCTAAAAGATGGCCTTGACCCAATTTCTAATATTGAGTTATCAGATGGCTTTTCCAATACCATTATTATGTTCTGATCTTCAGCTCCTGCTATGTCAGGTCACAGGTCTCTTCTGTGTTCTCCTTTTTCTGACATACAGATGTATTAGACTAGGGATCTTTGAATTACTTCCATGTGTCTAGATGTATCTATAAATCAATTGTGATGACATTTATACATCAAATTCAGTAGTCAGATACTGGTGGATAACCTCCTTTGAGTTGCTCATGAGAAATATGCTTGCTTAGAAGCCTAAATGTGCTGAAGCAATGAACCATTAGAATTGAGGACAGTGCTGGGGAAGAAGTATTAATGAAAATATTTCCTGCTCGGTAGATTAAAAATAAAAATTTAATGTGGGTAGCAGGAAAGGTGGCCTTTACATGTTCAAATTCAGGCATTAATGGTAGAGGGAGATATTGGAATGCCTTCTAGAGTGAGAAACCATAGGAAACTAAGAATAGCTGTGCATCAGACTACAGGAATTTCTGGTGAATGTAAAATGAATAAAACTTGAGGGAGTACAGTGACTTAATTTTTTGTTCTTTAATTAAATAAAAAAAACCAACAAGACTGTTTCCCTTTTTAATAAGTAGCTATATATTTCAGATTTGGAAATTTATTTCCTGAAGAAAATTTCTAATAAAAAGTCCAAAATGTCAAATTTCCTTCAGAGAATCACACTTTAATACATAGACAGCTTGTTAGGACTAAATGTTGCCCTAACATAAGAAATAATATCTTAATTAATTTAAACAGCAAGCATTATATATACATGCATTCATATATAAGTTTTAACTTTTTTTTTTACTTTTTTTTTTCTCTAATACTTTGATCACACATTGGTTCTGATTTTCATTTATAGTCTCTCTTAGTTCCACAGTTGTAAGGCTTTTTGCTTTTAAATTTTTCTGTTCCCAAGCTTGCCATCTTTACTAGACACGACTCCAGAATTACATTCTTTCTGCTAAGGCCTTTTATTCCAAAGTGTCTGCTATTGACATCTTTTTCTCCATCTTCTTCTTCTGCTCTTTTATGTAGCTTAAATGTTAACATTGAACCTAAAAAGAGTGATTTAATCTTACTTTAAAACTAGCAGAAGAAAGCAGGGCATATCTATGGCTAATATTAGAAAATGATACAGTTATAGGTGATATAGGGGAAATTAATAAAATCCTTGAAGGACTAATTTTTCTCCAATTACTGCTATTTTTGTCTTTCTAATTGTTTCAGGTCTCTCTTTGTATATAGGTTCTATGATAATCAGTGCAAATTTTATCATGCCCAAATTGAAATTTTCTTTCATGTCGCTCTATTCATCAAGAAAAAGACTGATATTTCTTTGTTAGGAAAAGTGTCAGGTATATGTATATATATAAAGCACTGTCCTACAGTAAGTTTTAGAAAATAGTTTATATACAAGGTCACATACTTCTGAAAAAAACCAAAAACGTTATGCTACAGCTTATGCTCCAGCAAAGTAATATTCCCATCATTTTGCATGTTTGTTCCTAATTCCTTTATCAGTATTTCTCCTCTCAGACCTTCTTTAGGTAAACTGTACATTTAGCAGTAAACAGAGTAGAAAATATGACATTAATGCAAAAGCTTTTGCTAATGGCATGATTTGCTCTCAGTCTCATTATTTTCTGAATAATAATCACAGCTAATTTAAACTTAATGCACAGGCAATTTCTTAGAACACCCATTTCAACAGCTTCAGAAAGACAATGATGCCAATGCTGAGTTAAGGAACTGAAGCGCAGATTTTCAGCCCACTGAGCAAAGATAAAAATTCATTCATGAGATATTGCAGTGCTGAAAATGAAAAGTCATTCATTATTCACAAAACATACAAACACTTCAAGGTTTCATTGCAATTTTAGAATCTTTTTTCTATTAAAAGTACTTATGCATAGATATCTATATTGGTAAAATGATGTTTTTTGTGTAGTTGAAATTGCAAGAATTGTGTGAAATATATACTTAGAAAAAGCCACAATTTGACTCAAAGTTAAAAAAAAAGAAAATCAGGAATCATGAAAACGGTATTAAAAACAGAAACTAAAATGAACTTGTAATAGAAAAATAAATCAGTATTTTAAAGTTTTGCTTTATGTTATTTTTGTTTCTCACTGTTTCAACAGTGAGGTTTTAGGATTAAGTGTTGGGCATTCTGAATCTTAACATAATAGAAGTTGAGTAGTGCTGCTGAATTCAATAAAACTAGAATTTCAAAGCAAGAGTAATTGAGAAATATATGTAGCAAATCTATTCAGAAAACCACATTCTTTTAATTAACTTCTGCTGTTAATTTTATCTAGAAAAGATATCATTATGAAAAGTAAGTCTAAATATTCTGTCAAGATTTATTTGAAAAGGATTAGAGGGTATTAAAATTAGTCAATATGTTTCTGATGAGGAATGGGGTGAACAGGGATTTAGCTGGTAGGATGAAAGCAGAAATTATTTATTTTGAGGGTGCTGAGGCACTGAAGAAAATTTCCCAGAAAACCTGTGAATAATCCATGCTCGGAAAGATTCATGATCAGGTTGTACAAGAATTGAGAACCTAACTTCATGGAAGATGTTTCTAACCACAGCCGGAGCATTGCAAGTAGATGGTCTTTGAAACACTCTTTAACACAAGCACTTTTATGACCATGGTCTGATTCTATGAAAATTATTTTCTGTTTGAAAACAAAGCCAGTTTTCTGCTTCAGCTGCTTCCTGACACAGTGCTTCACAAGTAAGGTGACCAGGCGATGTCAGACACCCATTCAACAACCGTATGGGAACACTGTGGAATGATGAGTGTGGCAACCAGGATGAGCAAACAAAACTTTGACAGTAAATGCACGAGAAGGCATGGAAGAGACCCTAGAGGAGCTACTCAGACAGCATGGGACTGCTAGAGAGAGACAGTAAAACAAAATAAATTACTTGCAGGAGAGTACAGTTCCTAGCACTAGCTGGACAGTATGTCTCTGCAAATTAGAGAGCTCATCCCAAATGAGGGTCCTCAGGGAGGACTTTATCTATTCAAGTCTCTGACTGCAGGAAACGTCATGTGCTGCTCTTTGTGTCTGGGACACCAGCTCCTAAACAGGAACAGACACCTTTCAGAGATGAACTGACACAGGCTAAGAGCAATTTCATGCATTCCTTCACACAGTAAATCATAACAGACTGAATTGTGATTTTCTGTCTCATAAGCAGCACCTTCAGCTCTTGCATCTGAGATTCATGCGATTACTGAACTAAAGATCAGCAAATATATATATATATGTGTGTGTGTGTGTGTGTATGTGTATATATATATGTATGTATGTAGGCATATATTAATTTATATCACAGGCTGAAAAAAAGATATTAATCATATAGTGGTAAAACTATGACTTAGAAGGCTCTTTCTTGAAAGCAAAGAAAGGAGAATGCAGGTTCTTTTCATCTTGGATTTGCCACCTACTTTTCTTTCATGACCATAATTGCAGTGTGAAATACGTAGAAAAAAATTCTATGTGGTCCAAAATTGGTACCTGAATGTAGACTAAAAGCCAATAAAAGTCAATAGCCATTTAAAGCTATTTTTTTTTACTTTTTTCTTTCAAAATTTCCACAATCTACCATTTCATTAAGTAAAATCATTCCAAAATAAAATGCATAAAATCATTATGATGGCAAACGAAATACTATGTTGATGGCTACCTCTGAAGGAATCTGTATTGCTCTCTTTCTATTCAATGATGATTGGAAGTATTTATGGTCATTTTGCCCTAAAAGGAATCTGTTTAGCAATACTAATACTTCTGCTAATAATCATAGCAACAAAATGATAATAATAATAATAATAATAATAATAATAATAATAATAATAAAAATAATAATAGTAAATCATCCCCCAGCATTACAATGCCATGGTGTCCTGCAAAGTTTCTTTAATTCAGGAAACAATTACAGCTTCTAGTACTATCATAATACTTTGTTTTCTCAGTAGTCATTCATTAGATAATCTGTCCTTACAAAGGACAGTCTTACTCTGTGTCTTTGCCAGAATCTAGGTGTATGGGGAAATCCCATTGTTAAGATCTGCTAAATGCAGCTGTAAAGCCATATACTGATAAAGGATTCTGTCCTAGTTACAGAGATTGGGGTCGAGTTTTGTTTATTCCATACCTGTATTGGGATGTTTCCCCTGCCACAGGATACCTTATCTTTTCTGCCTATCAGCTGGTTCTATTGCTCAAGGCATCTTCCTCCTCACATGAATTTGCTAATTGGTGAAATTGTTCAATGAGGATAGCTTGTCTGGAGTGAGTTGTTTTGGTGCCATGGAGGTAATATTTTCAGCTGACAAATAAACATCTTTCCTTGAAAGCAACATCATAGGAAGACAACATTGAATTTTTGACTGGCTGACACTTCACTTTACAAAATATAAAAGCTATATGAAAGCGCTCTCACAAAGCAGAAATCTTCTGCACATTCCCTAGAAATGTGTGGGGATCTCTTCTCAAGGTTTCGGACACTTATAACTAAAAGCTCAAGGGTTGAGTGGACTCTGTGCACCCCATCATCAGTTCAGTGGTAATTTACATTGACTCCTAATTATACTATTTTCTACTTATAATTTAGGTATCTTTATGTCATGCACTGTTTTATGTAATCTACTTATAGTTCTTTTGTTTATCTGTGTAGTACCTTTCTTTAAGGCCTTTTTTTTTTCTGTTAATCTCTTGTCTATTCAATGAATAACTCATAAATGACCTGCTTTGCCATTCCTAAGAACTTGCAAGCCAGAGTGCTTTAGGTGCAGGTCATCAAAGTAGAGCTGCTGCCAAAATCTGAGCCTAAGGCAGGGCTTATCTAACACTCTCACCTAACCCATAACAATAACACCCATTCAATGCAAAAGGGAAATTCCTGGGTTTTTTAGTAAATGGGGACTAAAACATATAAACTCTCTTAGTTTATTTTGTTTTGTTTCCCCCCTCACTATCAAGAAGGTGCAGCTTGAGAAATCTTAATTTCCCCCCAGAATCTTTAAAACCAGTGTATGTTTTATGAAAATCACCTGCTGTTGCAGAAATTGAGCTGATAATCGGAATCATGGATGACATGGCTGTCAGAAAATTAGAATTCCCTTCTTCAACTAGAAAAGAAAACATAAATAAAGAAACAGCAAAATCACATCCAGTGAATGTAAAGAATTTGCACTAAAGAACAAGTGAGACCAGGGTATCACCTGTTTATTAATTTAATGCCAAATAACAGTGCTCACACTTTGCATAACATTTTTCTGATGTTGGTCTAGAAATATTTTGCAAGGATGACCTAAACATGTGTCTCATATTTTAGTTGTTAACAAAGGTTTTTTTTCCTAATATAAAAGATAAATCAGTCTTCCAGTACTGTTCAAGACTGTCAGCATATCCAAGAATGGCACAGGCAATCCTGAGTGACACTTGTGTTGGGAGTCAGAACTGCAGCCCACACTTCTCTTCATCCATGCCATAGTGTTTGGTCATACAAGATTCACTGGTGACAAACCAAAAGCCTTCAGAGCTCATCTAAATCTTAGAACATATCTGCTTCTTTGTTTCCTATCTGTTGTTTATTTGCTCTTAGGTTTTCAGTTAGGCTACATCCCTTTCTCTGGGATGTCTGGAAACCTTTCTCTAACCAGGGCGAATCTCAAATCCTGTTCATTATTCTTGATCTTGAGTTAAAATCATTATCAGAGAACTGTGAATATCATAATAATTTTTTTAATATAAAAGGAAAAGTAGAATCTTAGAATAGGATATTTGTGTTTGGGATAGGATATCTCTGGGTTCAAAAGACTGTTCTCAGAACACTTGCAGACATTTTAATGGAACAAAATCCCCACGTCCCAGCTAAAATATAGGATACAAAGTCCCACACTGTTGGAATTGTTAAAAATTATATTTTACTTCAGTATGTGCATTAGATATTTGTTTTTATAGGACTTCTGAAGTTATACAAAACCACTAAGATTTGAAACAGACTTTCAAACCCAACAGACCTAAGACCTCACTTTATAATTTGCATAATGTTTTATATGAAAAACTATGATGAATATAAAAAAAAGAGAATTTTCTGACTTTCTGACATATAATACTTAGAACACATGGAAGACAGCAACTAAAATGCATTTTCTTACTGTTATTTTAATATTATAAATGCTTGAAGAAGCAATTTCTTTTCCTGAACTTCCTTTGAATAACTAGCTGTAGGAAGAACCAAATAAATAATAACATGTTGCTATGTTTGCTGAATTTGTGGCAGGAAAAAATGCCAGGGTGGTTTAAAATTTATGCAGGCTGGAAGTATCAGCGAACATTTGAGTACATTCTCACATGCGGTCTGTACAAGTGTGCATGTGTTTATTTATTTATAACTTTGTATTATGGGGAGATTTTTTTGGAGTGATTGTGGCCTGTCTTCTGCACTCTAATACTGTGTGAAAATAACATAGGTTCTCTTTTCTGCTGTCTGTAGCCCCAAGGGTAAATAAATTTAAAAAAAAAGTGAACATAAATGATCCCTGCTTACTTTTAGTCAGTAACTGCAATAAATGCAGGAACTGAATCAGAGAGAAAATAAAAAAGAAAAAATACCCTGACTTGCTGTTATGGGTCTTCAGAACTTACAACCATTCATGAGTACAGGTTTCTAAGGGAATTCCATAACAAGACTGTCTTTCACTCTCTTTACAGCAGTAACTGTGACAGATTTCTGGAACTGAAGGTTAGAAGTATTGGTTACAAACTCCTGCAATGTTCATATGCTTGACATTAGAGACTCATCAGAGGTTTGTCTGTTCAGACACCACAAAGGAACTCCTGACTGGATCCAGTTCAGATGAACAGTTGTGGGGTAGTGAAGCAAATACACTGTGGTAAGAAATTATAAAACTATATCCAGATGTGCCTGAGGCTGAGGTGAAAGAAGAAATTGCCATGAGCCCAGCAAAGAAGTCAGTGGTGATAACTCAGTGTAATCCTTCACCTTCATTTTAGAGGAAGCCTACAATGGTCATTCTTAATAGGGACCCAGAGAAACACTGAGCATAAATACAGGGAAAAAATAATTGATAACTGCAAACTAATTGCGGGGGAGAGGGGTGAGGACAGATATGACAAAACCAACCAAGAAAAAAACCAGCAAAATAAAACCCAACCAGAAAAACCTCATACCTCGGTTTTACTCATTTTAATGAGCCTTTCCTAAATTAATCAGGCAATATGGATTATTAGACTACTAAATCATTATCCAGACAAAAAAAAATTAAATGTATATATTCATGTATATGTTGTGTTCTCTTTTGTTATAAAATTTGTAAGTGAAACAGTAGGCATGCCAAGAAGTTAGAAATCCAAAGTTAACATCTCATTTTATTCCTCACAATGCAGATGAACTTTCGTAGAAAATTATTTGATAGAATGGCTATATAATTTTATGGACCAGAGTCAGAAGGCATTCAGATTTTTGTCTTATTTCTAGCTCAGCATTTTCCTTCTTAGAAAAGAAAAAAGAACCCCCAAATTTATCTGCCCTTTATGCAGGCATAGTATTTGTCTTCCTGTTACATAAATGCTGAATTATTTATAAGCATTTATATACTTAATATGTCTCAACATTTTTTTAAAGTTTAATAGTAAGGAAATGATAGATGCTAACCATTAAATGGATAGTATTCATGAATGCAAATATCATTCTAATGATATTATTTTGAAAGCTGGAATTAAGATTGTTTTCACAGTTTTACAAATGTCAGTAGCTGTAACTACTATGTTATTACAAGTGAATTTTTATGAAATTATCACTGTTCTATGATAAAATGTTTAAAACCTAAATTGAAGGTACCAAGTGGTAGTACTCTCAGTGTAATTAAAAAGAAATTAACCTGTGGTGTTCTAATGACCTCTGACAAAGCAATCATTTATATTTCACATTCATAATTATATCATTAAAATCACAAGAACTTTTTAAAAAAAATTTTTATCTCTATTTTTTGGCTTTGCTATTGTTTTAATTGCTGTTATATTTTTTATTTTTGAGATACTGTTGATTTCAGGAAAAGTTGCACAAAAATATCTCTAAAAATCCCACAATAAATTGTGTTCAGTTTGTCTATTGTGGCACCCAAACAAATTTCTGAGAGCCTGAACATAAGAGATACTGGGTTCTAATCTTGTATCATACAAATATTTGTCATTAGAAATTAATTAGATAAAAAGCATGCTTATAATACCAACTGCAGTGAGAAACACACCTTACCCTACTTCTCACTGTAGCAACTCGTTGGTGTAACAGAAAATCAGATCACAATGTGTTTTTCCTGTCTCTGGTCATAGATTAATTTCTGCACAGGAAGTGATTTCTCAGTAAGTGAGAAAGAGAGCAAGTAGACTCTGACTCAGAGTTTGATACGAGCTATTGCTCTAGAGCATTTGCCTGATGAGTTTAAACTTTTTATGTTTATGTACTGCATAAGACAAGAAAAAAAGGATTCAAGTTGCACCAAGGGGAGTTTAAACTAGGTAATAGAAGAAACTTCTTCACCTAAAGGGTTGTCAAGCAGTGGAACAGGCTGCCCAGGGAAGTGATCAAGCCACCATTCCTGGAGGTGTTTAAAAGATCTGTAGGTGTGGCACTTAGGGACATGGCTAAGTGCTGGACTTAGCATCTCTAGGTTAATGGTTGGACTAATTGCTGGTGATCTTAAATGTCTTTTCCAATCTACACAATTCTATGACTGTGTAAATCATGCAAAGGAGTGCCACTTTCAAGTGCATTTTGTAAAGAGCTTAAATTTAGCAATTTAACGTTGACAGACTGGTTGGGCCTGAGAGTCTCAGCTTTCCTGGAGCACTGGCAGACAAATCAAACACTAAGGGTCAAAGAAATCTCCTCTTTTCACATGACAGAAATGCATAGAAAGAGTACTTCAGTAAGAAGCAGGGTTCCCTTCATTGTACTCTTTATTCTTGGAGTATTATCCTGACAAAAGTACTGTGCTAAAAAAACTAGCAGGTGCCAGACTAGATTGGATCATGTCTGACCAACAAGGGACAAACCTGAGCAAAAGTTTCCTCTAAAATGTGTCCCACACTAAAATGCATCCTCTAAAATGCTATCTAAAGCACATAAAACACATGCATCTATGCTGTATAATAGCTCTTACTAAACATGAGGAAACATGCCTCAAAGGATGATTGCTAAAGATTAGGAATTTACTGGATAAGAAAAAGAATATTTCTTACTGGAACAGAAAGAGAAGGAGAGGTTTTGAGTGACAGATAGATGATTAGTCATACCTACTGCTGAGACTTTTAGTCTGATATGCCAGGTGTATATAGAGTAAGACCTAAGTGGCTGCAAACCAAGATTTCTTCACAGATAAAATTCTCTAACAAACAGACTGTAGAATAAGATACTCTTCCCGCTTCTTTCAATAAAAGTCTCAGTATAATAGATGGAAGTATTCCTAGGGCCTGTGCACTGCCTTCAATCTGATGGGTTAAACTTCCTGCAAGAGGAAGGAGCTGAATGCAGGCTTTGTTTGCCCAGTGAGCTCTGATTGCCATATATGCCATATATACGTGTAGATATTTTTTAAGTGATAACCTTCTCTGTATTTCACAGGGATCTTGATAAGGCTTCTCACAGGACTTAGGCAGAAGCATAATTGTTTCATAAATTGAATATAGCTTAGTATTAGGATCCTCAGGCCTGTTAAAACTGCTCAAAGGTCAAATTATAATAAGCAGACAGCTGCTGGAGAAGAAGACAGAAAACTGAAGTTTGAGATATACAAAAAAATGTCACTTAAGTCCCACTTCAAGTACCTCTGTTCCCTCTGGATCCTGCCCCAAGGCATATAATTACCTATTCCCTGATGTCAAATTTTCCGTTCAGATTTTTGCAATTCTATTTTCTATTTGCTTTAATTGCTTTAAACATGGCAAAACTACTTCAGGGATGTAAGCAAAATAATGCATATGAAATCAATTGGCATAAGATATGGAAATGATGACACATTTCTCAGAGGGGCTGAAGGTTAAGAGCTAAATTAAACTTTTCTTTTTTTCCTCTTGTTGTGGTAACAGTGGGGAGGGAAGGCAGTGCCAACAACTGGATCAGAATCAACAACAGCATCTGTTACTGAGATAGCCAGAAGCTTCCCTACATTTTTATTTTCATTTAAAAAGAGGAGTAGATGTTTATTCTGTAAGCTGAGGGAGATTCAAAATATTCTTAGTGCTCTGATATGACATCAAAATTATGCCTAACAATTAATTCCTCATCCATGATAGATAAAGTTCTTATTGAAAGACAGAAGGAAAGGCAAGGAAAGAGATGTTTGTTTATGACAATAAGATAAGGGATGACTCTTACCCATGCCTTCTCTGGATTTCAGTTTGCGTTCCTCCACTGGCTTTGGCTGGAACAGAATTTATTTTCCTCATAAAATCCCAAATATTACTGTCTTTTGTATTTGTGAATAAAAGAGTACCAATAACAGGGAAAAGCTTTAGTTACTGCTAAGCAATGCTTACACTGCCTCAAGGCTTTCCTGCTGCTCACCCCGCCCCATGAGCTATAGGGCTGGGAGTGCACAAGAATTTGGGAAGGGACACAACCAGGACAGCTGATCCCAGCTAATCAAAAGGATATCCCACACCATATGGTGTCATGCTCAGCACATAAATCTGGGGAAAGATGAAGGACAGGGAGGATGTTTGGACTGATGGCATTTATATTCCCAAGTCACTGTTATGCCTGATGGAGCCCTATTTTCCTGGAGATGGCTGCGCACCTGCTTGCCAATGGGAAGTGGTGAATAAATTTCTTGCTTTACTTTGTTTGTGTGTGCAGCTTTTGCTTTCCCTTTTAAACTATCTTTATCTCAACTCCCTTTTTTAATCACTTTTAGCCTCTCAATTCTCTCTCCACCTCACTATGGAGGAGTGAGTGAGCAGCTGTATGGAGCTGAGCTGTCTTTGATATCTGCAGTACATTGGAGTTTGTAAAAAACAGCAGTGAACCTACAGCCTGTTCCATGTAGGTATCAGCCTGGGAACACTGTCTTCAGATTGCAAAGAACACCTGCATGTTCCAAAATACCTTTTTCTTGCAGTTGAAACTGCAGGTTTTACTAAAAGTCGTTAGAAATAGCAAGTACTATTTATTAATTGATTTTTTTTAAAGTGTGAAATTGTTCTAATTCATAATATTTAAACTGTGAAAATGATTTCATATTCATATATATGGAAAAATTGGCTAAAGCTCTTGAATGAAACATGTTTTAAAAATTGTTACTACAAAAAGAATGAATTAGAATAATTATTAAGTATTAGTGCAATTTAAGCAGAATCCTGTGAATTCTGTCATCTAAAACAGTGTGTTGTGCATTTGCAGTGATGACAGTCAACTGCATACTGGGCCACTTTTGCAAGGATGTCGTACAGACATTACATCAGGGAAAGTGGAATACCCTTCATTCTGTTACTTATGAGGCTAGAAAACTGCAATGTGATAGGAAAGCAGTATCCCATATTTGATGCCTTAGTATAAGATGGATGTTGACAAATTAGAGAATGCAATGACTAAAGGGGCTGAGTCTGAAGAATAAAAGGATAAAGGAGGGGATTGACTTATAGGCCTTGTCTACACAAATCAGGGCTGTAAAACAAGAGTTTCTCCTGTGAAGTATCTAGAAGGATAAGAAAACAACTAAATAAATGAAATTGTGGTTGACTTTGAGGAGAAAATTCTTGACAGTGAAAGCTGGCCATTAGAAGTGATAGGCCAGAAGGGCTGTGAGATCTCCACCCTTTGATATTTTCATAACACATCTAGAAAAGACATGAGCAGTGTGATCTGTTTTTGAAATTAACTGTGTTTTTAACACGAGGTTGGATTAAATAATGTTCAGATATACCTTGTAATTTTAATTCGTCAATAATTCCTTAATTCTAAACAAAATTTATTTCACCGCAACAAGTGATGATCTTCCATTTATAGGAAATGTAGACATTTTATTTTCCTAGATGCTTCCTGTAGGAGAAGAATACTTTCAGTTGCTCCTAATTTTGCCAATGTAACACCACTTAAACTTAAAATTCCCATCCTGGATATTTTCCGGATGATATAGCAGTAACTGCACTTTTCTTTTCTTAAATGAAATTTGAGGAAAATATCTTATTCTACATATTTGAAGTATAGTCATGATGGTTGGCTTTTTACATTTGCCATTCTTCTGTTTTAGTAGATTTTTTAAAAATTTGCTTGACAGCTGAGAAATAGATTGATTAAAAGATAAAATATTCTCATTAATCAATAAGGATTTCTGTATATAAATTGAAGATGTATGGGGTTTTTTGGAAGAAAAGATTAGGGAAAATAAAAACAGAGAGGGGTATTAAGAGAGAGGAAAATGGTAGAGTTTAGGAGAGGAGTTGATTGTGAAAGAGGATGGTCAGGTACAGCAAAGAAGGAGAAGTGCAGGGACCAAATTAGGCAATGGCAGGAGATAGTAAATATGCAGTAGAACCCAGGAAGTGAATGGACAAAGCATGGGATTGTTGGACTGGCAAGAGAGAAAAAAACAGGAACAGAGACTGAGCATGGAAAGATAGTGCCAGAAGAAAGGCAAACGGCAATAATAAGGATTGTAGAAGTTTTTCACATCAGACAAAATTCTCTCCAGAGTTTTAGTTGAAAACTATTCTTCCTGAATGTAATGTTCCTTTTTAATTTTAAAACGTATCTATCAAAGTGTCTCACAACTCCAAATGTCTCCATCCTTCTGTAAAGCTAGGCTAATGGAGAAGTTAAGAGCCACCTTATTGCTATATTCCACTCAATTAATTCATATGATAAGCAAACTGAAATTCTTGTAAAGATGCTGAGCCTGCCAATTACTTCAGGGGGTGACTATTACTTTTCTGTGCTATGAAATTTTTCTCTTTGGTGCATAAAACGATACATTGGTGACTATTAGAGTTACAAAGCAATCAAAAAGTTAGGAAAAACAGAAATAAATGTTGGCTGCCTTATAGCAAAAAAATAGCTTCTAATGGTATTATTATACCACATTACATGATGTTTATCTGCCCGGGGGCTGAATTATATTTGCAGGTGTAACCTTTATTCTCACATTTTGTAGTCACCCTAATGATTCATTTTTCAACTTTCATATTCTTTTAACTACATATCTATATGGACATATCCTTAGCATGCAGATATAAAAAACAAAATTAATTCAGCTTTAGGCTATTTCACATTTCCCATTACAATTATTCATCAGTACACCGAGTTTTTGGGGTTTAGAATATTATTGTAATCAGGAATATTAGCACTCCCCGAATGCAGAGAAAAAGTTATACAGTCACAACTTATCAGAGGTTTTCACAAGGACATTTAAAAAAATGTTCCTTATTCTCAGAAAGTCTCTGTTTCTAAACATATTATGTTCTTCAATGTTTTTTTTTTCTTTAGGTTTATAACTAGTATATTTATTTATTACAGATAATGTTGTCAGAGTTTGAAACTGGCATATTAAATATTTTCTGTGAAAAAAAAATCTTAGAATGTTGGTATTTTTCATTACAGTAGCAGTAAGCACTGTTTGCATGTCAACTAAGGAAGAAAGAAAAAATGCAATTAAGAGCATAAATCTTTAGTGGCTATGTTTTCTTAATTTTTGATTGCACAGTTTGTATTAATTTAGACCTTTTTACCTTGTTATTAGTCTTATAGTTTAGTAGAAAAATACTTTAAATATATTTTGTTTTCCATAGAGGTCATATAGCTGAGACATTTTATATCACTTCTCCTTCACAATCTTAAAATTGAAGCAGCTATTCTTCTGCACAAAGTATTGTTTCTTGTGTAAAGCATGACTTCAAGTGATTCATCTGAATTCCTGGGCAAATGAAAAACTTTTCTTTTATACTGTAAAAATTTGAGGAGAGAAGATTGTCTCAGAGAGAAATAGACGCATTTTCAAACATAAAGGAGAATGTTGCTAATATAAAACACATACAGCAGCATAATACTGGCACCTGCTGAAACATATGCAGTTATAAATTATATATGACCTTGCTTGAAGACTTATTTTGGTCCTCATCAATAATGAGTAATTATCCAAAAAGTTATCAAACAAACACATTTTATAAAATAAAAATGAAAAATGTCAGTCTAAAGATGTTTTTGATAGCTTACTATTTAACAGGTATCTGCAAATAAATGAAATAATTATTTCCCTGGGATTTCCTCCTCCCCCAGGTTATCAGAGCTTATGCTGATCTGCTGCTGTTTAACAAGGAAAAATATCTAATTGTGAATGCATTTATGCTGTCTATACTTTCATTCTCCATGAAGCCATATAGAATAAAATCCATATTTCTCAAATCCAGTATATTTTTCCCATTCACTAGCTTACATGATTCTCAAAGAGTGAGAAAGTAAGTAGCACAAGGTGAAATTTTCCTTGTTATCTTCTTTGAGAGCTTTGGGACATAAGAGCATGTAATGTTTTCATTCTGGAAGTCCATAATATATTAAATTTATCAGGCAATTATAGAACTCTCATAGTTATAATGCAAGGGGTGTTTGGCTTATTTTTTATTTAACCAGTATCCAGCTAATTTATAACTAATCACAATTTAATCTTTTATTCATATGGGCTCAAAACATATGCATCATTAATGTTTTACCTATTTCATTGGTCACAGCTTTGCTATTAAAATTATGCTTGGGAGATCATGGTTCAGGTTCTTTTTTTTGAAGAATCTATACAACTTTCTTAAATTATGTAATGACCAAAGGAAGAAGAATAAAGGAAGAGGGGAATAATGACAGCAGAATACCAACTTTTTTTTTTTAATTGATTGAGATAAAACCATTGTGCTGGTGGTGTTGAAAAATTTTCACAATTACATAGCTTGCTAGCATTTTCATTTACCATTACAAATTCTTAATAGATATTTGCCTAATGTTCAATTACATTGTGTATGTATGCAAGACAGAATTTTTCTTGTGCAACTGGTCTCCATAGGCTTCTCCATTATTCAAGAGAGAAAGAACCTCATTCAAAGGCTGTTAAAGAGTTTCATTTTATATGTTCTGCATGCTGCTTTGGAGCTACTGACTTTCCTCTTCTAACCATAGAGGAATTTTTATGGGCCAAGCCTCCCTAGTTAACATTTGTGACTACTCATGTCTACTCATGATACAAGAAACAAGCTAAGGGTAGATCTAAAAATGATTTCAACATTTCAGTACTTACTGTACTGAAATTTGTTGGGCTCAAATTTCAGTCACCTTTCTACTAAGATTCAAAATATCAAAGCTGAGGCCTGGATTGGTCATAAAATTATCTGTAAAGTTTTTTTGGTATCTACTCACTGGAGCTGTAATTAAAGATCTTTTCTCACCTCAGCAGATAACTGCCATGAAAAAACAACTGCAGAATCAGACTTATATTGTCACCTCATTAATCGCTTCTTACAAGATGCAGCACTTTCAGAGGGTGGAGAGATCAATCATATGTGAAATACTTTTTTTAGAAAGAACTGAAATTGGGATACTAAAACACTGGGCTGAGAGCTCTGGACATTGAACTAAAGCATGAAAGAGATAGGAAAGTGAATTTACACATTGTTAAAGATTGTTAAGGGATCTAGAGAATTTACTGGCAAAGTCTAGAAACCCTACATATCTTTAAAATTATGTGACTGTTGAACAGATATTTAAGGATGTAAATTTTGGTTTATTGGCATATGTGGCCTTATTATATATCAGATATAGTAATTTAAACCTTTTTATAAATCCCAACCTTACTTGTTTTAATTATTCATGCTGTGACTCATTCACAGTAAGAAGCAGCTATCTGCATCCATTTATTTTAGTGTATTCTTTTGGTAAAAAGCAGGTACCTTCCCTATTCACAACGAATCTGTACTATAATTTTTTTGTGAGGGATTGCTCCAAAATGAATAGAAGCTTTCTTAATATAAAAGAGTCAGTACAACAGATGGAGCCTACCAGAATGCACAAGCCAGGCCACCTAGAACTGGTTGCACAGAACTATAGCCATTTGACTTTTAAATATCTGCATGGAATGAACTCCACAACCTTTCAGGGCAACCTGTGTCAGTGCTCAGTCATTTTTACAGTGATAAAAGATTATTAGATAAGAGGATTCTTGACCTTAGCTTTGGGGGGGCTAATTCTAGATATATCACTTAGATTTCATCCATGTGCATGAAAACATAGCTATAATTAGGGTGATTCATCCAATTCTAGAATAGAACAGACACAAAGAACCAAACTCTGGATGAAGAGTAATACAACAGAGAGTTCTGAACACTATTCTTTACCAGATATTTCACTTTTAATTGGACAAAATCAGATGGGACAAATTTGAAGTGCAGCTAGTCTTTTGACAGTAAATACACAGAAATAAGTTGTGGTGCAATTTATCTTGTCCAGAAATAAATTATTAAACTATGTCAGATGAGCAATGTCACAACAGTATCTATTTCCATAGCCTGAAAGAACTGAGAAGGGAGTCAAAGTTAACTCAGATGTAGATTCCATAGACATTTCAATTTTTACTATTATTTGTTCTTTCCTGTAAGATTTGTGAACTAGCAAGAGCTTGAGTTTTAATCTAGCAGAGTTTAGAATGGTAATGATAATATTTATGTAAATGCTGCTGGATATTATATCGTTTTTGAAAGTTTACCACACCTGGTGAGTAGCATGATGTTAATTGAATGTCTATAATTTCTGTCTGTGAAGTTGATTATTTTGTGAAATTACATGCAAACCTGGCATTTGTGCTGATCATGTCCTCTAAAGGCATTATTTATGTCAATATTTTGAATGAAACAAGTGATCTCCTCCATAGCATGATGGATTGAGAGTCTTATTTTTACTTCTCTGTAATGACAGGATGGAGCAAGATGAGCTCATTAATTGCAGATTTATTAAACCTGTTGCTACTGACAAGACATATATCGAACCCTGTATTATAAGGCTTCAATTTCCTCATCTCATAGATTCTGGCTTATATACTATGACCATCTAATTTACTTTTGCTGTACATTTTACTGATAACTTTTGCTGCTCCAGGCTATCATTATTTGTCTGTTTGTTTGTGAAAATAATGGTAAATATATAAAAAGATCTAAATATTAGACTGAACAGGATGTAAGGATTGAAAGGAGTCTCACAGAGACCTTGAGAGATGAAGTTTTGAATGTCTAATTATGTATAAAAGCAGAAGACCAGATTAAACACCACAAAGAAATTCTTGAGACAGAGAAAATCTAGAATATTATGATTTCTGTCAACAGGCAAAAAAGCCACCTCCCATGGGTATTCATTTCCATAGGTCCTGTGACCCGGTCCCAAAGATGGGGGAAGAAGTTGTGTCTGAGAAGGTATGAGTCAGATGAGAACTGGACACTGAAATTAGTTGGAGAAAACAGCATCTGACAGCCTGCATTTTAGTTCTAGAGATTTGCTGCTTTGCTTGGGTGCCCAGAATGAGGATGTTACAAAGAATCAGCTATGGTTCATCCTATTCATATTATCCATCACCCCATCTTACAAAGGTGGGAAGCAATAAGAATGTTGGCAGAGACATTTGATGTAACCAAAACATCTATTTAGCTCTGGGAATAAAATTGAAGGTGGGCATGGTGGTCCAGGTAGTTTTTTCCCCATCTTGTTGGTGAAACAGCAAGACATGGGAAGGAGCAGGTGGATTCTACAGGTCAATTCCTGGTTGTGCAGGTCATGTGATCAGCAGGGATTTAGCATTTGTGATCCTAAAGATTTCTTTGAAGATAAAGAATGATAGGGATAGACAAGCACCCCCTCATCCATACTTCTAAAACAGCAGCTCAAATTAAGAAGATCGTTTGTGGGATTAACAACCAGTTGGCTGAGAGTTTGTGGATCTCAGAATCAGAGGAAAGTAAAAGTTATGTCACAGTTGGGCATTTTGTGCAGATACTTGATTAACATACAAGTTTTTTTAAGTTTCTGAAGAGCCTAATGAAACCTTGCCGATGCATACACGTAGGGGTGACGTGAGAGAAAAAAAGGCTCACTTAGAACTAAATATGTGAGAGTGGTAAGAGTAGTTTATACTGTTACATTATTCAGTAAAGGGCTAAACTAAGAAAATTTGGGCAAGATACTAAGTTGGAGGCTCATCCAACAAACTCAGGTAAAACTAAGCTCATAGCTGTACCATACTGAACAACATCTAAGAAAAATACCACTATACTGTTAAAACTAACAGACCTCAGTTAAAAATCAAATCATTAATAAGCAAAAAGCTTCAAAAATAGCTACTTACCAACTTTCAAAAAATGTTCTCTTTAGGCTTTCTTTTAAAACTGCTCTGTAAACTAATCTGAGATAATCTAAGAATTAAGCAGTATCTGCTTTGCAGAAGCACCTGGTAAAAGTTAGTATGTAGTTTCCAACAGTCTTGATTAAGACTACAAGGCTACTTTCCCCATCACAGTCATTGCATGAAAAGTCAAAGAATTAATATATTGGGTCTCTCCTGGGAATTAAAGTGTGATGTTGCTTGCTGACACTTACTGACAGCCTGGAGTCTGTCCATTCTCCTTCCCCTGTGCTATATTGGTTTTTTTTCTCCTCTTCCTTCCTCAACTTCCCCTTCTCAACTCTCCCCCTCACCTTTCCCACTGTGCGATATCTGTATTTCCAAAAAACAAACAAACAAACAAAGAGTAGAAGTCAATTTGACAAGAGTCTATCAGACAAACATGATGTCAAAGATTCCTGCCACAGTCTAATGAATACTTTATATTCATTGATTAACACACTTAGTTGCTTTCTACCCTGCAGTCAGATGTGTGACATCTTAATAGAGAAACTGCATAAATATATAACTGAAGCCTTTAAGTGTGAATCCCAACCAGATGGAGGGGTAAAGAAAGCAATGTTGATAAATAATTATTTTCTATGTCTCTAAGCACAAAGTACAGCACTTAAAAACAGTAGTGATAAATAACAAGCTTTAAATCAAATATGGTTTCTCTTGTTTGTTTCTGAAAGATGAAAACCTGACCTTTTTTGAACTATGGATACAGTATCCTGTACATGAGCCCTTTTTGGGATGGCAACTACTGAAAACTTACCAACCTAGTTTTCTTATTTAGCCATGTGCAAACCCTTGGAGTGAGGTGCTTTTTTTCTGCATGTAAATCTTCCTCCCAGAAATATTTGCTGAACACAGCCATGCAGCTTCATGTAAGGTGTCTGCTAGCATGTGAGATATTCACATGGGCCTTGTGGAAACAACACACAGTACATTTATCCTCTCTTACAAAGTCAGTTGATGGTCATATAGCAATCTGAAACAGTACTAATTAACCATTAACTAATTAACATCAACCATTGCACTAATTGATGCAAGCACTAATTTTTCAATGCAAAACTCATTGGAGCACAAAATCTCTGTGAAAGTATATGTATATATATGTATTTATATATATATATATATAAAAGGTATTGAGAACATGAATATCAGGGAAAAATAGATAGATGCTTGCTAGAAAAATATTTTACATATATTTTAAGTTGTGTTCTCTATTTCCCATAAAAAAAAGATTCTGAGTGTAACAACTTCTTGTCATGCAAATGTATGCAAAAAAAAAGGTTTAAAACTGCATAAATTAAGAAAAAAAATTTTCATTAGTTTCCAAAAAAATATTGGTTTTTATTTCTGAATTCAATAAAAAGTCAATTTAAATATTTTTGTGGGGTTTTTTAAAGCTGCATTTATCTATTTTTTAGTGAAGACTTCTCTCTTGAAGTGTTCAGCTGTTAACAAATTTCTAACTCATTGATATAGGAACAAAGAGTAGTTATCCACCATTACTTTCTAATATTTGGATGTTTATGTTAAGAGATGCCATCAGATCTGCAGGCAAAATATAGGCACCAAAATAAATGTGTAAAGATATTTGTATATTATCTATATTTTTTCATACATTGCCTGCGCACCTCACATATGTACAAAGAAAAAACTTTTATTTTTTCAATAAAAGTAAAATAAACTGGTGCAAAAATTAGGTAATACTTAAGAGATAGGAAATAAAAGAATGGATTAAAAAAAATCATGTGTCACTAAGCTTTTATAAAAAAATGGTGCTAGAGAACAGAACTGATGAAGGACCCTTGTCAGATTGTGAAAATACATAATGCTCTGATTGTGTTATTCAGAGCTTGCTGTATGAAATGTAACACAGAGACCTGATTTTTAAATGTTCTTTAAAGAGCTGTGTTGCAGGCATTTATGTGAACCTTATAAATACAATGAGGCAATTTATATGGCCCTATATATGCAGCAGTTGTAATACACCATCACAAGAATTTAAAATTACTTACTACATTTTCTTTTTTTTATGCTTTAACTTATTTGTTCCTGTTCAATTAAAATACGGACATTCTAAGTTAAAACAAAAAATGTCGAAAATTAAGAGGATTTAGGCTTTCAAAAGGTATCCAAGACCTTCCTTGAGGCAAATCTAGTTCCCAAGCATTTTGAGAACTGGAGATCCCATGCTTACTGAACCTAATAGATCTGATAAAACGCACCTAGTCTTGCATGCATCTTTCAGGTGTATGAGCTTTCTTAACTATAGTGTTGAGTTTCCAGATGCCATATGAAGCCTGTCTGAAGTTCAGGTATAGCTACTGCCATATTACTTATCAATAGCTTCCCTCCAACCATGAGTAACAACTAATTGTAATTAAGTAAGAAAGTATATAAATTATATCCATATGTCACTTAGGGAATTTTAGACCACTAAAATATTTACAAAACTGATAATTCAATGCAGTTTCAATCTCTAAACCAAAACTTTGCTAGGTTTTTATTAGTATAATTTCTGTTAACTATTACTTTTGCAAGTCATGCTTCCTGTTCCACATCACATTCACAGTAGAAAATCTCCAAATGTTTTAATCTAGACTAGCTGAGAGCAAAGAGTACCATGGATCTTATGTCCTGAAGTTAGCATCAACAACTGTGACCCTTGATTATTATTAGTCATTGAAGTGACCAAGCAACAGAATTCTTGATGCAAGTAAAGTGGAGCCAAATTCATCATCTTCTTTTTTTATTTCTTGCCAGACCCCAGACTCAGAAACTCAACCACAGGAAGTTCCTTACTTCCAAGGTTGACAGAGCACTGGATACTCATCCAGGTATCTCTCAGTCCCCAGAAAATCCCTTTCTCTGGAGATATTCAAAACACACCTGGATGTGATCCTGTTCAACCCACTCTAGGTGAATCCACTTTAGCAGGGGCTTTGGGCCAGATAATCTTCCAATGGCTTTTCCAATCCCAACTAGTCTGTGATACTGTGATCCCTTTTTATATGATGTTTGAGTCTCTTCAGCTCCCAGCCTTTGGCTCTCCCTAGACTACACACTGTGCAGTGGTTGAAATATTACTTTCCCAGCCCACCAGATGTCACAGGCTGCAACTCCAATTTCTTAGATGCTACTTATCTCACTGTAAAATCAATCTTTCCCCTGTTCTCAAGCCTCTGTTCATCATTCTGGGCTCTTTCAACCTGTGCTCATATTTTTAGGGCCTTTGACATTACCCTGTGCTTAAACTTCATGGCACAACTCCTTCGTACTAAACAGAGGCCAGGGTTATTTTTTAGCATGGGACAATTGGGCCTCTAAAGTGCTTATCCAGTTGTGGTTTATGGGTGTGCTTGTGCTTGGGTTCAAACACACCTAATGTTTAAGTCTTAGAGTTCTTCACCTGCTGTGGGTGCAACAGGACTTTACTTTGGCTATGGTCCAAATAAAAATAAGAAGGATGTTCCACCCATAAAAATCAAACAATTTTCAACAAAGTTCAAGAAGTTTTCAAAATATTCTCTAGGTGTATTCTTAACTAGAAGCTTTCCATTTTCTCTGAGGACAGAATTTAATTTTTTGCCATTTAACTGTGATGTCTATGGCTTCCAAACAAAGATGTTGAATGAACAACTTATTCTTAAGCCTCCTAATTTTAGAATCAACCCAAGCATCCTGGTAAAACATTCATAATTGCACACTTCTTTGACACTAGGCAACCGATCAGTACCACAAATCACTAAAAGTTCTTAGCGAATAAGGACACTTCTGAATACTATATTAGCATAGTGCAAAAAAGGTAAGAGTTTGAGAAGAAAGCTGCTGCTGAACATTGTTTCAAAAATGCCCTTCAGTCAGCTGAGGAAAGCAATTTTAAAATTGTTAAAATGCTAAAAGGTGCAAAGTTTGACTATGCCTAAAACGTTCCTACATTTTTTTGCAAGTCCTCTGACATTTATAAATGAAACCAATTGGAACAATTGTACCATTTGCATTTTCCTTCCCTGAATCTGTTATTTTTCTTTGCTTGCAGAATAGTAACTGTATATATTATGGATATATCATGGATGAAGACTATTTTGGAGTCCTAAACTCCAAATGTCCAAAAATATCTATGACCCTAAATAATTACTTTACCAGTTTAAAATAATCCTCAAGGTGTCCTGGTTTTGGGCAAATTTGGTGGAGAATTTCCAAAGGGGCCCCTCCAGAAAGCAAACCCACAGGGCCCCTCCCCCAACCAGTCCGGGAAGAATTCCTCAGAGAGAAGTGGAAAGAACCTGTTTATTCACAGGCACAGCACCCCCAGCACACAGAATGAACAACACCGGATGGCACCACTGAAAAAAGATGACAAATCCAGAGAGTCTCTCCTGGGGGTGCTCGCTCTGTTCTCAGTCCCTCCGGCGCTGGGGCAGCTGCTGCAGCCACAAGGTGCAAACTCTCGGTGTTCCCAGGGCCCAGTCCGGAGCAGGTTCAAGGTGGTCGGAAAAAAGAAGGAAAGGAGAAACAGTCCAGGAAGAAACTGGACTGTTCAGCTAAGCTAGCTACGCAGAAGCGAGCAGAAGCGAAGCAAAGCAGAAGCAAGCAAAGAGAGAGAAGCGAAAAGCAAGAGCAGCAAAAATACTGCTGCCGTCTCTGTGTCCCAGACAGGCTGATAAGAAAACCCAAACAAAACTTTCGCTCTTCAGAGCCAGTCTTAAAGATACAGAACATAATATCCAACATTACAGAACAGATGAATGGGGATACAAGCATCATAACGTCACCCTACGACACAAGGTATTTTGTACAACTTTTCAGCTTACTTACAGAAATATATATCAACTAGCGCTTACTTCAGAAATATTTTGATTATCACAGTTTTATTATTCCAGAGTAGACTCTGTAATAGAGATAAGCTAGCTTTATTTCACAAGGTGCTCAGTATCCTCAGTTTCCTTTGGTATCTATGGATTTAACAATATATGTATTTATTTTGAAGAAAGTCATCACATTAATTCTCTGCTCTTTGTCCTTCCATTTTTCCCTCTTACGTCAGAGTGCCAATCATTGTATTACTTCACTTTGAATTCCTTCCAGTTGTTGTGTGAAAAGTAGATATATACTTACTGCGACCCTCACAATGTGAGCAGCTTATGTAAATTGGACACCAGTTGTGGCATACTGATTTTGGATCACATTTCATTTGAAGAGATCTTGCCTGAAAATCTTGCAAAAAAGAACTCACTTTGATTTTTGATTATAAAATTCAGTTGGTAGAAATGTAAGCATATGTTAACCTTGTTCATTAATTTTTTAATATCAGTTTGCATATGCACAGCATATGATACAGATAAATCTAATATTTTTCTTCCAAAAAAACCCAAAACTGGAATAATGAAAAATATCAAATAACTTAATAATCAGGAAGGTGAATAGTTATATTTTACATTGTTCTCAAACTCAACTATAGTAAGATTGTACCCTAGTTTCTTGGATGGAGTATTTAGTATTATTCTTTTATATCTGCTGTCATTCATACAGCAGAAATAGAAGTAACTTCTTTACCATAATCAATTTGCATGAACAATCCATTTTGCGTGAACAATCAGATTTAGTGATTCAGTAGTTAACTCATTAGTGTTTCTTTAGAGCAAAGATGCTCACCGGGGATGCCAGAGACCCACAGATCTTTTCTCATATAAGCACAGGAAATAAATGATATTAAAGGAATATATATATATATATACACACGCATATATATATATCATAGGAGCAGTGCATAACTGAATACACACAAAGGGTTGAAAAATCTATAACCTTGACTGACAGCAGTACTTTTTTTTTCCAGAATTCCATTTATTATAGAAATAGCAGAATACATTACCAACCTGTAATTACCAACACCTTCTCTCCAAATTTGACATTTTTAATGATTTAAATTTAGTTAACATCAATATCTTATAATGGAAGCTCTCTTTGAAACTTAATTTGTAAAGCTCCTCTGTTCTTCTTTGCTGTATAAAAGTGTAGGTTTTCATTGATCTCTGTTGGTTTTGAGTGAATAATAGAAATACATATTAGAAGTTTCCAGCTAGAATTTCTGCTTCTGTGTAGGTCTTATTGAAATTAGCTGCAAGAACTCCCACTGTTTTTAGTAAAAGAAGAGATATCTTCCTTCATGTCACAGGAAGCAACAACATAATAGGTCACATATCACTGAATTCAGAATTGCTAGAATTCAGGAGAATAGTGAAGTTCATTGCCTAGGAGTTTGCTGGAGCAGAGAAAAGGTAATGTCAATTCATGCAGTTATGAGGGAGGCATGCTTACTTTCTCAATACTTCATATTTTAGGACAAAAGCATTAGTGATGCTCAGTGGGTTTCCATATGAAAATAAACAAATGAATTTTCACTAAAAATATACTTTCAATGATTGTCTTTACTTATTGACCCAGTTAGCTTGAAATTGCATTATATAACATTCCAGAAAGGAGTAATACAAAGTACATAACATATAAATTCACAAATGAATTCACAATTTCACAGTGAAAAGGCATACCCTAGGTGAGGACAGGATAAAAAATACATAGCTAGATGACACAATTGGGCACAACCTGAAATAAAGAAGGCTTTGTTTGATCATCAGGAAACACTTTTTTCACTGTGAGGGCAACTGAACGTGGTTGTGGAGGTTGTTCATGTAGGTTGTGGAGTCCCTGACCTTGCAGATATTTACAATGTGTCTGGATGTGGTCCTGGGCTACCAGCTCTAGGTAGCTCTGCTTGAGTGCATGGCTGGACCAGCTTTACATTTAAAGGTCCTTCCAATCTTATCCGTTTTTGTGAGTTTGTGATTACTAAGACAGTAAAGGTTCTCCACACACCTGAAAGAGAAGCATAGCAAAGTGACAGACATAATGTCATTTTGATTTTCTGTTTGTTTTGTGGTTTGTTTTTTTTTTTCTTTCAATTCAAGACATTGAAAAAAATACTGAATAGTTAAAATTTACTACTTTTCAGTGTAAAATTGTATTAATGTAATTGTAATTAATGCTTTTTGCTATTTGTGAAAGAACCAAAGGCACATCTGATGCTTGTCTCTCAACCTTAGAGGCAAAGACAGGGAAAAAAATCCCTGCAAGAACAAGAGGCTTAAAAGAGGGGAAAAAATACACTCATTAAATAATTTGGTTATTTTTAGATTGTTGGACATGGGGTGAAAGAAAAAATATTGGTGGTCAATAATGATATCAAAAATAAAGTCATCTTGTCTCATGTGTTCTCCCATGCATTTCTTTCCTTTGAATATCTGGGGAATGTACCATAAAGAAGGCCTGAAAAAATGAACAACTGTCTTTTTTCCTTCAAGCAATGAGCAAAGAGTGCAGCTTGACTATGGCTTTCCACTACAATGTGGAAGAACAGATGCATTCTTTGCCCTTCCACCAGGAGTGAAAAATGCTCCTGATGTTTTCTTTTGCAGAAATGTATGCTGCAAGGCTGCCCTCACAATGCATGGTGCAATCTTAGTTTAAATGCACATTGCTGGTTCTTAAAGAAAAAATATCTGTGGGCCACTACGAGAGGAGTAAGAACTAATTGTTCAAAATGATGGTGTAGTGGTGCTAGACACCAATTTGTTTACCAGTGGACTAATGTCTTGAGAGAGTCAGACTTTGCAAATCAAATGCTGGCAGCACCCTCAATGACATATATCATCCACATCAAGATGGAAGTAGGTTTGAATTCATTGAATGAGTCTTAGGTTGCACGTGATTTTTAGCTGCTCATAGGTGACAGTGTCTCTGATACAGCTGAAAGATGGAGCCTTCCTTCTCATAACAGGCAATGCCACTCTGTTGACCATTTACCTGCTATACTTGGCCAGCAGATTGACAGGGACTCACTAGAGTTGGACTCGATGATCCTTGTGGTTGCTTTCCAACTCGGCATATTCTGTGATTCTGAAAGTTCAAATCTGTGATTTGAACTTTCTAAGTATTTGTGGACAAAATGTTCAGCACTTTACTCTGATCTTCTCTCCATTCCTTAGACAGGTAAAAACACTTGGTCCAGCAGTATGACTGTAAAACTCACGTGTCTCAGAGGGGTAGTTCCTGCACACAGTCAAGCAGCGCTCTTGGGAATGGTGAGTTGCCATGAACAAGCAATGTACTTTAAGATATCTCAACTGACTGAGAGTAGTACTCACTGATCTTTCCTACTGGGATGTTTCTAGGGGTGTTTTTATTTTTCCTTAGCCATCTAGTGTTGTAATGTAAAGGCAGTAAAAGGAGGTAGAAAAATAAAAGTCTCTGTGAAAAGAACAAAAACATTTGTAGTCCTGCTGTGGTGAAATGATAAAAGATCCTCAAGCACAAAGAGACAAGTGGTGAACTCCCGTCACTCATCCAGCTACTGTCTCATTTTACTCTCCCCCAGACACTTTTAAAAAATATTTCTTGGGGATTCAGTTGTAAACCAGAATTTATCTTGTGGAACAATGTGTCCATATGTTTTATTAAACAGCAGAAGTAAGACAACTCAGAATGTGAAATTCAGTCAACCAGAATTTCAAAGGGGGCTGAAAGCCAATCTCCAATGTTTGGATGTGCAATTTTGTGAAGACAAGTCACTTGAGCACACAGGATGCATAATTTGATGTGCTTTCATTAAGCTTCATGAACTTACACATTAACTTGGGTGGAAGAACAACTACCTTTTTAATATTTCAGCCAATTTATAGATATATTTTCTTAGCATTTCATAAACATTTTGCTGAACTAGGCATATAGAATATTTTAGTTTAGGGGTTCAGTCCATGGAGTCTAGAATAAATTCACAATCTCAGCGACCCTCTCTCTTGTAAATAGCCTCCAAAGACTGCATTGAAGAGTTCATGCACTAATTCATACTAATTCTCACTAACACATCACCTTCATTAGCACATTAATTATGTTTTAGTCATGTCAAATTAAACCTAATGTAGGTTTAACAGGCAAGCCAAGTGTCTAAGGCCCTATTATACATGGTGCATATATAAAGAGGGTTTTGATTGCCTAAACATAAATACCAAGTGCTATTTCAAGTTCCTAAATGCTTGAAATATCCACATGAATCTGGCAGGTATGATGCAGGCTTAACAGCAGACATGTACTCTTATGGTTAAGCACCTGAGGGCTGGATGGAATGTACAAAGTCATACAATGTTCTACCTGTTCCTATGCTTAAACAACTGAATTCACACCTAGACACCCATTGAATACAGTGAGAATTTTAAAACATCTTTCACATACTCACTTTTAAATATAGATGCCAAAATCTACATAGCTACATTCCAGATTTGAACCCAGATTCGATCTTGGTTGCACAAAAGAAGCCTCTAGAATAATTTGAAGTGATCAGTGGTATTTAATCTTGCTTTCAGTTGCTACTGAAGGAGAGGCAGGGGATCCTTTACATATTCACTCATACTTGTCATTTTTGTGCTTATGATTCAAATTTCCTAGAATCACAAATTAGGAGGCTATGCTCATGGTAGAGTATACCCTGGAAGTGCAAAGTCCTGCATATGAGGAGGAGCACTTCAGCACAGTATATGCAAGGGACAGCCCAGACAGAGAGCAGCTTGGCAGGAAAAAGCATGGCAGTACTGGTGGACAGTGAGTTGAACATGTCTCAGCCATGTGCCGTTGCCACCAAGGTTAGTGGGCTGCATTAGGAGGAGTGAGGCCAGCAGGTCAAGGTAGGTGATCCTTCCCCTCTACTCAGCCCAGGAGAGGCCACAGCTGGATTGCTGTGCCCAGTTTTGGGCTTCTTAGTGCAGGTGAAATGTCAGAGTCACAAGGATGATGAAGTGACTGGAACATCTCTCCTATGAGGAAAGACTGAGAGAACTGGGTCTATTCAGCATAGAGAGGAGAGGGTTCAGGTGGAATATTTTCAATGTGCATAAATACCTGAAGAAAAGATTTGTAGAGGATGGAGTCAAGCTCTTTCCAGTGGTGACCAGTGATAGACAAGAGGTAATGTGTGCAAACTGAAACAAAGAAGGTTACATCCGAATATCAGGAAACACATTTTCTGTTCAACAAGGCCGACTGCAAGGTTCTACACTTGATTCAGGGAAACCCCAGGTACCAATTCAGGCTGAGGGATGAATGGATTGAGAGTGGCCTGGCTAATAATGACTTGAGGGTACTGGTCATTGAGAGGCTGGACATGAGCTGGCCATGTGCACTTGCAGCCCAGAAAACCAACTGTATTCTGGGCTGCATCAAAAGAAGAGCAGCCATCAGATTGATAGAAGTGACTCTGCTTTTCTGCTTTCATCCAGCTCTGCAAACTGCAGCATTTAGGACTGTTAGAGCGGGTCCAGAGGAAGTCCCTGAGGATGACTGGAGGGCTGTAGCATTTCTTCTAGGTGTAAAGGCTGAAAGAGTTGTGGTTGTTCACTCTAGAGAAGATAAAACTCCAGGGAGACTTTACTGAGGCCTTTTCATACTTAAAGAGTTCTTATAAGAAAGATGGGAGCAAACTTTGTAACAGGACCTATTGCAATATGAAAAGAGGAAATGGTTTTGTGCTAAAAGTGGCTCAATTTTATTTAGATATGAGGAAGAGCTTTTTTATAAGTATGGTGAGAAACTGGAACAGGTTGTGCAGAGAAGCTGTGGATGCCCCATCCCTGGAAATATTCGAGGTCATACAGGACAGGGCTCTGAGGAACTGGATCAAGCGGAAGAAATCACCGCCCATTTCAGGGAGGTTGGAAAAGTTGACCTGTAAGTGTTCCTTCTACCCCAAACTATTCTATGGTTCTGTAATTCTATTGTATATCTATCTGTTAACTCTGTGTTTCCATGACCAGGTTTTATTTGCCACTGAGTGAAAATTAACTGAAGAATGACTACATTCCTCATTTTAGACACAAAACAGTTCAAACAAAAAAGAATTATATAATTCCTGTCAAGGAGTAGAAGCCTCATTTATCTTTCTCCACTGATCTCAGAGATGTAAAATGTAGGATATGCTCCAAAATCAGGGAGGACATAGGCACCTAGAAACTAGGAACTACAGACAAAAACATTAAATATAAATAAATTTTGAGCATAGAGACTGATTCCTAAAATTACATTTGACATTTCATGCTGCCTTCCTAACATTTTTTCCCTCTGGAAACCCTGTTGTGCTTGACCTTAAAACAAAAATTTATTAAACTTTATAGAAAATGCAATGAAAACAGGTTTTAATTTTTTTTTTTATTGCTTAGCATGAGACTCATTAGTAAAAAGGTAATCTTGATGAAAGGAAATAATTTTACTGTGCAGGAGGAAATAAAACAATGTTTTATATGATCAGTATCCAAATTTTATAGAAAATGTTTTTCTGACCTTGAGAAATAACAGAATTTGTTGCTATTAAGCTGCTGGCAGAAATATTTACATGGCAGCTTGAGTTTTGCTTTTCTGGGAGAATGATTTGGAATTCAGTATACATGTCCTTTTTCTACTTAACCAACAATTAATAGGTTAAAGGAGCTGTAGTCTTATTTGGAAATCTAATTCATTAAAGGATATCACAGTACTCTTGAAACCATATGCAGGGCAAAAATGTGATTCAAATTCTGCTTAGTTTTTCCCGTAAGACAACATATCAGAAAATTCTCTCTTAAGTTACAAATGAACTCACTCACTGAATAACAACATTCATGCACATTATTGATACAGTAAAGAGAAATACTGTGCTACTAATAGTAATGTGGCCTCTTTGCAGTTCCCTTCCTCTCCTCTCCTCTCCTCTCCTCTCCTCTCCTCTCCTCTCCTCTCCTCTCCTCTCCTCTCCTCTCCTCTCCTCTCCTCTCCTCTCCTCTCCTCTCCTCTCCTCTCCTCTCCTCTCCTCTCCTCTCCTCTCCTCTCCTCTCCTCTCCTCTCCTCTCCTCTCCTCTCCTCTCCTCTCCTCTCCTCTCCTCTCCTCTCCTCTCCTCTCCTCTCCTCTCCTCTCCTCTCCTCTCCTCTCCTCTCCTCTCCTCTCCTCTCCTCTCCTCTCCTCTTTTTTCTTTTCCCTTTTTGTGTGTGATTAATTTTGAGGACCTAGAAATATCAAGAGAAATCTCATCCTATCTCATTGTTCATGTAAAAAATCTGGACATACAGATTAGCAGCACTGTTCAAAATCTTCATAGAACTATGAAGATCAGACAGTAGTCCCACTTCCCTCCTCATGCTCTTCCACACTTCTCTTGATCTGTTCCTCAAGGTCTATGAGACCAACTCAAAAACACTGACTTGGCTTTTGGAGGTCCCCCAGATCAGTTCCTAGAATTTGGAGGCAAGATTACTAAATCAAACCTGATAAGCCTAGTGTTACAGCCACATCCAACTGAGCTCCACGCCTTTCTGCGATCTACTGGCATCTAAATAACATATGAACAGCATGATTTATTAGATAACACAAAGCAAATTTCTGCACTCAGGCCATATATCTGGTGCTCTATTATTTATTGCCAAGTCATTAACTTTTCTCCTTTAGTTTCCTGTGAAGCTGAGAAAAAATACTAAATACTTAACATTTGTGAAATACAATAGAAATAACATCAGGCACCAAAATTGCACACTGCCTTGCAGCGTAGCTGGTATCCTATGGATTTGATTTGCTTTTCTCTTTCTTTTAGGAAGCTATCAATTAATTTCAGAAAGTACAAGCCAGGTACAGGTTTGTGCCTCATTTCCCTGTTCACAAGCAATGTGGTAGAACTGGAACCTGCATTCATGATATTCTCTTTGTGAAAGCAACACAAAGTTCTAGTAAGAGTTACCAGATCTGAACAAATCAGTGAATTCTTTCCACTATCAGGCTAGCAGAACACAAAGTGCTGTGACTGTAAGGTTGACAGTGAAAGTAAACACTTTATTTTTCACAAAAATTACTCTTCTTGACTTCTACAATGTATTCCAACAAATTGCTATAATGTGTGTTTAACTATTAGTGCCCAATGTATGTAGTTGAATATCTTTTATGGGGTACACTATGTTTCAGATTCTAATATAGTAGGGCTATTGATCTTGATGAAGTTATTCTTGTTCTTTATCTGGGTAAATAAGAAGAGGATAAGTGTCAAAATACATTGAACTTCCATATTAAAAAAAATAGTGTGAGATATTAACAGGAGGAAAAAGAAAAAACATATCCGACTTTTAAACTTGCTGTATTTTTGTGGTTTTGTTGAGTTTTGATTTCTTTTTTATTTTGAAAATCAAGTATGAACCAGAGCCAGCTGTTTCTAATATCCTCTGACATATTTTTCCATTGGGATTTGACTTCAAAAAGGCTTATATCTATATCCTTAGAGAAATATATGCTTAGGAAACTGTGTCATAAACCTCAGTCCATTCACTGCTTTACCCATGAGAGCCAGGAAAAACTAAAACAAAATCTGTCTTTTCTACTCAAAGAAAACTTTTTTTTCCTCTCTCCAATGAAAACAGTTGTGCTCATAAAGATGTCAAAAACTAAGAAGGTTATGCTTTTGATTTCAGGTGTAACACTATTGAGTTTCAGACTCAACATAATACATCTCCAAAAAAACGTAAAGGGATGAGACCTCATATTTGAATTATTGAAGGGAAATAATTTCAAGCACCTTGGTGAAATGCAGAAAAATACTAGTATTTGCTTTCTTACACTGAGCTTTTAACCATAAATAAAAAACATGATTGTCTTCTACAGACCATTGTACAGAACTTAACATACAGAAAAAATGTAGTGAGTTTTCCCAAATACCTGGTATGATGAGAATTTTCCTCTATCTGCATCAGCTGACAGTTATTAGTTAGGCTGCTTGGTATAATTTTTTAAATAATAAGTGGTAAGTATGTAAACAGTTTATTTTGAAAATCATTTTAATGATGTCTGACCATTTTAAGGACTGATAAGTAGAATTTTCAGAATACACCTTTTTATAATAACATTGTCAAAATTTCTTACATAATATTTCTTCATTTAACATTAATTGTTTTGGTGCAAAAAATTCATTATAGCTTCACACTATAAATAAAATACTTTAAGTATTGAAGCCAGTACCAGCACCTGGGCTGCAACATTGGTGACTGGATTTCATCTGCTCTTTACACGGTTGATCACAATTTTCTGAGCCAGAAAGTTCTTCTAGTTTTCAGTCCACTTCACTGCCCATTTGTGTAGTACATATTTTATCAGCTTATCTGTGAAGGTTTCACAGATGAAAGTTTCAAAGGCATTGCTGACATTAACATAAACAACCTTTACAATTGTCTCCTCATCCACATCACTCATATGATTGTAGAAAGCTATTGATTAGATTAAACATCATTCCCATTTCAAAAATCTATTTCACAAAGCCAGTTCCCTCATTGCTTGTGGGTTCATCCCACTGAGCCTTGTGGACTTTCATTAGTCAAATTTGTTTAAATGTTCCCCAAGGTCATCTTCCTGCAAAAAGGGTAAGTCCTCCTACCCTTCCAGACCTTCCTTCTGGCTACAGGAACCTGAGATTCCAGAAGGCTGGCTTTACCAGTAAAGAATAACTCGAAGAATGCATTGAATATTTGGTTCTTTTCCATTACTTTTGTCACTAGGTCCTCTCCCTTACTGCTGCAGACTCATGTTTTCCAAAGTCTTTCTTTTTTATTTATATATGAATATATATGTATACTTGATTATATACTTTGGGATCCTTTCTTGTTGACCTTCACATCTCTCATTAGATTCAACTCCAGATGTTCTTTAATTTTCCTAAAATCATCCCTTGACGTTCACAGTATTTCTATTCATCCTGCATCTGTCCATGCTTTCACCTCTTCCATGTTTTCTTTCCAGGTCTGAATTTAACCAGAAGATCCCTGTTCATCTGTACAGGCTTCCTATGGTGTTTGTTTATAAGTTATGAAGTTGTTGTGCTCCCTATCATAATCATCAATAAAAAGTTCACATTAACTTTGTGTGATTATAGATAATAAGGTTTCAAAGATTTTTTAATAATATAATTAAAAACAGTTTCTAATTTTTAATAGATTGTTTTAAGATTATAGTTTTGCAATTATTTATTGCAATACAGTTTTCCTCAGATGAAGGCATATGATACATTCCTAAATCTAAACAACATTAAATATAGGTATGGCTTGAACACTCCCTGAAATTCTTTGAAATATTCTTCTGTCTTGTAAGCAAAGAAACTGAAGTTAGGATTTAAGCCAATAGAACACTGTAAAAGTTGTATGTAGCTAAAAGATTCAGTCACCTAAATTTATCTGACTGTAGCAGCCAATTTAGTTGCACACAAAAAAAGTCATAGAATATCCTGAGTTGGAAGGGACCCTGATTGAGTCCAGCTCCTGGCCCTGCACAGGAGAACCCCAAGAATCATACCATGTGCCTGAGAGCATTGTCTAAATGCTTTTTGAAAAGTGTGCCTAGTACTACATGAGATAGGCTAAGGAGACCTCAGCGCTCATGAAAGGCATTCCAACAAAACTGATGTTAATGCAATAGTCGTGGGAGATTCGTGTCTTCTCATCCTGGCAGCAAGAAGGCAGGTGATGGACCTCAGACTGCAGTCTTAAATGATGACATCTACATATGGTCACATCACTCAAATTGTTATGCTTCTATGGAAGGCAGTTTTCTTTTGTCCCATTACAATCAGTGGTGGTGTAGTCAACAGAGGGATGGGTTGGAAGGTATGGTTGTCCTGGCAAGAGAGCTTCTGCCAATAAATCTGAAGCACCTCAAGGGTATCCAGCTGCACATACACAGACATCTAATGGCACTTGGAGCAATGTATGACATCTCCATCATGCATACACAGACGGCAGCTGTGAGACAACCTGTGCTCTTCTGGAGGGAGGACTGAAAGACAGGCAGTGTACAGAATCCAATTCACCTCTACACAGGTGACTAAAGACCAGACTGGTTGTGGAAAAAGAGTGACAATGGTCAATTGCACTTAAAAGGATGCTCAATACATGCTTTATTTTTTGATATAGTCAGATCATGACATTTACTCTTCCAAGCTGCCTGTGTATGAAATACACAATCCTCATGGACTTGCATCTCATTTTTCCATCCTATGTAGATGTCTCTGACAAGGTAAAGGGTCTCATATGGCGATATATATTTGTGCCTAAATTACTGAATCAAGCCTAAAATTTTGAATCACCCTGTATTCATAAAACCATTTTGTTGTGCTGGAAATCTGTGGAACTGAGAGGAGTAGAATTAAGTGCCAACAATTTTGATCCTTCTGTTAGCAGAACAGAATGCTGCTGTTACTCCCAGACCTTGTGAAAATATGCTCCTTAATTAAAATGGGAAGTACTTTGAAAAACTGCATTGATAGAACTAACTAAGAGTAAATTTTGTTTCCTTCAAAATGAAAATGTGCTGCTATGCCTGGTAACCTATTAGCTTGTCATTAAATTCTGTCTGGAGGTGGACTCAAATACCTGTATTTATATACAAAAAATAATAAATTAAACTTTGAGACCCTCTTAATGTTCATCAGCAGTAAGTGACACATCTAGCAAAGAAATAAAGGCTTGAGACATTCCTTTCCCTTTACGAGAATTAAGCTGCAAAAATACCCTTAGGAAAATATATAATTGTTGTGTTTCATCCTTGCCTTCTTCATAATTCAGCAGAATTATGAATGTATCATAAATTATTTGGACTGCTTTTACAATTTTTAGATAACAACTTCCAGAGGAAATTTAGAACAACTCCAAGAACCAAAAAATATTTTGCTGATGTGTTCAGCCTTAAGGAAGTATTGGTTTATCCCTCCAGATAGAGATCAAAGATGAAATGGACAGATGAAAACTTTTTTCGCTAATTATTTTAGAAAACTTGCAGATGATAACCTTCTTACAGAAAACAAGAAGTACTGTCCTTTCTTCCATGATTATCAGCACAGCCCCTCCCCCCTTACTATTTCTGTAAAAAATATTTGAGGGAAATTTGCTTTTAATTCCAACTTGACCAATATTAATTAATACACTGTAAAAGAATAAGTTTTCAATTTCTACATAAGTTAAACAAAAATATTGACAACATTTTTAACAGAACATGGGTTTTCAATGTCATCTCAATCTGCCTTGGAGATCAAAAGTTAATTCCATTTAAGCAAAGTGCACATCTTGGCTTTTAGAACCTGATCAGTTGGCAACTTCCAATATTTTTTTAGTAATTTCATCAAGTACAATTACTTACACGGTTAATTGCAATGCTATGAAGAATTTGCTAAGCATATAATTTTATTAGAAAAAGTAAAATAAGGAAGATCTTCAGGGAAGAAATAGCATTAATTCATGGCTGCTTTTGAGGCTACATGAGCATGCTGACTCTGGGAAGATGTTAATATGAAAACCTTGTTATATGGTTGCTTTCTATAGAGACTTTACAAAACAGCTGCAAATAATCACCAAAATGTTAGCTTTCTTTGAGATTTCTGTGCTCTGCTTACAGGGTCTGGGATAAATGTGCTGTGTTACTGCCAAAAAAGCGCTGGACAATATAAAATCACTGAGGAGGCTGCAGGTGAAATCTTGTCATCTCTGAGGTCAGTAGAGCTAGGATTTTACCTCATAAATCTATTCAAATTATACTGAAATTGAACTTCCATGGGCTTCTCATGAGACTAGGATGTGAAAATGAAAGTCTAAATCCTATTCTCAAAAGCCTTGTAACAATTAACAGCTTTATTTGAGCAGAAAATCATGACAAAGTACAAATGACTAAAAAAATTAAGAAATTCAGAAAAATCTGTTTAATATCTGGTTTCATGATTGCCAAGATACTTGCTATACTTTGAGTGTTATCAATCTTTAGAAAGTCATGTAGGAAGATTCCCAAGTGCTATAGGATTTTGAAAACACTTCAGTGATAGATTCTATTTTCTATTCTATTTTCCTGGACACATTAGAATGATAGGACTTTTAGGTGCATTTGAAGTTGTTGAATTTCTTTTGTGTACTTTGGGCAGAAAGCCTACAATGTTTCCAGAAGAACAGACTTAGCGTGAAAGTCAATGGCCTGAGGCACAAGTATGGAAATTAAAATTTTTCATTAATAAAAAAAAGGTGGCTAATTACACTTGATTTTAAATACAAAAGCAGGTCAACAGAGGAGTAAGTTGATACAAGAGTCACAAGAGTCATCTGTGTGCTCCCTGTATTTCAGGTTAAGGTGTCCGATGTCAAATTTTTCTGTAACTTCATGTATTTAGTATTTATGGGGTTTTGTTGTGAGTGGCTTTTTAATTTATTGGGATATTCTGGATGTTCTTTATTTTTTGGGATGTTCTGGATTTTTTTTAAAGATGCGTGCAAGTTAACACAGCTCAGCTTGGTTTGGAATACTAGCATTCATATCCAAGTATTTTGACTTTCTTTCAATCTCTCATTTTTATTATTTAGAAGTATTAAGAGTTGACAATGATACCAACTAAATGAATAAAATTTAATTCAATACATAGGAGACAAAACATTAATTGAAGATGACCAATGAATAAATATCATAAGGAAAAATGTAATGTATTAAATGTATGATAAATGAAACTAAAATAAATTCAATATATTATAATGAGGTAATTCATTACTTAAACTGATCATATTTATTGTAGCCAGATGACCTTAATAGAAGAGATATATTCAAATCAACTTTTGGATTCAATTTCAGCATTGGTTGTATATATCCAATTCTGTACCATTTGCATCTATTTCAACTATTCTCATTACTAAAGATACAAAAATTGATCTCGTTTTATACCGTTTAAAAGATATAGAAGAAAGGGTGATGATAATTTAACAGGAAAAAAAAAGAGGAAGTCTATTCTTTTGTGCTATTTCCCTTCTGTAAAAAATGTTATTTTGGGGTGGATGTTGCAGTGTAGCTTTTATTATTGAACACGGATGTATAGCATTTACTTATATTTTTATGTAGTGTATGAAAAACATCTGGTTGCTTTACTTTTGGTATCTTTTCATTTGACCCTGCTCAGAATCTGCAGTTTTTTGGCTTTATCTTAATCATCCAGCAGTTGCTTGAGAGATCACTTTTCCTTGTTTCTTTGTTAATGCAAAGAACAAGATTCCTGATGTAGAATGAAAATGAAAGGGAGAAAAAAAAAAAAAACACTTCAAGGAAAAGATGAGAGGGGTATGACACAAGCAAAATTTTCAATATGTTGTGGAACAGTTGAATAGTTTCACCCAAAGCTCATAAATAGTCTTTCTGTTTCCTAGCAGTACATCTGAGTAAAGACCTGAATATAACAGGAAGAATATATGGAAACTGTGTATATGTCTCATCTAGAAACAAATGGTTATGGCTACAGTTTATTTACCAAGTGGAGTCGCATCTTGGTGCCATGCAATTAGTACAGTAGCGCAGAGAACATCTGAGATATATTGCTAATTAATTGTTAATAACCTGCTGGGAACATAACCAAGACAGACAGTAAATTGCAAAGCTAGTTATCAAGAGAGGTGGAGAAAATGATTTAAAGGTTTTAATCATTATTCTGCATAGAGCTTTCTTCCTATTTATGTAACATAAATTATTTGATCTCAAGAAATTTGTGTTCGTAGTGTGAATTCCATCGGATAAGTATTATATTATGAGTTCTGTGGAGCCCGGCACACTTAAGATTATGATTAGTAATCGAGAAAGAAAATTTTGTATACATGTAGATAATCAACAATTCACTTAAAGTAGAATTTAGGAAGTCAAAAAGACTGCTAGAATGACACTGAAAACATATTAATATTAAAAATAATAATATTTATATAATTTATAAATTTCTTTAGAAATTTATGGATGTGGTCAGGCTAGGAAAATTTCTTCTCATGCAGTTGAAGATGCTACTAACCTACAAACTTTTGCCTTTGGAATATATTTTAATTATTCTGATGCCTTTTACAGAAGAATAAAGTATTTTTAAAGGGCACCAGATATCTATGACTGGAAGTAGATGATAATTATTGCATACTTGTAAAAATTCTTTTCATGTAATAAGATGATTACAGCCTTTTGAACAAGTCAAATTTCAAAATATGAGAACCAGCTTTAGGTAGGTGAAGAAATAGTAGAGCTGGCTGGGGACAGTTGAAATTTTTATTCTGGTCCTGCCAGATCAGAATAAATAATAAAAGTGGGGAAGGGGAGGGGAAGAGAATAAAAGAAAGAAAGTAAGGCAGGGAGGGAAGAAAATTGTCTTTTATATGGCACACCCACTCATACTGACTGTCAAGGATTTGAAGAAATATTGAAAAGTAGAATAACTTTCTTGAAAAGGGAAATTTTAACTAACCTGGCACTGCTAAACATAGAGGGAGACCCACTTTGAATGCTTCTTATTCCCATTCATGTCTATACTTGAATTATTTTGAATTGGACAACTCCGGGAACAACCTATTGAGAGGTCTGTGACACTGGCTAAATGAGAAATGGCCAAAGCAAGGAAGCAGAAAACCCAGAGACTAAGATCTGTCCAGCAAACTAGAGATTTTTGGCTGGTTGATTTTTTGGTTTTCTTTTTTTTTGTTTTGGGTGGGGTTTTTTTGTTGATTTTTTTTTTTTTTTGTTTTTTTTGTTTGTTTGTTTGGTTGGTTGGTTGGTTGGTTTGCTTGGTTTTGGGGTCGTTGTTTATTTGTTGTTTTTAATTAACTAGAGAGAAACTAAAGTTGCACAGTCTGGGAATGACTAATTAAGAGATGCAAATAAATTGTATGAGAAAAAAGCTGGACACCTAAATGAAAGGAATTTATTATTACAAGAATTCAAGGAAGGTACTCACTCACAAATCTAGAGAGGAGACAGACAACAGTGAACACTGCCCATCCAGCTACCAGATCTCATGAACCTGAGAAAAAGAAGGTCCTGGGAAGAACTTGTAGCCTCCTCCCAATATCTAAAGGGGGCCTACAAGGGAGCTGGAGTGGGACATTTAGCAAGGGCATACAGTAACAGCACAGGGGAGAATGGCTTTCATTTTTTTTAACATTTATAAATACTGTTTTTAAAGAAACAACCAAGTTACACAGGAGGGATAGGAATTCTTTTTCCAAAACAGGGGCAGTGCTTTCCCTGTCCAAATTTTTGTCATATCCACTGTGAAAAATCAAGTTTATTTTTGCCTTCTTGTCCTCTGATTAGTAATTCTGAAATTCAGTGGTGTCCAGCATCCGCAGAAAAAAAAACTTTGTCCTTCTTAGACAACTCCATGACAGGTCATGCAGAAGTTCCACCATGGGCTCCGACATCTACAGGGTGTGGGGATGTCCATGCTGGATATTTCCCGTGTCAGGCACTACTGCTGCTACAACTTCATTGCAAACTGCTTTTCTGAGTTAGATGGTTAGATGAAGAGGACCTCATTAATCACATCACTCCAGGCCAATTTATTTGATTCTCTCCAAATCTTAAAAGCCTCTTAGAAGCTGCTTCTGGGATTCCTGCTACCCTGTGGTGTCCCTCCACAGCTGCGTTATAAAGAAGTAAAGTTGTCGGTGGCTAATGTGTGCTCTGTTTTGCTGCTGATCTTTTATTTCCCCTGCGCATATCTAAGGCATTAGTGTAGCACAGACAGTACACACCTGACTGGCAGTACTTTGCAGTAGGCCTCCTCAGAAGAAGCACTTGTGTTCAGCTTTTTTTTCCAGTGCACACTAGAATTATCTAATAAATTCAGGCTAGGTGGATGTCTACAAGGACTCAATAATTTGATCAGTGTTTCAAGCAGATGTTAAGCTGTGAGCGTGTGGCATCTGAATGGTTCTCTGGACGTTTACCTGCTTCTGTCATGTAAAGAAACTGCATGATGTCAGTAGGTGAATTTAGTAAAATGTCTACAATTCAGCAGAACATACATAAATTCATATTTGAATATGCCTTGAATCAAACAGGTGAAACCCAAAGAAATACTGTTCTAACATACAAATTTTCTGAATTGCTCTTGAAATGTTTCTATTTCTTTGCTCTTGGGCCCGATGTGACTGTGGGTTCTTTCCATGCACCACTGAACTCTGTCCAGTATTCCCACATATTATGACAAAACAGTGCTGCCCTTCAGTTTTTAATTAGTTTGTATGTACACTGCTGTGGGGAACCTACTGCAGTTTATCTATATCTGGGCTATTTTCTTCAACACCAGTGTTAAAAAAAACTAAATCCTGTGTGTTTAGTTTTCTAGAAATACCTATTATCTTTAAATAAGTGATGACACTTATTAAAATTCAAACTGACTTAATGTCAGAATATAAGAGAGTTCTGAGAAGACATTTTTCAACGCCTTGAGCTATTTTCTCAACCCCTTTAGCTATTTGCTAAAATAGCTCAAGGGAAGTGAAACAGTCCTAAGTCATTTAGTCTTCAGTAATCCAGAGAGACTGGTGTCTAGAGTTACAGTAACTGCAGTTAAAGCACTAAATAGTGGCAATCATTACGGAATCGTATCTAGCAGTCTCTTGGAAATAATAATAATAAAAAGCATACTGAGACTCTTTGCTGAGATTTAAAAAATAGACAAGAAAATGAAAAAGACATTTTTGGTCTCTTTGGTATAAAAGTGATTACTATTTATAATAGGCAATGGTAATCAGTATGCAGCATCTAGAGAAATGAAGTGTCCATATACTTGAGATCTATAGTAGGAAGAAAAAGGAAGTTTAGATTAATATATTTTGGAGTGAATGCTAGACATTAGAACAAACTCATGGAGGCACAAAGCTAAACAAACAATCTCCTCTTGTCACTTAAGTCATAAAGAAAAGAGTAAATAAATACATTTAAAAAAATATATATCTAAAATAATAATGTTATTTAGAAACTAAAAATGTCACTGCTTCAAAGAACCAACCAACTACAAGAACTATTAAATGAATAGTTATCAAAACCATGACACGTGCAACAGAATGTATGGAATATACCCAGAGTAGTGGTAAAGATGGATAAGGAGATTTAATCTCTGTCCATCTCTTATTATTTGCAGAAAATGTGAATGAAAAATCTAAAAAAAATGTTTTTTGCCTTCCCCCCCCCCCCCCCCCCATCTCCACTCTTCTTTGGGACCCATCACATACACCGGAGTATTATTTTATTGTCGGTTTCCATTAGACAATGTGAATTTGAGACAATAAGGCTGAAGATTAAACAAACTGATAAACTGAAGTAGCTTTTGGATTTTTGTACCTTTTGTATTCAGAGACCTAGTTTAAGAAGCCTTTTTTCCTCAAATCTATAAAAATATGTGTAAGGGATTTTTTTCCCTAAAAAAACATATATGGAAAAAAGAGTAAAATTTATTTTGGACTTGAACACTTTTTTTTTTTGAAAAGTAAACATTCAAGGAAAGAACATGCTAGACAATATGATTTTGAAAATTAGAAGTTGTGCCAGAAATGCATTAAGATAATACTTACAATGGGTTTAGCATTGACTTTATCACCTTCAAAAGCAGTAAGTGATTTCCAAGGTTGAAGTGATTTAATTCCTCTATTGCATTTTACCATGTGCAATATATTTGGCCTAAGACCTGTCATATCCAAATAAGTATTGTTCTGACCTGGAAGAAGAAAAAAACAAGCTCTTTCTTCAAATATAAAATTAGAATTAAAAAAATTTGTTCTGGTTGTTGATTGATGTTCATGTCATAGGACTTGGGCAAGCACTGCAAGACTAGAAAAGAATTCCTGCTGTACCTGAAAGGAATAGAAAAGTTACTACTGACTTCAGTGGGACCAAAATATTCCTTCCTACTAAGGGAACAACTAGTGGTCTAAGTCTTTCACCATTTAAGTAACATAATTTTAAGTCCAATATGATTATTGCAAGCTATTTTATCACTTGTTTCTAAATAACTTTCTGATTATTCAAGAAAGCAAAACAGGAGGAAAAAAAGAAAAATAATGAAAAATCTCATTTTTTTTTCAAACCCTGACAACAGTACAGATGGACACAATGGACCATTTATTATAATTGCAATGTAGTTATAATAATACATAATTCTATATTTTATATAATGTAACAATAATGTCATAGAATGGGTTGGATTGGAAGGGACCTTAAAGATCATCTAGCTGCAAACTCTACGCCACGGGCAGGGACACCTTTCATGAGACCAGGTAGCTCAAGGCCCCATCCAACCTGTCCCTGAATACTTCCAGATATGGGCCACAACTTCTACGGGCCCTGTTTCCACACCTCAACACTCTCACCAAAAAGTATTTTTTCCTAATACCTATTCTAAACATACTCTCATTCAGTTTAAAGTTACTCCCCCTTGTCCTGTCACTACATGCCTCTGTCAAAAGTCTGCCTCCAGGTTTTTTGTAGGCCCTGTTTAGGTACTGGAAGGCAGCTTCTCTTCTGGAAGCCTTCTATTCTCCAGGCTGAATAGCCCAGCTCTCAGCCCAGCTCTCCTGGGAGAGTTGCTCCGTCCCTTTGATCATGTTTGTGGCTCTCCTCTTGCTCCAGCAGGTTGATGGGCTTGTGTTGTAGCCAGAGCTGGATGCAGATCTCCAGGAAGGGTCTCTCCAGAGCAAAGCCGAGGGGCAGTCTCACCTCCCTTGCCCTGCTGACCACACCTCTTAGATGCAGCTCAGGTTAACGCTGGATTTTTGGTCTGCAACTCTGCCTTGCTGGGTTATCCTGAACTTCTTGTCAATCAGCGTTCCTCGGCCTTTTTCCTTAGAGCTGCTCTCAATTAATTCTTCTTCCAGCCTGCATTTGTGCTTGGGATTGCCTTTTTATGTGCACCTTGAAACAATAAACTAGTGTCATTACTGTGGCATCTAAAACTATTAGTGTAAAGCAAATAAAAATTCAATTCACATCTACAAATTAATTATAGTATCATGTTCATTTACATTTTATTGGATCCCCAAATTGCCATTTTGATAATAATCAAAACCAGGTGAAATTTTAAACTACTGCATTTAAAATAAGATGCTCTAGCAAATTATTCTTCCATGCACACTCACACGCACACATGTAAAATTCCTTTCCAAGAAGATGACAGAATTGATCTATGGAATAGTAGGAAATTTCTGAAAATAATTCATTATTGCCATTTTTTTACTCAGACTTTTTCAACCCTATCCGAAGTCTGAAAAACTGAACAAAAGAGAGACACAACCAATTAAGCAGACTCAGTAGATTCAATATTCTGAGACCTTTCAGGGCATAATGTTTCAGTTACAAAATATTTTTTCTTAAAATAATATTAGCAATACCCATAAATAAGTTATATTTTTATATAAAATATATAAGAGGATATAGATAATTTAGTATGAAGTAAAGGATCCCTTAGATCCTCTTTTTAATCAACTCAGATTTCAGGATTTTTTTTTCTAAATCAGAGTGATTTTATCAGCCATTTTAGTTTATTTTTCTTGTTTCACTGGTTCTCCAGTTTTATGTTTTCCTGATTCTCATTCTTACAGGTATTTATTGCTTTAATAACCTCACCTTCCTCTTGTTTGTCTACTGTGTGATGACGAAGGGTAATTAAATATTAAAATATTTGGTTTTGGACTTCTGATAGTATGCAAAAAAAAAAAAAGGATAAACTGTTAACCTCTCACTAAAAGGATTTCAAATTCAAGAAATATAATAACATTTTCAACTCCAGAATTATCTCTCATTTTTAGGCACTAAATATTGTAGACATTTTCTTTAATTACTTTGGATTTTTTAATATGATTATTATTTGTATTACATATTCTCATATATTCCATTTCGGTATATTTTTACTGCTACTACTTCTATGGACAGAAGAACTTTATGAAAGTGTGGGGAAATGCTTGCCTTCCCTTTTCAACAGAGATAATGCATTCTAGACAGTGAATGAAGACTTCTTACTCAATTTTTTTCTGATTATCTTTCTACTGTTTGAAGACTTTGGCATGTTCATCTGGCCCCTTACTGATTATTGTATGTCTTTTTTCCCCACTGATTTGCTATTCCCCCTGATTTTTAAGCCCTGGTATTTGCATTACCTATCTCAACTCAGATGCTATCATCTGGCTTCAAATCTTTTAAATTTTAAAATTTTGCCTGTCTCTCATAGTGCACTGAAGAAGAACTGATTTTGAAGTCTGATATTGAAGATTACACTCCAAGTACTGAACTTCCCAGACAGAATTTGGGTGAATTATTGAGAAGCCTCCACTATTAGACTGAGCTAGATGGAGCCAGCATAGTAAAATAAAGCTTTTTCCAAATGTCTTAGGTAATAAAGGATTACCCAAAACCCAGAGGAGACCACAGCTTTTTAGTCCTGATTTTTCCCATGAAAAAAAGGTAATTTTTTCTTAATTTTCGGGATGCTATTTAGATAATAAATCTGTGATTTACTTTTTTTTTTTAATTTTATTGAAAGAAAAATGACTATATTTTCCCAAATTAGGATGTGGGGGCATGGGGAAAGTACTCTTACTTTGTATTCCCTATATAGACTTGCCTGCTTTTGTCCTTTAGTAGAAAATTGATAGTTGAGTCTCTGACTTAGACATTTCCTTCTTTAGTACTCATTAAAGCTTTTCAGCAACAAAGATTTCTTTAAGACGATTGTAATGAATGCTTGTTATATTTTCTCTCTCTTACAATGAGCTTTCACGATTACTGACTGAATATTTAGTTGTTATACTGAATTCTTACAGTGAAAGGGTAAAAGAATGCCTTTTTTTTCCTTGCTTTGAGCTCATAATTGAAAAGAAGCTAAGAGCAGACTAACGTACACCTATTGCCTAAAAAAAAAATTGAAAGTTTTGAACGCTTCTTGAAGCATTTCAAGATGAAATTTTTCTTATTTTCCTGTCAAAAGTTTTGATTTGCTTTGATTACTAGGAGCACTCTACTATGCTGGGTCAGAGGACAAAACCACTGAAATCTATGTATGACTTCTTGTACCTTTTCTTTCTCTTATGAGGAGAAAACATCTAAACCTATAAAAATATTCACAAATGTTGCCTGAAGGTCATCTGCTTCAATTTCTGTCTCAGAAAACATTCACTTTCTCTCTTTTTCTTCCAGTGATAGTAGACTTGGCAAATTTCACAGGCATTCTGTTTCACTGCTATTGTAGCCTGATGATTGCCTTAATTTTCTTCTAAAATTAATCCAATGCCTTCCTTTCTGCAACTTGTTGCAGTTCTTCACATTATTATTATTATTATATTTAATTTCTTTCCTTGCCCTGTTTTATCCTACCATGCCCTATCCTTTTCCCTTGTAGAGCAGAAAACAAAATACACCCAACCTCTTGTAATCTATTGCATAGCTGAAAACTCCTTTCATAATGTCCTCCCTTCCTCATGTCTGTATCTAATCATATCATTTGGCCACAAGTAAAAGGTGCTGACCATTAATCTCTTCTGATATCCTTTCAGTTGCCCCACAGCTTTCCTGAAGTGAGTTAAGCAGAAAGAAGTCTTATATTAAGTCCACAGACTCTGAGCTCACGTTTCTGAACTTTTTCACAGTATCTTCATTCTTCTGAAAGAGAAATCTCATGACTACCAGTACAGTATAGTCATTTTTGTTAATCTCACCCAAAACTTTTCTCAAAGCCTTAAGGTTTCCGCTTCCCATGGTCTGAGGTTGATGCCTCCTGTATATGCTACCGAGGTGAAACCTCTATTCATGCCAGCCGGCTGCATTCACACAAATATTTTCCTGCATGTTTTTTTCTTTCATTCACTGCTTTAGTTCTTGCTCCTTTCAGAGTTTTCAAATGTGTTTCACAATTTTCTTCTATCAGTGAAGTATTCAACCTATCTCCTGATTAAAACAGCGTCTGATTCATCCACACCATGTATAAATTTCAGAATGCAAGGCTTCTAATATGTAGCTTCAATATTTATAGGCATTTTCCTTAAAGGTGCTGAACATTCACATTATGATTTATTTCTGTTTCAGTGAGTATTAATGATGCTCAAAACTGCAGGAGCTACTAAGCCTTTTCAGGATTTTCCTTAAGAAGGGCACAGCTAGTCAGACCTAGATGGCACTCAAAGTTGTGAAACAGTAAAATAATCTTGGTTTTAGTCAAATAGCAAGGATAAGACAAACAAATAAATTTTACATAGTTTATAGGCAATGAATATTACTTTTATTCTTATAATTTTATTTAGAAAAAACTTTTCATTTTCTGTCATTCAAATCCTTTTAATAGCTTCTTTTTATTTCTGGTGGAGGTTTTAATTTAAATGAAACATTTGTAGTAGTAATTTCCCTCTCTTGTTTAACTGCAGACTCTCTTACCAAACTTAATTTTTTTAGCTCATGCCTAGTTGACATGAGTCAGCTACTGAGGTCCTAACTTCAGCACTGTTGGAAGTATAATGCATTATAAACTAAAAAGAATTTCCAGAACAACCCTGAAAATGTTGCCTTTTATCATTCAATTTGTGAAACTCACCAATATTGAGACCCAAAGTTTGAAAATAACCATTGAACAATTATTCATTTTACTCAACATTGTGTTTAAGCATTTTTTATGGTTGTAGGTGAGAAAATCAGAAGTACAAACTATTTTAAAAACAGTCTTTCCTGCGTTATTCCACCCTGTACAATTTCAGACTCAGTGGCCGCATGCTGAAACAGCACTTTTTATTGAGGTATACTTCCTGAAACATGACATTTATTACAAGTTTTGGTAGCAAAAGAAATGGCAGCTGTGTATATTCAGTTTGCTACTTATTTCTCAAGGTTATCAGAAGAAAGACAGTCAGCCATTTACATACTTCACTTACAAAATAGCTATACAATCCATTTCTCAAAGGATTCTGGAAGCCAGAGGTCCATCTCAATTAATTTTGGTAAGATGAAAGAACTGCAGACATTTCTAGAAAATTATTTTCTGTCTCTGGCAGAAGTCTTTGATAAGCACTTTGATATTGGACTGACCAGTAACATGACACTTTCAGCAGAAAGTCAGGTCTTTTTTTTTGTTTGAAGAAGCCACAAGAAGTTCAACAGAGAAATTTTTAACTCACTCATGAAAAAGGAGGTCAACTCAGCCATACCATGTCTGAAGAGCAACAGAATTTCAAACCTGATAAATTACTTTTGCAGTCAAAGGCTTAGCTGATAGTAGAGCTATTTCCTAACACATTCTTAAGCTGGAACTGCTCTACACTCTTTTGCTTGCCCCAGATTCTACATTTTACCAATAGTCAAATGGAAGAGTTCAGAAGGGGCTGATTCAGGCTGCTAGTGTCTCGTAATTGAGCATTGACCTACAGTATAAAGTTATTCTGAACAATTCAAAAAAGTAGCTCACTTCAAGCACTAGCAATCCAACCATGATGAATATAAAGCTATTGAGTCTCTCTTAATTATAATACAGAGAACAGCACTACAACCTACATTTACCTGCTAATAAAATAACTACATTCTCCTTTCATGAGATTAAAATATTTTTGTCACAAAGCTGGAAGAACCAGAAGGTTGTGGTGTAATATTAAAAAATGCACCACTAAAAGTTCAGTCCTGGAAATTCTGTGGGGACGAATTTTGCAGTAAGGTGTAATGTGCAGATAAACACTTGTGTGCGGACTGTATGTTAGCACCCATAAAAGGTGTGCTAGAACATTAAAAATTGTACTACTGGAGAACATTTTCTTAGTGAATGAACTGACACATCTGAAATGGAAATAAACACAAAATTACTTTTCACTTGCAAGAAATAAGACTCCTCATCCTTTATCGATAATCCATGACTAAATGTTTGAAACAAACAAAAGGGTGGTGAAAAAGACCAATTCTTTCTCTGGACTTTAATCAACTTTTTAAGAGATTCTTCCCTACTTTTGACTTAAAAGTGAAATTGAAATGAAATTTGCATTCAGCTTTTAGAAAATTTGCAATAAAATTCTTCTATGTCCAAGAAAATAGAAATTTTCAGGAATTAAACTTATACAATAACCAAAAAAACCCCCAAATTCATTAGTGAGAAATGCTTTAAGTTCTTTCTCTTTTTTATTGTTGTTTTATTGAGAAAATTTTCTTTACAAAATAGTGGTTAGGCTTTATTCTTAACAACAATCACCCAAACTAACCAGGAAAGCCAAGAGTCCATGTTTACATGGCTGTGATAAAGAAATAAAAAGGAGAAGCGGCAGAGTAATCTGCTATACTGTTCAAGGTTTTAAGCTAAGATTGGCTAATACTTGATTGTTTATACAGCGTTTGTAAAGAAATATGTTTTTTTAGTGATAAAACTCAAGAAGGTATCTAACACTTTTTTTTTTCCAGAATAATGATTATGTTTGTATTTAGCGAGTAGATCTGTTATAGAAATGCAGAGAACTGATTCCACCAATTTTTAAACAATTTGAACATTTTCAAAGAAAACCTGGAATGTAGAGAAATGAGGAAATAATAAAACCAAGTTAGGAATACAGCAAGGAAGAGAAATTATCTAAGTAAGGATAGGGAGATGAATGTAATGAAGAGAAAAAACAAAAAAAAGTAAAGACAGTAGATTAAAATCTGACACTAAAGATGAAGCTGATGTGAAAGAATAGCTATCTACCTCTTTATCTAAAATGTGCCTCTTTTCTCACAGGAAGTTCTTCCCTCTGAGGATGGTGAGATAATGGAAAATGTTGTCCAGAGTAGTTGTGGATACTCCATCCCTGGAGGTGCTCAAGGCCAGGCTGGAGGATGCTCTGAACAAGCTGATCTAGTGAAAGATATCCCTGCCCATGTCAGGGGGTTGGTCCCTCCCAAGCCCAGCCATTCAATGATTCTATGACATTCAATGAAAAAAATCATGGGCAAGTAGAGATATTACTAAGTATTGATATCATTCTATTGAAATTCAAGCAAATAGGGAAGATTGATAAAGAGAAAGGCAAATAGCTCCCATATGCATTGAGCTAGTTAATTTGTTTCTCAAAAATCCAAATATTTGAATTATTTTCTGAAAATTATTTTGCCCATTTTTAAAACATATCTAGTGTTTTTAGACAAGCCAGTTCTATCCTTTGATGTAACTGCCCGTATTTTGTTTAGCATGGCTTCATGATGCCTTTGCTCTACAGCTAGAGTTGACTGAAAGATATAAGCTTTATAAAAAAAATAAAATTAATGTATTGTGAGAAAATGTCATGTCATTCAGAATTTCAAAATTTTGAGTTCTTATCAATACATGCTGCAGGGAACAGGTTATGTGAATCTGACATTCTCAGCAACAGCTTTATCTTGAGTAGCAATACTAGATTGGTTATCTAGTCTTGATTTTCAAAGGAATGAATGGGATTATTGCCATATGCATAATGCTGAAAGATGTCTTTGTTGTTGATACATTTTCCAAACATATTCCCACATTTAACTGAAGCATAAGATTGAACCCTTTTTCTGCATTTCATTTTTAATTTCCTTCAGTTCACCTTTGCTCTTCTTTTCCTAAAATTATATATCTTCATTCATTTTTCAGAGTTGATTGATAAACTTTTCCAGAAATAAACTTTTTTTGTTGTTGTTAAGAACAGAATATGTTTTAATCTCAAAAAACATGTGGTTGGGTTGGACTTCTGATGAGACAAGGAAAGATAGTAGAGTCTCTCAAGGAAGTTATTTGGGTTTCAGGGAGGTGTCAATCCGTTTTGCAATGCTAAATCAACAAGCATGGATTGCAGTTTAAACATTTTCTCCCCTGCAACCAAGTGATCAAAACCCTTAGAAATGGTAGAGAACAATTGTTATTTCAATGCAGTTACCTGTTTCTACCAACCTAAATCAATATTTAATTCATATTCTAAGTGTGTCTCTTATCGCATAGACTTTTCCTCTTTTCAAGAAAACAGTGTATGCTAATCAGGAGAGACATCTGTGTTCATCTGTGAGGTGAAATCCTACATCACAAAAAACACTTGAACTCTTTAGCCTGAACCTGCGCTAAGCATATGGCTGTAGGGTGAATCATGGTAACTCCCTCCTGGCTTGAGCTTTTAAAGGCTTTTAAACACAGTATTCTTGAGTGCATGTCAGGAAAAAGAGGATGGTAGCAGCAATTTCACTCATGCTAATGCAGTGGTGTCTTTCATGCCTTAACTTGTCTTTAGAAGAATTTAAAAAAACTGTTCAAAAATAAATTTTGTGTAAGCTACATAAATTTATAAACTCCCATATCCCGGTTTGTGTGTAATCCTATTGTAATTTCTGAGCTAGCAGGATGTTTAGTCCCACTCACAGTGAGTCATTACTATAAGTGTTTCTGTCACTTGTTGCAAAATAAGCAGAGGAACATCGTTGACAGCTATTACAGAAAAGAAAAAACTACAAAAAGCAAAGATAATTTATTCTTTTATAGTAATTCTTACGTTGCTTTTCATTGCAATTTCAGTGCTGCATTATTTTCATTTTTCACACACACACACACACACACAAAACACTGATAATGAGGGAGATGCCATGAAGGAACAGTGTTGAAGATTCCTTCTGGTTAACAGAATATGAACTATTTCTTGCTAGTACACACATACCTGTACTTACTTGAATATTCTAATGTGTGTGCTCTCACCAGAACAATTTAGGATGAACACAAACATTAACTGAGCAGCATTACTGTTGATTAGAAAGGCTCATTTAGCGTCAGTGTAATTGTTATTCCAATTCACTTGTACTAAAATCCAGCCATAATGCAACTATAAATTGACCCAACATTTGCATTCAGTTTTTTATCCTGTTGTTGTTACTACTACTATAACTATTACTATTACTATTGTTATTCAACAGTGATATTCCAAGTACAGGGTTTTGAGCTACCTAATCTAGTTGGAAATGAAGCAGATTATTGCAGGGGGGTTAGATTAAGATGACTTTTGAAGGGGAAGGGATTTTTTTAATGTGGATGATGGGTGACAGGAAAAGTTGCAATGGTTATAAACTGAAAGAGAACAGGCTTTGATTAAATGTATTTCTTGCTCAGAGAGGTTGTGGATGTCCCATCTTTGGAAGTCTTTGGTGCAAGGTTGAATGAGGCCCTGAGCAACTTAATCTAGCAAGTGGCACCCCTGTCCATGGCAGAGTGGTTGGAACTTTAAGGTCCCTTTCAACCCTAACCATTCTATGATTCTATGAATCTGAGTAACATTGCGAAGATGGAGTAAATTCAGAGCTGCTGTCTCAGTTGAATGACTTTGTTGTCATGTTTCTTTTTGGCCATGCAGAACTAGTTAGGAAAAATTTATCACCTTCAATTTGTTTAACAGGCATAGTTGTGAGGTTCTTATCTGTCCTAACAGTATTTTGAATGTCCACGTGAAAAGTGCAAATTTAAAAAATTACCTGACCTTAGGCTGCCAAATTGATACATGAAGAGGTGGAAGAGGAATAAAGTCTCTATCTAGAAATTATAGTTACTTAACAATGGGATAGAATGGAATCTGAAATAGATGACTAAAAGAATGTGAATTATTGTATTACTCATTATTTAGGCCAAGAAAGTTAGGACAAAACTTAATTAGGAATTTCAAAATAGCTGTCAAAAATATAACACAGTTCTGTGTTTTTTCTTGCTACTGAATATTACTGTTTCCTTTGTCTTAGTAGAATTACTATCATTTATAACAATGTTGTGAAAAAAATGTGATAAATAAGAGGAAGAAATGGCAAAGCCTTGAATGATGCTGATTTAATACATCCTATTGCATCGGTGGTTGTTTTTCTGAATGTTCTTAAGGGCAGGAATTATCTCACCACCACCACTGTGAAAATATTGGCAAGAAACTTCCTTTCTGAAAATATATTGGCATAGATAAGGTGGTCTACACTTTTACAGTGAATGTAATCAAATTTCACTACATTTAATTCACTGAGTAATAGCATACATTCTCCATGCGTGGGAGTATTTGCAACTGGTCATCTTCCTAAATAGCACCCTGGAATTAATTGCAAATTGCTAAGCATGAATTGCAAAGACAAATTCTAAGACTGCACCATATAAGAAGACTACGACTATAATTTTCCTTGTTAGACAATAATACAAGAGAAGACTGTTATGAATACACCATTTCTATAAAAGCATATCTATAATATTATCATACAAACAGAAGAAAACAAATCAACAGGACTTGCCAAATAATTATTATAACTTTGAAGATGAAGAATTAAAAATTCAAAGTCCTCCATTTAATGTTTTCAGCTTTATTTCAGGTATCTATTCTTCTTCTTTCACTGTAAACAGCTTGCATATTTAAGCTAAGAGAATATTTTCTATTAATATGATTTTCTAGAGCCTCCAAAAATAACATGACTTTAAGCATGTTTGCAATCATTGCAAAATTTTAACTATCGTCTTGTGATATAGCTTTTGGAAATATAAAATGTACCCATATGTGTTTCTGAATAGTGTCTTAATTTTTTTTAGGTGATTCACAACTTGAAAAAGAATTTTTTCCTGTTTGTTCTTTCCTTGTCTCTCCTTAGAAGAATAATATACTCTTGTTATAAATGGGAAAGAGGATGGTCTGCAAGCCAGGCATAAATAGACTCAGTCCCTATGTCTTTCTTAATGTACTCATGCTTGCTGTTATTGAAACCAGTGGATGTTTTGAGAATCACTTTCAAAAGTATAGGAAGAAGAAGAGAAGAAAAGAAAGAGAAGGTACAACTAGATAAATAACATGCCTGTTACTTTTATGTTCTCATCTCCAGTTTCATGATTTCTCTGATTCTAAAGTTAAGGTTTTCAGGCAAGAACAACTCAAAGCAACCTTGAGGAGACCTTGACTCAGACTGCAGTATCACATCAGTGCTACTGATGTCATGAGTAGCTTACTTGTCAGCGCAGTATTTTTGAATGGCTAACCATTACCATTCATATCACCACTGACTTCTGATGGTGCAGGAAGAATGAAATAGGAAAAAATATCTCTCTTACTTTTTCAAGAGTAAGGAATTTTCCAATGATGAACAGATAATAACAGTATATAGTAGTAACATATCAGATCCTTATGGAATTTAGGACACAATGAAATGGAATGTCAGGAACTTTCAGACTTGACATTAGAAAATGGTCCTCACTAAGAGCCATTGCAACTGGCTTTCCAGGGAAGTGGTCATGGCACCAAGCCTGTCGGAATTCAAGGAGCATCTTGATGATGCTTGTAGTCATACTGTTATTTTTAGGTAGTTCTGGAAGGAACAGGGAGTTTGACTTGATGATTCATATGGGTTCCTTCCAACTTCAGATATTCTATGTTTCCATGAAATAGAATCAACTATATACATATTACACTGAATACATATAATGAGGCTTAATAAAGAAATAAACCATAAATTTATTGCCTTATTCTAGGCATTTTCACATAGATGAAGTTTTCATTGCAATGCCTAACTCTTAGGAGGGCGGTTTGTCACTATAAAACTTCAAGTGTCTTGCAATAGAGTTTACAGAAACAAGCACAATGAAGAAAGCAACAGTGAAGTGATAATATTATAAAAGCCAAGGAGAACATCTAGAGAGCTTTGCCTTAAATATATTTTATATTTGGAATTTCATAGTTAATCTTATCCTAAAGCACTCAAAGTAGATTAGATCTCTCTTACTGAAGGCATTGCACAATCCTTTTTAAATTTCATAAAATGAATTATTTTTCTGAGACAAGATAAGGTTTCTATATGTTTGATTTTATTTCCTTTATTATCACTCTATGGTCAAATACTGATCTATGTGGTATTCTGAGTGAAGCTGTCCCAGCCTTTTCTTGCAGAAGTTATTCAGGTTTGCAAAAAATATTTTCGTAATTATTGGAGTAGAAACTAAAATGTAATCATCCCAAATGTGCCTTCAACTCATTACATTATACTTTCTTTGTTAAAAACATCCCAATAAACAAACAAACTGAAAACTGCTCAAAGCAACCAAACCAAGAAAAATAAATTAAAAACCCCAGTCTTTAATAGAGAAACTGTTCTGGAAAAAAAGAATTCAGGCCAGATTCATCCACATTCCTTTTTGGTGTGCATTCAAAGAATTAAAATACAGAATCATGTATTCCAGTGTGTATTCTATTCTATTTAAAACAGCTTCAAATGAAGAAAGTGAAAGTAGCCCTTATTATTATATTACATGGCTGAATAGATAGACTATTATTCCGCTTTTCCAAAATCCAAGTTCAAGTCTGCTCAGAATGGGGTAATGCAGTTAAGTCTGGGTTCCATACATTTGCTGAACTCTTCACATAATGTGATTATTTGGGATGGTGCTGTGCAGGGCAAGGAGACTCAATGATCCTTGTGGGCTGCTTGCAACTCTGCATACAGTTGAACAGAGATGTTAAACTCCTCCATACCTCAGTCAAATTGCTAGGAGTTTATTGAATACTAGTAACTACTACATTTTATATGTACATGCTTAAATGGTATGTATAAAATTAATTCTACCTTTGGAAATAACTATAAAATTGCAATGTAACTGTGAGTATTCCCCCAGCTGCATCCTGTATCACACAACTTCTGCTATGACTATGTCTCTTCCTCTCTCCTCTCTTTATTTCCCTAATATCCCTTCTCTCAAAATGTGTTCTTCTATATCTTTAATATTCATAAAAAGTGCTGATAAAATTTCAGTTCTTTATCTCACTTTTCATGTAGATAAATTACCTTTCTTTTTTAGATGGACTACAAAGTAAATTAGGTTTTTAAAATGTTATTTCATTACCTAATTGGAAATATTTGTGGAGCATCTAAAGAAATAGAAAAAAGTCAAATAAAATTACTAGTGTATTAATTCAGAAAATAAAATTTTATGGTAGCTTAACTGGAAACAAAAAAAATTAAATAATATGGAACATAATGAATTAGATAAGCAGTGGCTGTTATTAAGAACTTTAAACATAAGCATTTTCAATCAAAACAAATTTTCTATAATCTTTACTATACTTCTGTAATTAGAATGCATTTAGAGTATTGAAAAAAATACCAAATACTGAGTTTGTATGTTCGTGGTACTATCTATACTCTGGAACACGCATATATAGAACACAGGTCATTCTGAAGGAAATGCATGAGTGTGTCCAGAGACCCTTATGCCCTGTTGGCAATAAGTATATAATAAGAAATAACATATTAAAATTTACAACAATGTTACGATAAATCACTTATTAAATAGATTGCATAGTATAAATTTGCAATAAAAAACTAATGCATTTGCAAGTGAGAAAAGCCCTAGAATATACACTTAGTTATCAAGTGGCCAATTTTAACTTGAAGACTAGAACTTATTAGAAAGTTTTCACATATTTTTCTTGATAGTTATGATCTGTACCTCACTTTGGTCAGGTTGCAGCTTCCTCTCAAAAACTAGCAAAAATTGACTTTTTTGAAGGAATTTTGGGTTAGGACATAGTATTCAAACTTCCTTTCCTTCCTCACTTTTTTGTTTTATTCTCTTTAGGAAGAAAATAAAAACAAAACATTTGGCAATATGCCTATTTTTTTCACTATGTTTCTTCTTTATATAGCGTATATTAAGCAGAGAGTATGAATAAAATGCCTATGCTTGGATCCAAACCACTCCAGCACTTAATATTAATTGCTTTGACAAAACAAGTGTCAGAAAAGAACAAAACAAACCAAAAAACCCTTACTGAACATCTTTTGTTCCAGGCCCAGCTCCACTAAATCTTGCAGACAGAACTTCCTTTGTGGAAAATTTTAATTCCCACTTTTCTCTTTAAAACAGTAGGTGTCCCTTACATGAGCTATAAATTTTGCATAATTGGGCAGCCTAGGATTCTTTCCAAATTCTCTATGATGGGCATAATTTTTCATCAGCACATCTGTCATAAGTTTACAAAATTCTAGGAACAATTATCCAAAAGAAGTAAATTATGATTTATGCAATGCCTATAAAATGTGATAGAGAAAAACTTGTCTTTTTCTCTCTATTCAGAAAACATTTGTTTTGTCAGTTTGCACTTTAAACACCTCTTAATAATATGGAACATAGGCAACAATATGTTGTTTCCTCATGCACTACTAGTTTATTGAAGCAAATTTGTAGTTTCGTATGGAAAACATATGGCCCTTTTGGAAAAAAAAAAAAAAAAGCTCTGTATATTACTCCAAAGAATAGTTTATTCTATGAATAAAATGGATTTCCCCACACTGGCTTGGCGAGACAAAATGTAGAAAAAGATTTTGGTAGCTGCTTTGTTGCTCGTATGTTCAAGTTAAACTCGAGTGTGATAAAAATGAATGCTCCTCTTGCTTTGGGCTGACATAGAAACTCTGTGAGTTTTCATGGTGACATTTTGGCTCAGATTTCAGAAAATAAGTAGCTACTGTAAGGTGTTATTCTTGTATTACCTGTACTACATCAAAGAAACCTCAGTTACTATTTTGGCTTTTGAATCTCCAGAACAGAAGAAAGCAAGAAATTATCTAAGTATAACTGGGAGACAAATGAAAACATAAGCACTTTGGACACTGAAAAAATTAGTCAGTCAACATCTTACCTATCTTGGTTTAGATTGTGATCTTTTTCCTTATATTAGGTCCCTGATTTGATACAAGACAAGAAGGCTAGTGGCTGTTTCTATACTGTGAATAAAATGCTTTCTGCTCCAATTGAATATTCATGTATACTGATTAATATAAAGCAGTCTGCAATAAATGTTACATTCTTTATTTTATATTGATGTTTTTACAGTCAAATGTACTACAAGAGTGAGGACTGTTCTTCTGGGGTGCATGCACTAAACTTAAACACATTGTCTGGAGAAGGGTGCCCTATCCTGACAAGGAGGTAGAAGATGGAAAATTTAGACACCCTGGGATGAGTGAGTAGCTTCACTGAAGACTGCATTGACAATCAGGTTAAACTATAACAGTGAGATCTATTCAATCCCTGTCATGGTTTAAACCCAGCTGGGAAATAAGCACCACACAGCTGCTCACTTAATATTCCCCCCTCCCTGGCAGAATGGGGAGGAGAATCAAAAGTAAAACTTGTGGGTTGAGATAAGAACAGTTTAATAACTGAAAACAAGGAAAAAATAAAAAATTTAAAGTAAATAAGAAGAAGAAGGGAAAGGAAAAAAAAACCCGAACAAACAAATGGTGCACAATACAACTGTTCACCACCCACTGACTAGTGTCAGACCCCCTTTTCCAAGCCCAGATCAGCTACCCTGCTGAGTTAATCCTTCCAGTTCACGTACTGGGCATGAGATTCTGTGGTGTGGAATATCCCTGTGGTCAGTTTGGGTCACCTGTCCCAGCTGTGCTCCCTCCCAGGTTCTTTTGTGTTCCTTCTCAGTGGCAGAACATGAGATTTGGTAGGGGGCAAAAGTACTTGATTAGGATAAACAAGGCTTAGCAAAAAATCAAAGCATCAGTGTGTTATCAACACCAGTCTCATTCTGAATCCAAACCACAGCACTGTAACAGCCACTGAGAAGAAATTAATTCTATCCCAGATGAAACCAGGACAACCACTCTCTGATTAAGGTCAATCAATAACCTGGCAGATGGTACAATAACCAAAGACAGGGGAAGACTCAGATGCTGATGAGATCAAAGATGCAAACCCTTATCAAAGAAGGACTCCAAATCATTAGACTGTTAGATGAGTTAATGCTGTCAGAGTTCAAATTTTTCCTGAAGATTTGGTATATTTTATTTAATAAAATATATTTTCTTTTAGCACAACATAGGAAGGAGAAAAAAATCAAGTTGGGATGCTTGATTTTTTTTTCCCTAAAGTGAGACCTGGGTAGAACTGAAGCATCTAGTGACAAGAAAAATTATCAGAAAGCAAACATTTCAGCAGGCACCACTTTTGAGTCTTATCTATCTGTGTATGGCTGGCATTCCGAATCAGTACCTTCAGCATCTACATTTCTATGTTGAAACATAATACAGACTGAGGAACTACATGACATCAGAGGGACCAGATTTTGTTATGATATATCTAACAGTGCATATACTTAAGGAAAGGTATCTAAGTTTCTACAAATATACTGTGTATTTCTGATCTCTCAAGAGCTCTCTCTGGCTGTGAGTACTTCAGTTAAATTCTCTATGCCTTGATTTGCCTGCCAGTTAAAAAGAGAGATATAAAACCTTAATAAGAGTCATAATACTTTCCATAAAATGTATCAATATTTTTAATCAATTTCGTGTCCTTGGAAATAGGGAATTTTAGCTGAAGGAATAAGAAATTCCTTGGTATTTTTCCAGAAAACATTTCTTGCTTAACTTTCTAGACAAAATACTTTGCCCTAGTTGGTGTTGACAGTAATTTTTATGACAAATAAATTAAGTTGCATCATGATTATATTTTACTGTTCAGAGAGTTCCCTGCAGACTGGCTACAAGTTGTTCATCATTTAGCAGAGCAGACTTAACATCAGTCTGAATTCCATAACTGCCAGCATGTCTTTTAAACCACTCTTGACCAGAGTGATTTAAAGTACGTCCAACCTGAATGAATTCAGAGGTCTAACACATTTATTCTAAGTGTTTTCTGGAGCACAAGAAAATAGGAATAATTAACTAAAGAAAAATTACTAAACTAGATTAATTCATCAGGAAAATATCTAGGGTAAAGCTAAAAGCAAGAAAAATAAAATGTTCTGCATCAAACTTCTTTTAGTACTACAAGTATATCTGAGGACTCTGGATGTTGTTTTGTTTTGTTTTGTTTTCTAGGGCATTGTATAAAAAAAATCTTTCCAACTGCTATGCGCTAATTGATATATGTATTTGTATATGGTGTCATAAAGGAGATAATTTTAGTTCAGAATAATTTTCCACTAGTTCTAACACAAAAGTGAAAAAAAAAAGTCTGCCATGAATAGATGTTTAGCAGATGTAAAACTGTCATATATAATCTATAAAACATTATATCAGCGACAGGGCCCTTGTTGATAAAATGAACAGTGTCTGCCTGGGCTTTGGATAACTGTCCCAGTTCTGCCAATTATGAAGCGACAAAGTTAATTCCTGTAAAGTCAGTACTCTGAAATACATTACCATGATACCATTAAAACCCATTCAACTCCACATTCCCTGGAAGGACACAGAATTGCAATTGGTTTTCTATGTCAAGGACTGGATTTTGGAGTGAATCTAAAATGCTCTATGGAAATTTGAAAACTGGGTGACTGAACATGACATGTCCCTTTATTAGGAAATGCCCCACTTTCTGGATTCCTTTAAGGACAATTGATAGAACAACATATGTTGACCCACAAGCTGAAGTGGTTTTATGATGTCAGAATGGAAACTAAGATTCTTGAAGATATGTATCTCAAAGAAATCGTTAAGAAAATAATTTAAACAATTAAATCTTCAATTCCATGTAGATTTCTGTAAACCTACTGTTTCAAGTTTCAGCAAATTAGTGAATAAAATTCCTACCACCAGCCTTAGTTGTCCTAGATGTCTTAGTCACTACCATGCTGATACACGGTTCTCTGAATTTCAAAGAAAGCAGAATTATTAAGGATTTGCTGGAGTAGACTGAATACCACTTGTACACAGAATTTATCTTTCTTAGGTACATGGATCCCTTGGACAACCATTGGACTGAACCACTTTGTTTTTCTGGAAGTAAAGTGGAAAAAGTGATCACGAAGGTCAGGGTGGATAAAGAGCAGGGAGAAATTTTGTGCAGGAAGGAAGGAAGGAAAAGCATGAGATCATGGGAATGAGAACAGACTTGTGGTGAAGAAAACAAGGATAGAGAAGGGGGTCAGTTTGGCTGTAATGAGATAATGACAAAAGACAAAATTAACTGGTGTAAATTTTATTTTTTGCAACCAGATCAGCAAAATGAATGTAAAGAAGCAAGAAGGCTGGGGATAAAAAAATTGAAACAAAAAATTGATCCAGATGAATATGAGTAAAATTTGGGCTTTACCAAAAACTAAATGTTGGAGTTTTTTTTTTTTTTTTCTATAGATGTTAAAGAATGAGAGAAACTACTGTGATTACTTACAAACATATTAATTTTGGAAAGGACAAAGAAATAAAGTTAGCCCCTGTTGACTTCAGTGCTGCATACATGATTATGGTTTGAACAGGTGGGAAGAAAAGTTCCCCTTCTAACTAATTATGCATGCATTTTGCCATGTGTGCAGATATCTAGATAAGTATAGATTCAAGTAATTGATGGATTTATTGATGAGGAGAACTAACAATACTTTGCAAAAGTACAAGTTGTTCACTATATATATGCTTACGCATACATTCCACAAAATGTCAAAAGCCTATATTATTCCAAGAAGTTAGGAAGTAAAATTAGCATTCAAATGTGATCAACCATACAACAGAACCTAGAGGCATTGAGAAACTAAAGGCTAGATGTGCCAAGAAGCCAGATGCTGCCTTTGGAATAATATTTTTCAGGCCTTGGCATCAAAAATCTGTGATGCTATCCAAATAATTCCCACACCCTATAAAGTCTGTTTTCTTCAAAAAGCATATTAGCTGTATTAACCATCCAGCTATAGAATAAAAGTAGATGAGGGTTAAGATCTAAGCAATCTATTTGAACTTAGATTACAAGAAAGGAAATTTACACACTTATAATAGGTATTATAATGTTTTTGATATGACACTTAAGTCAAGAAGATGGCTATGGGAAAGTTAGAAAACAAGCATTATTCTCTGTGCTCCTTGAGTCTTGTTTTCTCTTTCTAATATATTGCCATGAGTTTCACCCTGCAATATTAGTAATAAATACAATCTAAGACAACAATCACAAATAGCTCTTATGAAGCCAAGTTGATTACATATAATCATTCTTTTATGGTATTTCCATTATGAAATACCAGCTTTTTACTACAGGAATTTTTGATCAAGAGATACCTATTGAGGTAATGGGAGCTTTGCTCTTGGTTCAAGAGTACTGAGATTGTGTCATAAAGAGCTTACTGTAAGATTTTTCTGGACTTGATTTTTGGTACATTTTATGATCTTTACTGAATATCTTCCACACAGCTCCGAGCTCATAAGTGACAGCAAGTCCATTGGAAATTCTAGAATAAAGGAGAGAGCGTGTCGAAGAGGTAAGACCGGTCCAGCAGGAGCTGTGTGAGTGGAAGAAGCTTGATATTCTCCTTTCCTTCCCTGTCAGATCAGCTCCAGTTCCCAAGATCACTCATCATCTTTCCAATTTCCTAGCTGTGTGGTAGCTCCCTAAACAATTTAATTTCAGTTGTCAAATTCTTGCTGTTCAAACTGCTTAAATTAACTTTGGCCTGTTTCTCCTGAAAAAGGTCAAAAAAACCTTAAACGAGCTTCATGGGCAGCTCTGACTTAGAATAGTGGTGAACAACTGGGGCAAAATGAAGTCTAGGGGCAGCAATTGCTTTTCCTGAAAGAAGTACAGCTGGAAGATCTATAGAATGAGACTTTATGCTCAACCATTCCAGATGGATAACAAGAGTTAGATAGGAAAAGAAAAAATAAGTTTCCAAAGAATTGGTAAAATTCAGTACAAAAGTGTTTTAACAGAACTGATTAAGCCAATAATCTCTCTTTTGTGTTGACTGCAGAATCACAGAATCAATTAGGTTGGAAAGGACTCCTGAGATCATCAAGTCCAATCTATTTTTTACAGTCCACTCTTTTTTCCCTTTGTTTTCAGGGAATACACCAAAAGACTATATCTATATATCTATCAATTTGTATACCAATTTTTTGAAAATCAAGTGTGAGTGTACTAAGAAAGATTTGCATTACTACTACTCAAGGAAGAATATTGTATTATGTTGTATTGTAAGGATACACTACAACAGCATTTGTCATCAAAGTCAGCATTTACTGATATTAAGTGGAACTGCCTTTCTCACTATAAAATATGTCCTATAATCTACAGAATCCACAGTCCATTTGCACAGTTCCCCCCAGGGAAGTTTACTTCTGGAAATAATCAACAGCAGGATAGTAATTTTTAGTTAAAACAGTTAATTTTCTTATGGAACATCAATGCAAAAGAGACAACTATATCATGTTACCAGAGGTCTCCATTTTCAGCATGATTTCTCCCACTTCTCTGATGTGTTCTGACAGGAAGTGGTCTGGCTCCATCTGTTCTATAGAATTTCCATGGTTAGCTGAAAATAACAGTAAGATGTCCCTTTAGAGTTCTTTTCTAGGACCCATCACACACAGATTTTACTTGTACAGCATGTACTCCAGGGCCCTGTCTCAGAGGCTGCTGTTGTGCACACTCTGTGTATCAATCTGTCTTGTATTGGCAAGCCCAAACATGGATCCAGAACTTCAGGTGTGGGTTCACAAATGCTGCATGTAAGGTAAGGCACTCCCTGAACTCCTTGGATCTCCTGACTACTCTTCACAATATAATATATTGTATGTTTGGCCACATAAGGTCAATAAATATATAAATCCCAATGTTTTTATTGTCCGACTTGAGAACTCAGAGACATGATTTGTGGAAAGGGTTAGACTGGAGCTTGAACCCAAACAGTTCAAAGGCATTATTTTGCACAGAAAGATGAAAGAAATGTAAAACTGTTTTTTGAGGTCTCTCAATGTGTCCATGTGATGATGTGTCCATTCATCACCTGCAAAATAGTACCTCTCTACCTCTCAGGGATGCTGCAAAAATAAATTAATTAATGTTTATGATACACTCACATTCCCCAGAGGAAAACTCACAAAAAATTAATAATTCTGTCTTTGAAGAAACATTTGAATAGTGTCCAGAAGTGAAACATTTTGAATAGAAAAAGTCCCTTTTTATCTTTCTTTTGGCTTTCTTCAGGCACTGGAAGGCCAAAATTATGTCAACTCTAAGCCTCCTCTTTTCCAGGCTGAACAATCACAATTCTCATCTCCTTTCCTCATAGGAGAGATGCTCCATTCTTCTAATCACCATGGAAGCTTCCTCTGGATGTGCTCCAAGGGGTCAATATTCTTCCAGTGACAGAACTGGATGCAGCTCCCCAGGTGAGGTCTCACAGGAGCAGGGGAGAGGGCAGAATCCCCTCCCTCACCCTGCGGGCCACACTGCTTTGGATGCAGGATATCCTGCTGGAACACAATTGGCTTTCTGGGCTGTGAGTGCCCAGTGCTGGGCTATGCCTAGTGTCTCTCACCCCAAGTCCTTCTCAGCAGGGCTGCTCTCGGTCTGTTCATCCCCCAGCCTGTGTTGATACCAGGGCCTGCTGTGACCTGGGTGCAGCACCTTGCACTTGGTCTTATTAAACCTCAAGATATTCCTATGCACCCACTTCTCAAATTTTCCTAGGTGCCTCTGGCTGGCATCCCATTCTTCAGGTGTGTCAACAGGACCACTCAGCTTGATGTCATCAGCAGGTTTGATGAGGATGCACTCAATTTCTTCATCTGGGCCATTAATGAAAATATTAGCTAACACTGATTCCAATTAAAACCCCTGAGGGACACCACTTGTCACTGATATCCATTGGGACTCTGAACCATCAGTCACTACCCTCTGGGGAAAGGACTTAGGTTCTTGAAGGATTCAAGCTGTTAATTGAGAATAAAATTTTAAAATTCTAATTACTTATCTTTCAATTGCAAACCTTCAGAAAACATTATATACAAATAGATATAGTTCTTAAAAGATGAAAGAAAATCCATAATTTAACTGTTAATTTCAGCATATCGAGTTGTTAACATAGAACTGAATATTTTTTCTAGTGCAGTAAACTTCATAAACATACACACCTTTTTGTAATCATGAACAACAACAATAATCAACTTTTTGTGCTTCTACCAACACCGAGATAGAAAATTTTGTACAAAGCATTATTTTTGTTGCAGATAGCTGTATTGTCATGCTGAAACACTAGTTCATTAATATTCTCAAAGTTTTTAGTAACTTAGACAATAAAGATTACCATTAATAAATACTCTGCTGCATAATCAGTGAATCAGAGATAACAAAATACAAAGATATCTGTTTCAAATGTCTTACACTCTGAGAACTCTAACAGAGAGTCTCTAAGTAACATTACTGACAGTAAAATAAGGAACATTCTCATAGAATTGTGCTTTTCTGGGCTGGGGTGGAGCTAATTTTCTTCCCAGTGGCTGGCATGGGGCTGTGTTTTGGATTTGTGCTGAGCACAGGGTTGATAATATAGAGATGTTTATTTTACTGCTGAGTAGTGCTCGCATAGAGATAAGTCTTTTTGTGCTTCAACTCGTGCCATATTGGTAAAGGGGTTTAGGTTGTATGGGAATTTGCATGCCATATTGGTAAGGGGGTTTGGGTTATATGGAAATTTGGAAGAATACACAGGTGGGAAAACTTCCCCAGCTGACTAAAGGGATATTCCGTATCCTGTGACATCATGTTCAGTACATAAAGAGGAGGTGGGATGGTGAGGGGGAAGAAGGAGGAAGCAGGAGATGTTTGGAGGGATGGTGTTCACCATCCCAAGTCAGTGTCAAACGTTATGGAGCCCTGCTGCCCTGGAGATGACTGAACACCAGCTGATGGCTGCAGCTGGAATCAATTCCTTGTTTTGTTTTGCTTGAGTGCATGGGTTTTACTTTATGTATTCAACTGCCTTTATCTCGACCTATGAGTTTTCTCACTTTTACTCTTCTGATTCTCTTTCCCGTGCCAGTGGTGGGGGAGTGAACAAGCAGTTGTGTAGGGCTGGTTGCTTGGTGGGTTTAAAGCACAAAAATAGTTCAAAAACAGACTATCTTATACAAAGAGAGAGTTTCGGTTCTAAATATCTTTCAATAAGCCTGAAAATTACACCATGTGAAAAATATGGCACCAGCACATTTCAGTGGTTTTGTCTGGATTTGCTTATCTTGCTTTTGTTACTGAGAATTTAGCTAGGGATGAAGGCCAGGAAATGGACTGATCCTGGTCTGCTCCTCCAGACAACTTCATGCAAAGCCACAGTTAGCTGCAGGACCATTGTAGCTTGTCATCATATTGCCCAACCAAGTTGCATAAAGACAGATATAGCTTGGGTTGCTTATTATTATCTTCTTAAACATGCTGTGGAGGAAGGAAAGATGCTAGCAATATGCATGGATGAGCAGCTGTGCCAAAATATTTTGTTGTTTTGGTTTTTTAAAATTTGATAATTGATTTTACATTCATTATCAGTACATCAGTGTTGTTTCATATTGAAATATGAAATATTCAATTCAAAAATATTCAAAAAGCTTACGCTGTTGCCCTAGAACCTTGCTTGCTGTGTTACAGTCCTGTGCTCACCTTAGAAAACTTCTGCATCAGCTGTTATAAAAGCCAACTGCTTTCTAAATGGACGTAGTATAAATAGAATGTTAACAGAATCATGCAAATTTACAAGACTGGGAAAAATCTTACCAATATATCTAATCTAAACTTACAAATCTAATATTAAAAAAATGTAAAAAAATTTATGAATGCACAATAGTTGCTTAAAGTACATTTTCTAGCATGCCAGGAGATATTCCTCTGATTTATCCTTCTGTACAAAAGTTCAACTGCTTTAAAGAAAAGAATCATTAAGGTATCTTCTCATCTGTAACAAGAAAAATCTTTCCTGAGTGGACAGTCCATATATTCTTGCCAGTCCATACAGCTGTTGATGCGTGTCATTACTGTCAATACTATTTAATAAACTATAAATCAAATAAGGGAGAGTGTTACAGATAATCTATCCCACTTCTTTGATTTATTAGTAATGTTGAAGTGAGCAGAAAATTATCAAGGACTATCCAGAAAATAGAACGCTCTTTGTCCATTTTATTTTTTTCAGTTATGGCATTAGTGTGTCACCTGAGAATATGAAGTTATTAGTCATTGTGACCTGGTGGAACATGAAAAAAGAATGAAAGTGTTTACTGTGTTTTCTCTCAGAGCACAAAATCTGAGTAACTAGGGACTCATTACAGACCCAAACTCATACTGTGCTTGACTCAGATTGCATATTAGGGTTTCTTTGGTCTTGGGAGAGACCTAAGAAATGAATCTACAATAATTGTGAAATTATTTTCTTTTGGTCTTATGTGCTAACAGTGTTTAAATTTCCACACAATATTTAAATAAACGGAAGTCTGTTTCAAGAAGTATCAGAGAGATTTTAAAGTTTAGGAAGTAGATGATTTGGGATATCCTTGGTCAATAGCGATTCATAACATACTGAATATATTTCCTTCCTCTTATTCTTCCTGAAAGGAAAAATTTTAGTTAAGAAATTATATCTGGAATATGACTGTGATTCTGAACAATGCATTATTTCTCTCTAATCCTGGCTGAAAACTCTTTGAAGGGTTCCAACACAACACTTCACATTTGAATGCTGGTTATAACTGAAAACTATTAAATATCTAGTTGCCTGTCATTGATATCTATGAATCTTACTCTTAGACACATCAGTCTTGCCTTGCATTTAGTACATAATGTTAGCCTGTATCTCAGTTATCTAACCTAGGTGAGAGGACACCTAAGAGTTAAATGCCCCAGCCTTGAATCCATCTCATCTTTGTCTGGCATTATATACATTAGGTATTAGAATTAGATACTTATATCTGGTTGTTTTGTGTTTTTCTGCCTTACATGTACATTGTCAGGTTTGGTTTTTTTCCTTTCCCCTATCATTTTTAAGAATTCCATTGAAGTTATAGAATTAAGTCTCCTTTTTTATAATTAAATATTTTTTTCTCTGTGGAAGAAACTGTAGTCTGAGACAAGCCAAAATCCTGCTCGTCCAATCTTGGAAAAAATTCGAGCTGTGCAAACACGGCTGTTTCATTCTGTTTCCAATAGCTTGAGGCTTTCAGTCACACACTCTTTTCTCAGCCATTCCATTGACCTGCTCCGTATGCCCTAATATTCCCTCTTGGCAGTGTTTGCATTTTATATCACCCAAATGCATAAAGAAGCTCGAGGGAATTGAACAATCATGTCCTGAGGGGTTACTGTGTTTCTGTGTATAAAGACAGCAGGATTTCTCCTAAGCAAAGAAGATTATTCATCTTCTAGAATGAATTTGAAAAGTAAGTCTGCAGAAACTGAATGTTAGTATTTTGACTAAAATTCAGTTGAATACTCATTATTAGCTCACGGTGAAGCCAAAGAGTCTGAGTAACTACAGGTAGAGAATGAAAGAATATTCATAGGACATTTAAGCTTAAATACATGCAAACATTCTTTGTGACAGGATCTATTTTTGGAGATTTTGCATTAATAACAAAAGCGTAAGCATGTATTTTTACTAGCAAAGATTTACCTGCCCTGATTTTGATGAGACCACCACCCATTTAGGAAACATTTCTTCATGGGACAGACTTAGGCAGATGTTCTGTAGGACAATGAGCCCTCTGTTCTGAAATTCATAGCTCACTAAAATGAATGATGAATCCACAGTCTCCAGTCTCTGGAATTTTTTTGTTTCTGACATTTTTATTATTTCCTGTGGCTTAATGTTTTATCTAAAATGCTAAATCTAAAAAAAATGCGACTTTACAGCAGACTCCAAAATATTCCTTTGGCAGCGTCAATTGGCCTTGCATACACTGAACTTGTGAGAATTTGTTCAAGGGCCTTCTTCTCAAATAAGGAACAAACCCCTCCAGCTGCAGGTCACTCAAAGCTAAAAAAAGATGCCAGAGAAAAGACAAGCCAGCAGGCCTATCAGCAGTTTAATTCCCCAAGAGGGCACCAGGGGCCATTACATGGCCATTAGCATAGCCAGCACTGGAGTCACAGACAGAACAGAAGCAGCCAAGCAGCCAGCCAAGAAATCAGCCAAGGGCTTTGCAACAGACACAGATGTTGCTGCTAAAAAATTTATTTTAGACCTTGGCATCTGAGTCCTTTATCTGTCAATTCTGTGTCCTGGATGAGGCCCCAGCTGTTAAGTTTGTTGATGAAAGGAGAAGAAGGGAAAAATCTGAGCTGCATTTTGATGACCAGCAATTTGATTCCATCTAAAGTATTTCTCTTAAAGGGTTGATGTCCCTTTTAATAGACATCTTCTGATCTTTTCCTGGAAAGTTTTCAAAAATTTCCAGCAAGTTAGTTGTTAAGGTTCTTACTTTGAACCTTAACATCTAACTTGTATTTCTTGCTGGGTTCAGAAATAGTCAATGGCAAACTATTTTCTTACACAGGGGAAGGGTTGGTCCTATAGAGAAGAGACCCCACAGTGGAATGAGCATCATGGATTAATGGCCTTTAATTTGGCTGTCTCTCAAATTATATGAGAATTCTTTCGCCTGCAAGGATGACAGAAGTTTGGGGTTTTTTTTATTTTTGCCCTTCAAATGTTCCACATTTTGATAAATGATCTCGTATCCTCAAGGAGATTGCCAGTTTTTAAAGTTTTCTCTGCATTTCTTTTAATTTCCAAAGACCCGTTATTTTTAGCTACAGTCAATATCTGTTTGATTTAAAAGCTCTGGTACGTATTCTTGCATTAGTTTTTTTTCCCTACAACACTTCAATCAGTGAACTCTTGTTCTCCTACCATATGTAATAATAAATAATTTATTTAAATAATACATTATATTGTTAATTTTTACCAGATATTGAAAAAAGTAGCAATAACACATATCTATTCTTTAAAGTACTGTTTTTTATTATCATTTAAGAATACAGGCAAATAGTAACACACACAATTGTGCGTTATAATATATTATCACGGGACAACTCAGGCAAGATAATTTGTTTTTAGACAAAACATAATCTTTTGTATCCACCTACATTAAAAAAGTTATCTGTTTAGAAATGTTATGAGCAGGCTATGGAGTTTTTCCTTTCTTCCATCAGCTTTTGTTTTGCAAAAGTTAACAAGAATTTCCAGTTTAAATTCTTTTTTTACCTTAACCATCATTTTCTGTTAAAATTTGTCTTTTTTTTTTCCTTCCTAGCTGTGCTGTCAATACAGCTAGGGCAAATTTCTTCACTTTCATTAACAAATAACTTAGTGCACTTTGACCCTTTTTAGGTTGTATCCAGCTGCTCTTTCTTATCTTTTAGAGACAAACCCTGAGGGCTTGAGGCCAACTGCTCCATTCTGCTTTGGTTAATGCTGTTGACATAAAGTTCTACACTGTTGTGTTGTTTAGTCTGCTCTTAATCAAGCTACTTGAGACTGTGCTGGGTACCCAGAAAGCATATGACAGAGTGTAACACAACAAACCTCTAGGCAGTTATAATGATTTGAAAGAGTAAATTCAAGAGCAGACAGCAATTTCTCTCTGGTGTATGAGAATAAACCCCTGATTTGGCTGATTGATTAATATTAAATGACTCCACTCCTCTTCCTTTTAAAACAAGCAAGAGGCTGATTATTATTACTCACCAAAACCCATAATTTTTTTTCAGGTGAATACCTTTGGCATCATCCTGTTATTTTTAGCAGAAGCCTTCCTTCCTTTCTTCCTTCCTTCCTTCCTTCCTTCCTTCCTTCCTTCCTTCCTTCCTTCCTTCCTTCCTTCCTTCCTTCCTTCCTTCCTTCCTTCCTTCCTTCCTTCCTTCCTTCCTTCCTTCCTTCCTTCCTTCCTTCCTTCCTTCCTTCCTTCCTTCCTTCCTTCCTTCCTTCCTTCCTTCCTTCCTTCCTTCCTTCCTTCCTTCCTTCCTTCCTTCCTTCCTTCCTTCCTTCCTTCCTTCCTTCCTTCCTTCCTTCCTTCCTTCCTTCCTTCCTTCCTTCCTTCCTTCCTCCCTCCCTCCCTCCCTCCCTCCCTCCCTCCCTCCCTCCCTCCCTCCCTCCCTCCTTTTTCCCCACCACCAACATCCATCCTCCCTCCCTCTCCCATGACCCAAAGACTCAAACTACTTTTGCACTCTAACACAGTGCCAAAAAGGAGGAAAAAAAGAACCCCAAGAAATAATTTAGCTATTGAAACAATCTCCTAGAAAAGGCAATTTTGATTAGCTTAACTCAAGGTAAAGCAAGAACTGAATTGATCTAATCCACTTCCCAAGCAGTTCTTCCAGCTGGTAGGCTATCATTTAAAAAATGAGAAACAGTATAATTACTGGTTGTGCTTTCTAAAGATAAATAATTTGTCAGATGTTAAAAAAAAATTGTATATAACTACTCTGGTTAGGATACTTATGCCCGAAGCCAATTCCCAGGTCACTATTCTAAAACCTTGAGCAAATCACCAAGCCCAGAGGACTGTTTTCTTTGAGGTTCTCTTTTTTCACATTTCTTGTTTTTCTCTATATAGATGCCTGTGCTGAATGTACCTTCAAGGACTTTGTTATGCATACAAGCACCAGATGTTTTTCATCCAGTCAACAAAATTCTAAATCTCCTTATTCACTTTTACAGACATGGGACTCTAAAATGACTTATCTGTTTTTCACTCAGAAAAAACAGCACTCCTCTCCCCATCCCTGCTTCCCTAACACCCCCAAAAAAATAAACCAAACCAGACCCTAACAGCTAAATGATCTGCAGAAACAACCGCATCCTTTATTTATTGGGTTAGGTTTTGCAGTTGCCATTTTTGATGCCAGTTCTGACATTTAGGCACTGACTAGCTGTGCTCACACTATAGGGTGTTTGCTCTGCTGTGTGCTCAGTCAGCCCTGCTAAGTACAGATCCTAGCTGTGTCCCAGTTATGGGGCAGATGTACCACATTGTTCCCTGCAGTACTGGTCTTCAGACATTCAGGGAGGAATTTACTAGAATGATAACTTCTTATAGGCCAGGATTTCTTTGTTTCCCTCTCAAAGAGTCAGGGCACCTGAAGAGGATCAGGAAAAAAAAACAGATTCAGACAGCTCAGTTGTGAATTCATCCACACCCAGGGAAGCAAACATGAAAAGCATCTGTCAATACTGTAAACATGAAGGACAAACACGGAAAGTTTGTCTGCCCCCAAATTTCTCTGGAGGAAAATCAATCAATATGAAAAGTGGAAGCCTGGGTAAATAGGGTAGTGACCAGGAAAACACTAATGGATAAGAAACTGAATCATCACTGCACCAGATTAAAATTTAGACTTTTTAATTCCTGAGCAATTTCAACCTGTGAAAAAGAGGAAATATGACAATGTGAATTAGTTGTGCTTCTTTAGAAAGCATAGTGTTTGTCTCTTTAGAAAATTGTTCTGGTTCCTTTTACTAATGTTTAATGCCGGAGAGCAATAGTGGGAGAGTCAAAGTGACTCCTCAGCTCTGTGAGCAATACATTTACAGTGAGCATCTCTCCCATGAGAGTTTAACAGAAGAGGAAACAGATTTGATGAGAAGATTCTGATTCAATTCTACAGTACAACCAGCTACAAGGCAATGTGAATGGGAAACATTTTTTACAATATCAAATGTCAGAGAAGAAAAATTATTCTGTTCAAGTAGAGAAATGTAGGCAAGACAGACAACTGTTTGCCAGTGTGAACAGACCATCCATATACAAAAAGGACAGTGATAAATCAATTTAAGGATTATTCAGATTTAAAGATTTCAGTTTTTCATTTCCTTACCCAAAGTAAGGTAAATATGCTGAAATGAAATCTCAATCTATAAACTCCAGCAAGAAGATCAAGGAAAAACCTCACTAGCATCTGAATAAAGCATTTTTAAAAAAATCTGCATACCTTAGTAAGTGATGCTGATGAGTCAGCGAATTGCACTGTCCTCTTTTAAGACTTCATACAATACTCTTGGGTAAGTTCTCAGTTTTAGGAATGTGTATATTTCTACTCCTACTAAGAAAAGCTTAATGCTTGTCAACATTCCTTATTTAAGTCAACTGCATGCTTGAGCACTTTGCCATAAGTCAAACTTTGTATGAATATATGTATGGTATGAGCCAACAAATCCATATACTGATACTAAGCCCTGGAAATAACAAAATCTTCAATAAAAATACAGCTACCAAAAGCCGTGCTGTATTTTGTGTAGGTCTAAGAATACAGCCCCTTATAGTCTGGAAGCTAATAGCTGCATACTTAAAATTTTTGTTTTAATTTCTGCCATGCCTTTTATTCAAACAATATTTCACTTTCATTGTGGAAATATAACGTGAAGGAAATAATTCTGAAATTAAATTTCCTCAGTATTTCCATTTCTCAGAAGATTTTGAGAATAAATAAATAAAATTGAAAAATAATAAATTTATTTATTATGATGGGACAATATTTAATTATGCAATGAAATAAATATATATGTTTATATAGGTAGATCAAATGTATAAGCTAAATCTGTATTACCACTTCCCAGTCACTAGAAACCAATATTCTATAATGTTCAATTGCAAGGACAGTTCCTGGCATAGTTTTGCCTGGACTCAGGGTGAGGGATTCAGCCTGGCTGGACACCAGAAATAAACCAAAGCCTCCCCCTCCTAAACTCAATAAGGGAGAAAAATTACAATGAAAGACTTGTGGGTTGACACAAGGACAGGGAGAGATCACTCACCAATTACTGCCTTGTCTGGGCTTAAGGGGTGTGGGATCCCTGCCACAGGGGACAGTCCTCCACAAATGTCTCCAGCATGAATCTTTCCCACAGGCTGCAGTTCTTGCAGACCTTTAGGAAGAGGCTGTTCCAGCATGAGTCTCCATAGGGTCACAAGTCTTGCCAGCAAACCTGCTCCAGCATGGCTTTCTCCCTCCAAGGGGCCCCAGGTCCTGCCAGGAGCATTCTCCACTATGGGCTTTCCATGGGATCACAGTCTCCCTTGGGTATTCACCTGCTCCAGCATTGGATCTTCCACAGGCTGCAGGTAGATCTCTGCACTTGGACCTCCACAGGCCCCAGGGGGGCAGCCTGCTTCACCATGGGCTGAAGGGGAATCTCGACTCCAGCAAGTGGATCACATCCTCCTCCTCCCTCTCAACTGACCTGGGTGCCTGCAGAGAGGGCTGTTTGTCCCATGAATTCTCACTCCTCTCTCAGGCTGTTTGCTCTTTACACAGGAACTTTTCCTCCTTCTTAACTCTGATATCCCAGAGGTGTTACCACTGTCACTGATGGGCTCAGCCTTGGCCAGTGGTGGCTCCATCTTGGCACTGGCTGGCATTGGCTCTGTTGAACACAGAGAAATCTTCAGGCAGCTTCTCACAGAACCTGCCCCTGCAACCCCCTGCCCACATCAAAACCTTCCCATACAAACCAAATACACCAAGTAACACTCTTCAGAATTACTTCCAAGTGTGTTCTGGGAGATACCATAGAAGAAGGAGAATTCTTAATTAGAATGTAGCCATGCTGCTTAGAGAGTAAGAGAATTTAATAATCCGAATGCAAGCTGTTCTATGCCAGCTGGCCTCAACAGCAAACAACAGTCCTAGACATATTTAATTTACTAGCCTAAATGTAGCTTTTGTGCTCTTCCACAGTGTTCATGCAGAGTATATTCCTTAGCAAGGGATATATCCTTTTTATTTTTAATAGGGAAAAAACCCCAGTGTTTAAGGACAACTGTATAATTTTGTAGAGCATAGAAATATCAATATACCTTTCCTCAAATAAGATGATTCAATAACCATGAAAATGAATACTAAGTATAGATGTCCCAAGTGAAGACTGGGGTTTTCTTGAGATTTCAACTGGATAATTGCATATTTATTGAAACAGTTATTATTAATTTTTTTATGGGAAAATTTGTTCCATCATTTATTCTTAGTCTAATTAAAGTCTTAACAGTCTAATTAAAACACAAGAAAAAGCTATTATTGGTCTAATTACAATGAGAGCAATGTTCATAAATCATTGACACAGGGAAGATATGGGCTTCCTAATATTAACCAGTTTTTTTTCTGAGATTAGGCTCATTACTGATGCACATCTGAGTCACAGAACCTTCAGGTTCATTCCTACCAAAGTGTAGGGTTAAATAAAGAGGAGTCATCAGCTTCCTTAGGTTTTCACCAGGAGGAATATGAAAATTCCACTATTCAGAGTGGAAGATTACCTATTTTGGCTCCCTTTTTTAAGGAGCTCTTTTTATGGAGCTTTTTATCACAGATTTATTACCCATTCATTTTTTTTTCCCCCCTTGGTTGGAAGAATTTGTTTGCACTACTTAGCTGTTATTTATAGTAGCACAATACTTTGCCAAAATAAAGGGCTAATGTTGTTTTTTAAATTTTTTTTGTTTGTTTGGGCGTGTTTGTTTGTTTGGCTTGGTTTGCGATTTTGTTGTTGTTGTTTAGGGGGTTATTTTTGTCATTGTGTAAGATTTTCAAACCTTTACCATAGAGGAAAATCTCAAAGTTTAGCCAAACCAAGCTGGGCAATAGTCACCTTCTTCCAGGTAATTGCTATAACAGTCAAAACTAGCAGCTCAGGCTCAGAGATGCCAGACAAGTTTTGAGGGCCTTCTTTGTCAGGTCAATAACATGACTGCAGCAGGAATAACAACATCATATTTCCTACCCCCTCAAAATAGGAAAGAAAAAAACCTTCTGTATACTTTGGGGGCAGGAGTTCAAACCACAATGCTGAAGAGAAAAGTAAGTATCCTGTGAGCTCCAGGGAAAAAGAACAATATAAAAATATTTTTACTTTTATTATTTCTTTTTGCTCTTTCCTCAGTGTCTACAGTGTAAAATGAGTATGAAAATTTCACATAAAAATACAGCTCAAACTCTGATCTTAAAGGCAGGGAAATCAATAGCTAATTTTTCATTTACCTTGAAGTGTTTTAAATAAAGAGCTGTACTAACAGCAAATAAGACTGCAACATTGTTTGTGTGATTAACTATAAGCCCAAAAACAAGACTGTATTTTGAAAACTCAGAATGATGAGCCTATGAGAATTAATAAGCCATGTGTGAGTATATACTTTCGTTCTGTTCAGAATTCATTTTAAACTTTCTTGCTTCTAAACTCTTTTTCCATTTCCAGGACATCTGGTGCCTAAAAATCACAGCATAACAGCTCCAGACTTTCTCATTTTGTAATTAAAGAAAGCCTGGATTTTTAGGTCTTGCTGTGAAGATCACAGTATGTGTATTTATGAGTCTGGCATATCCCTCTCACTAGCCTGGTTGCAATTTTTTTATCTTCTCATAAGCTCAGAGCTGATAATTCACAGAGTGTTTGTGATGCTGTGAAGGGACCTAGTTCTTTAAAAAGCTGACCTTGGAATCAGTTTTGAGGGACAGGATCTAAGATAGAGGGAAGACAGATTGTGAATCTCAGCAAGGTGCAGCACATGGATTATCCAGACCATTCACACTGGATCTAAAGTATAGACAACTGTGACCTCTGAGTCAGATTTCCTTTATGGACAATAGCAAGAATTACACTTTCTATATCAACTTAAGATACTATAGATAGCAGCTTGTATGTATATTCAATTCTATCTAAAGCAGATTGCAAGAATAATGGCTGAAAATTTTGTTTCTCTTTGTTTAATGTTAAGGTCACCTAAAGTTACTGAATGAGAGGTAAATGTTTCTTCTATGGACCACCAGGTTCTTGCCAGACTCTGGTATGGGCAAGGATCCCTGAATCTCCAATTTGTGTAAGAATGGCATTGCTTAATTATTTGAGTGACACAAACTGCATTACATGATAGTTTCCCAGATATTTCACTGAATGTAGTGTGTTTAACCCAATTTCTTATTCCTCATGCCATTTTCTCTCTTGTAAAAGATACAATTACTTTTTACCTGTGAAACCAGAAGAAAAATTCAAGTTAATTTAGATATTTTTATTCCTTGTCAATTACTCAAAAACCTTAATATGATTAATGTTTTTCCTTCCACACTCTCTTTTAAAATTTCCTCTTGATTTATTAAAAAAATCCCAATCAATCATCATCTCCCCGTATCAATTCCCCCCCACTAGAATGTAAGAGCTAAGAACATGTAGCAAAAATAAAAAAAGCTTGAATTCAATTTTTTTAACTTTTTCCATCTTTATGTAATCAAAATCTAAGAGGAATTTTGAAAAGACAATGTAATTATATTCTCTTTGGGATCATTTTAAGTACTGGTAGTGTTTGCCATTAACATTCAAAGCTATGTTTGATTTAGGATGTCAAAACAATGGCAACAGTGACAGAATCTTCAATTTATCTTTCACAAAACTTTTTGAAGTACTCTCTGGAGATTTATAAATGCATTTAGAAACAAAAGTAAGGTAGGATTTTACCAAGAACCCTCAATGTTAATTTTGTAAGCGCAACATCACAGCTACTGTCACTTGCACTATGTAGGTAAGTGTTCCAGCTTTATAGGTGGCAATCACGCTCATCCTGTAGATACAGGAAATAAGGTAATATTACCTTATTAAAATAAGGTGTATGTGATCTGCTGAGCTCTAGTAACAATCTCCAAGATGAGAAAGGTTCCTAGGGAACCTTTCCAGCAAAGCCCCATTCCTTGTCCTAAACTACCATGTTCAAAAGTAGGAACAATTCCTTATAGTTCATCTAATTAAGTTTCTTCAGCAGAACTGCTTTTACATCATGACACAACAGCAAGAAAAGGTGCCCTGCTCCCTCATTATGCTGACAAGAAAAACAATTTCCTGTAGGAAAAAAAAATTCTTAGCAATAATTTAATATATTTTGAAGGGGGAAAGCATCTGGCATTTTAAGAGCTTATATTTTTGGTAGAACAAGCCCAAATAATTCCAAAGATATTTAAATCAAGTTAAAATCCCCACCAGTTTTTTGTTTTCCTTATAGAGGTAGTTTTTCCTCAGGTTTTTTTGGTTTGTTTTGGTTTGGTTTTTTTTAATAAGTTCAGATTTATTAACGTCAACTAATGAATAGCAGTACACCCACCTAACAGGCACCATCATTGCTGGCTTAACCATTTGTAAAGAATTAAAGAGATATATAGAGTTGCCTGTCCTAAACACTGTCAGGGCCACAGAAGAAAGTGTGCTAAGATAAGGCACCACAACAGGAAGTTGAGATAAGCGCCGAAGGAAGAACTTTGGGACAGGAAGGAGCTAATTTCAGGCCTGGCAGAGATGAGATCTGGTTAGCACATCCTGGTTAATGCATCCAGACAAAAATTCTCACTGTGGCAAATTGTGGGAAAGGAATGAATTGCTCATACAAACGCCTCCCCAAGTTTTGGGGTCAACATATGGGCTCATTAGCAGCTTAATGCAGACAGAGGCTTCTCTCACTAATAGGATCACAATGCCATTATCGCAGTAATAGCCTTAAACTGCTTCAAAATGTCAGAAAATAAAAATAAAATTGTAGACCACTTTTTTTTTCTTTTTTTTTTTTTTTTTTTTTTTGACACATTGAGTATTTTGGAGGGCTGAGGACTACATAAAGTAAGTCATGCCCAGGCTGTTCCTATCTTCTTGACAATATTCATGCAAATATCTGAGAGTTTTGTGCCATTAAAGGTCTCCCTCTATTGTATTGCTTAGTAATAAGAGAAATATGATGTATTTTTAGCTGATTTTGATATATGAAGTACTTTTTTTCTACCAGCATGATTTACTTATCCTCAGAATCACTATTCTATCTAAATATTTTTTCCTACTCTCTAATTATTAAGGTGTAGGAAATAAACATTGTTAAGGGATTTAAAGAAAGTCCGTCCTCTGTGATGCTTTAGAATTTACCAAGAATACAGCTGATTTCAATCCCCAGTTTGTTTTTGTGGGGCTTTCAAACTGATGCAGTTACAGAAACTGCTACTTTTTAATAATATTCAAAATGCATATGTGAGACAGGGAATCCAACAGCAACATTGGCACCAAAATAGCATAAATTATTTCCTCTGAGTCTTGTGAGAGAGCTCCTGTTCAGAATTAGGTATTAAACCTGAGGGGTTTTGTGTGCAAGACATTTCATAAAACAATTACAAAAATATAAGGAATCTTTTTGTAACCAAAGCAAAGCAAATTTTAATATCCTACACTTCCATTACAGTTGTGGCCAAAATTATTTTCATGTATTTTAAACTTCTCAGAGGATTTAATCTCTTCCCTTATAGAAACAAATTGTCCTCTGAGCATGGAAGAAGACTAGAAAACAAAATAAAATGAGACATCTAAATTTATGCATTTGAATATAGGTGAAACACATGATATTTTAAATGACTTAAGAATATAGTGAAGATTTTATAGTAGATGTAGAGAGACTAATCAGTCATTAATTCTGACATATCATCATTCAGATTACTGATCACTATGATATCCCAGGTAGAGATGAAAAAAGATATACAGTGGCTTATATGTAGGTGGGGAAATGAAAAAAACTGTGTTTTTAAAGGGGAAAAATGAAATATGTGGTTGCATTTTTCAGCAATTCTTCTAAATTGTAGAATCATAGAATCATTAAGGTTGGAAAAGACTTTCAAGATCATTGAGTTCAACCTTTTGAGGCTTATTAGCTTGTAGATGCGGCACTAAGGGACGTGGCTTGCTGGTGGTCTTGGATAGTGTCAGGTTCGCAGTTAGACTTAATGATCTCAAAGGTCTTTTCCAACCTAAATGGTTCTATGATTCCAAACCCAAACAATGTTAATTCCATCATTCATCTTATATCACTCCCGGAAGTGTCCAAGGCTAGGTTGGATGGGGCTCTAAGAAATCTTGTCTAGTGAAAGATGTCCCTTCACATAGCAGGGGAGTTAGAATTAGAGGATCTTTAAGATTCATTCTATCCCAAACCAATTTATGATCCTGTTATCATATTAATTCATCAATATATGCTTTCCCCACCTTGTTATAACAAATTTGAGGAAGGTAATAGTGTATAGATATTTCTAAATTACAGGATGCTACATTTCTGATTGATCTTTTGTTGCTGAGCATTTTTTGTTATCTCCACCTCCTTGTGGAAGGAAAATGGACTGTAACATAAACATGTAGTAGAAAAAAAAAATATGCTAGAGATATTTTACATGTGGAGCTATTAGAAAATTATGACTTTGAAGGCAGAGCACAGATGAATATTGAAACAATGAGACAAAAGACCATAACTGACCACAAATGTGTGGTGAATTCTCCTCAACAGTAAAGCTTAATGCAATAATTAAAATCTTGGTTAACGTTGCTAAGCCTTTACGCATATTCTTGTTTCTGACTAGGGAATGGAGAGAGGAGGGTGAAATGACTTACCACCCACTACAGTTTTTCTTCTGTTTAAGATAAGAAAAATAATTGTATTAGGTAAATCTTAAGGCCTTTGGGAAGAGAAGGGTCAAAATATAAGTAGCACAAAACAAATTAAAAAAATTTTCATAGCTGAGGTTGCCAAGATGACCATTAGTATAAGTGTATCTTTGCTTATATATTTTACTTCTCTATTCCAGGAAACTTTTAGAGACAGTTAATATATACAGGTTATTGTAGTGTTATTGTTTTCAAATATCATCCAGCAATGCTTCTGGGCATTGGAAAAACCATAAAAAAATAAAAATGCATGAGTTTGTGGGAAGACAAAGCACCATGGAACATGTTTCTGAAATTATTCTAGAGAAATAATAATTTTAAATTTTATTGCTCCTTGACTGACCTAACTGTGGAAAGTTCAAACAAAATGTAACAGTAACCTCCAATTGAAGTAGAAGGGGAATGTCAGTTATCAATCAAAAAAAACAATCAAAAAGAACAACAGAAGTCTAGGGAATAAGTGTGCCAATAGTTCAGACAGTAATATTTGATTTAATAAGTGCAGGAAGATATCTTACAGCATATAGCAAACAGAGATGATATATGGTACACCCAAAGCCTTGGAAAGTCAACATGGATTATACGACTGTCATTTTTTCTATTCATACAAAATAAACAAACAAAACTACTATCTCTCTACTTATCTATACACATTGTTGTAATTTAAAAGGGTGTTCTTAGTTTTTCTTCTAATTCCTTGTATTTGGGGGTTTTTTTTTGTTTGTTTTGTTAGGTTTTTTTAATAATGTACATCTTAAATCCTGAAAGATGACAAAATCTTGTCATCTATCTACAACAGAAGATATTTATTGCTGGCTTCTGGGTCATTTTTACCTGAAAAGTAATGCTACCACTAAAAAAAAAAAAAAGCCAATGGAGTGTTGCATCTCTATTCCCTCAGCTTTCCCCTTCCAAGTCTTCTTTTAAAATTACATATAAAGGCTTCTATACACAGAACTGCTTTCAATATATATAAATTCAGTAAATTTTATTGAATCTTCAAATCTGAAAGAACCATGATATATATATCTGTAAGACTGAGTTACAATTTTCAAATGCACTCTTACCTTTCATTTTTAGTTTAATCTTAAAACAGCTGACTATTTCCCATTACACTGAATGTATTCTCCTGCTACCAGAGAGGTCTGTGATTACAAGGCATATATCACTGTACAGGAATCTTGACAGTTTGCTTTAGTCTGCAAAACCCCTCACTTCATGACATTACCTAATTTGAAACACTACCTAATTTGAGATATTTCAGTCATAAAAAACCACTTTGCCTGCAGTCTTTTGAATTATTTGTTTTCTATTCTTTCAGTAATGAATTCTGTGAACCGTGGGTTTTGAGGAGGTTTTTTTGGGGGTGTTTTTGTTTGTTTGTTTGTTTTTTGTTTGGTTTTCTTTTCTAAAGCTTGTTAATTTTTTATTACATTCTTTAAAACTTAATATAATTTTTAGCCCTTTTTGTTTGTACTTTTATTCTGATATCTGTTTTTGAATGTGACAGATATTTTATTTCAGAAGATTGCCTTCACCAAAGTTTATGTCAAAGAAAATGCCCTAAAATCTAATAGGATTCTTTTTTAACTGAACATGAAGAGATCATTAAAGTTAGCATAAGAAAACATAAAATTTTTCTTTTTTCTTTTTCTTTTTTTTTTTTTCTTAGAAAACATTTACATGTGATTTGGTGGCCAAGTCATTATTTTTTCCATTTTATATGTGCATTTGAATCTTTAGACTAGTCTTGATATTCTGTGGGTGAATTGAGTATTATCAGAATTAGAACTTGTCAAACAATCTGATGGAGAGCAGGTGAGACAGGTATTTTCACAGTTTGACTATTTATTTATGTGCTGCACTTGTTACATTCTGCCCCTGCCAGCTGAAGAGGAGGGGATGCGCCCATCTGTGCCTATGTCTGGTGTGAGTCCAAATGTGGGGGCTGCTGAGGGCAGAGCCTTGTCTGAGGCTGTCTGTGTGACCCATTCTTTGTGTTTGTGTGTGTGTGTCTGTGTGTGTGTGTCTGCATGCTGACACATGTACGTGTGTACCAGGCTGGGCTCCAGCAACATGCCAGAACATATTCCAAGATGGAGCAACAAGAGAAGGTGGCTGCTCTTGACATCCCTTAACTATCTCCTCAAATTCATCCTGAATTTTCTAAGTGAAAGCTCTAGAAAAAGATGGAAGCTATTTGATGCATTGTAAATTCAAAGAGAATCGAGAATATTTCAAATATAAAGGAAAATAGTGATTTCAGAGAAAGATCTGACATACTTCATCACCTAGCTTAAGCTTGAATTTGAGGTTTAGTAAAATGGATCAAGAATATGCCAAGATTTAACACACCTGTTTTTAGCTGTTGAAAAGTACAGTGCTGCAGTCTCATCATTGGCATCCCTTCTAAAAGTCTGCAAGAAGCATTAGATTTTAAAAATAGAAATAAGTTAAATCTTCAGTTGTCTGCACACAACTAATCAACTGCAATTCTTTCTGCAGTCAATACACCACCAGTGAACAATTTACCCTATTTTAAGGTAGGCGTCTAATTTAGGTAGAATGAACGGCCCCCTGAGGTGCCTGTTTCTCTCCAGACAATGCAGAAAATGAGAAAAAAACAGCATAAGTTAGATCTCCAAGCAGCCACCTAAGCTGTAATGTAGTCTAGTTGCATAAGGTAAATTGGCTCCTACCTTCAAGTTTTATTCCTTTTAGATTTCTGTAAGTAGAAGAAACACAAAGAATATTAATATATCCCCAAAGCCTCATCCAGTCACAATACTTTTGTTAGTTTCTAACTCAGAATTTAACTTACTGCTAGTTCTAGCAGAACTGTGAGGCTGTGAGAATATCACAGCCTGAATGGGAAATTGCCATGCATTTTGAAGACATTCATTACTCCTTAAACTATCACCTACTTTGGTATCCTCTTTTGCTACAGTTGCTCTTTAGTTTTCTAAGAGTAATTAATTCCAGTTTAATTACACAAACAAGAAAACAAACAAATAAATCATTTTGGCATGAAAAAGTTAAAAAAAACCCAATAAACAAGCAAACACCCTCTCCCCCTGCCATGACTCAGGGATGTAAGCTAAAAATTAAATATTAAAATTTCTCATTAAAAGATTAAAACAACATATTATGAATGTATTTCCATCAGGAGATTAGGAAAAGCTGTCACCAGAGTGAATTATTGTCACTTGTTCATGGTATCCTGTTCTTCTCCAAATGGTGTATAATATATTCAGTTCTCAAACAGAAGACATGGAGTGTATGGCAATGTTCTATTAAATTGCTCTTTTTCTTTATTGCACAAAATGCTTTATAATTTTACTTATTTGCTTTAAGTCTTAATATTCATTTTGTACAAGTTGCTCATCACTATAGCTTAACACGAGATTTACATTATTTTTATAAAAATAAATCTGTAGTATGCCAGACCATTTTATTGTGAAAAATAAAGTTTTCTTATCACTGACTTAATTAACACTTGCTTTTGCTATAGCTCTTTCATTACAACAACTACTGATTCTGGTGTTAAATATAAGGAAGAGTTGAAAGCAGAAAGCAGTTGCTACCAAATGTTCAAATTTCTCTTTTTTCTGCCATGTTCTGGTAATCACACATAAAGTAATCCCATAGTGTCCTAAGTAAACATATAAAATTCATGTTGTTTCTTTGGGGTTTTTTTGTTGTTTTTTTTTTTTTTTGTTTGTTTGTTTTTTTGTTTTGGTTTGTTTTGTTTTGTTTTTTGGGGTTTGGTTTTGTTTTTTTTGGGGGGGGGGTTGGTTTTTTTTTTTGGTTTTTTTTTTTTTTTTTTTTTAATAAGACATACATAGTCTTTTTGGATAGTTGAAGGATACTTTTCCGTTAAAAGAATGCTCCTGACAAAAATTTTTGACAAGCTCTGCTTATAACATTTCAGAAAATGGCCTTAATTCCCAAAGAAAATGAAATATTAGAGCCAAAAAGAGATTTGCACAATAAAGAAATATAATACTATAGAGAAGCTACCTACAAACCAGTCTGGATTATGTCTCATGTCACTGTCCTAGCAAAGCTTTGTGTGACAATTAGAATATGTACATTCCTTGAGTGATGTCCTGATCTGAGAAAGACTTAATATATTATTATTTCTTTGACAAGTCAGTAATAGAAGAGACAGGAACAAAGATCTATGTTTTTCTACCAGGTAGCCCTTCTCCTTTTCTGTGGAGGTTAGTATTAATTATAGAATGATGGAATCATTTATGTTACAAAAAAGATCATTGAGTCTGACTGCAAACCTATCGCTGCCAAGTCCATAGCTAAACCTTGCTGGTAAGCATGATTCAACTACACTTCTTTTAATGCCTCCAGAATGATGATGACTGGACTGCTTCCTTGGGCAGCCTATTCCAATCTTGACAAGTTATTTGAGAAAGAAAAAAATTCCTAAGCCTCCTTCACTCCAGACTAAACAAGAACAGCTCCCTCAGCTGCTCTTCATAAGACCTGTATGCTAGACCCTTCACCAGTTCTGTTGTCCTCCTCTGGACACACTTCAGCACCTCAAGGTCTTTTTTGTAGTGAGTAGGCTCAAAATGGAACACAGGATTTAAGGTGCGGCCTCACCAGTGCAGCAGGACCTGGCACTTTGCCTCATTGAGGTGGCATTTGCTTCTCACACCTTTGGGCTCAGCATACTGATCCAGCCTGTCCACCTTTCCTTACTGCCCGGGTGACTGAGCCCTGGCACAAGCTGCCCAAGGATGATGTAGCGTTTCCCCCCTTAGATGTATTCAAAAGACATCTGGGCACAGTTCTGGGCAACTGGCTCCAGGTGACCCTACCTGAGTATGGTTTTGCATCCAACAATCTCCAGAGGTTCCTTCAAAGCTCCATTGTTCTGAGATAGTGATGTGTGAATTATCCACACAAATATTCAACTGTTTTTATGTTAGGTGATACCCGAAGTCATATGATATGAATCCATTTTTACTGAATATGCTGTTTTTCCATAAAATTGCATTCTGTGTCATACTATGATAGAGATTCAGGTGAATATTTAGGTAGGATCAAATTCTGTGTCATTGTTATTAACACCTCAATGAAAATAAATATTTAAAAATTACATATTTACATTACATATTTCATGATTCTATGGCAATGTCAGAATAAGGCACAATCCGTAATGAAGTAGGAGTATTTTTTTCTGTATACCACAGTAATATTCAGATTTTTTTTTTCCAAAGGGAAGTTATTACATTATTACCCTGACAAATTAGTGAGTGAGCTGAAGCGGTTTCACACATAAAATGAGTGAATTTACAAGGAAACATGAAACAATACAGCAGATTGCTCAATAATAGATTATTGATGAAATCATTGATTGGTGTGTTGAATATCCATTTTGGCAGTAAAGAAAAACAAATATTACATTGCACAGACAGAATGCCAAACCTATCAGAGTTAAAAGAGCGTCTGGACAATGCTCTTAGTCATAGAATTTAGTGTTAGGTAGTTCTGCAAGGAGCAGGGAGTTGGACTCAATATTTATGGTTCCCTTCCAACTTGATATATTCCAGCATTCTATGATTCTAATTTAATTAAAGCATCTTTAATCTCACCATCAGCAATATTTGATTTCTCTGGTTATATTTTTTAAAGTAGACAAGAAAGTTCTTTACACAGTGGATTTAAACCACCATACAGTTACTGTTGCCTCTCTAGAAAGTGGGAGAAACCAGGAATCTGAAACTATGAATAAAATAAAGTGATACTTGGATACATTTTTATACATAAATATATTTTTAACGGCGGAGTGATTAACTTCAGACTTTTATATGCAGATTATTATACTGTTAGTTTTGCTTAGACATTTCAATCTAACTTTTTAAAAACCCAAACATTTATTATTTAAGAGTCAAATACTTTACAATACAGTAAGTGTCCTAACATAGGATATGGAAACATGATAGTTATCTTAAAGCTGTATCTGAGAAAAGCTAGCTTTTCTATTTCTTCTATTGCAATCTAAAATTATTCACATATTTAATTTGAAACTCTTATGAGTTTGCCTAGCCCAAAGCCCAGTAGATGCAAGGTTGCTTTGACTCTGTTTTTACAGTTGTCACCAAAAACCAGACAGAGCATCTGTTCCTGGTAGATGTGTCCGTACTCATAGGCACAGTGGACATGCACATCTGGCCACACACAGGCAGAAGACATTACCTTACAAGCACCCACACAATTACCAACAGTGCTCACATGAATGTGAATGGCACTGATGGCTCTGTCCTGCTCCTTGTCTCCAGCTGATCAGGTGTAAAGCCTGCTAGTGCATCTTATGTAAGCATGTACAAGAAAAATATGAATTGCACTAGTAGCTGGCCAGTAGCTAGCCTCAGACCCCCAGCCTCTCCAGCCATGGACACTTGGATGTGCTCTTCAGCTTAAGGTACTCACGTCTCTTCTCATTTCCTCCAGAACCACAGAATGGCATGGTCCCCCATGGTCCCAGCTGGTCCCAATCTACAGTACCCCAAGCAACCAATTCTCAGATCCCAATCTCTACAGTACTTGGTTTAGACCTATGGTCCCTACAGTATCTGACTCTCAGACTCCTGTTTCTCTAGTGTCTAGACCCAAAACAATGGTATCACTATTGATAGCTTCCAGATCATGCTGTTTGTGACTCTGGCTTATGGTTTGCAAGTGATGCACACACAGAGTAAGTGCATCTTTACTTAGGAAACCTTATCAGAGGTTGACAGGTATCTACATGCCTCTCCTTAAGGGCATGGCTTCTTGCAGCCTCTGTGTCACATGTGCCAGACTTATCATATAAATGTCTTAAACATGCTAAAATATTTCGATGTGTAGGCAATTGAATCCCACAAAAACTCTCAAATGACTGTTGGGGTGTGAGGTCCCATTGTAGTTACTAAAGTCACAGCATGCAGTGCTGTCTAGAAAGATTAATTTTAACTTTAGTTGTCCTCATTCATTGAGTTGATTTGTTATCAAACTCCATTTTCTAAGATGATTCAGAGGTTTATTTAATAATAGGTGAATCAGTGACTGCAGACTGTGAAGGGTACCTTAAATTTATACAACTTCGTGTGTTCATTAGAGTTTAGCCCTACATCCTTCTTGTCAATTATGGGATATGTAGTTCATATGTAGATACCTACATTTTCTTTTTCCTTTTCTTTTCTATTTCTGTTTACATTTCAGAACAGAATTCTAGGCACAGGGCCAATCAGCATCCTGCCTCCATCTTTCCCAAAATCAATTCAGCATTGTGTGCATATCATCACCTGATACTCGTCAATCAGTAAATCAGCAGATCACACCCTTTACATGTCCTCTTGCTAATGGCATTCAGAGTTAGAAGAAAATTGTCCACTTAAATAAAGCCTATGTATACATCTTGCAGTAACACGTTATACATGAGAATTTGTACCCACACAACAGGTGAAATTATTATTTAGGCACCTCATAACTCAGTGTTCTGCCAAGTTGCTCTAACTTGATCCTCATCATTTACTTTGAATCACATCTGACCTAGCAGAAATAGTGGCACATAATGCATTACACTTATTTTCAGTATATATAAACAGACCTTAAAAGTAGAGTTCCAGAGGTTAGATCTCTACCTCAAAAAACATAGTGAAAGTAACAGATTTTGACAGTGTCGTCCTGATTACACAGCCTAAACTGTAGACCTAAATATCCCCCATGCTCTATCTGCCCATTTCCTTCCTTCTTCTTTAAAAATTATTCTGCTTTGTGCATTTCTGTACTTCAGGGTGCTCTGTAAACCTCCATATTCTTCTTCATTATTCTGAAGTGAAAATGTCTCCCACCTTCTTGACTGTAGTAAATATTCAGTAAATGTTCTCCTAATTTTTGGAGTTGTATTAGTCATTAAATAATGCTTCCCAAGATCATGCTATAGTTGCTCTCCTGCCTGATCCTTCATCTCATAATACTTCATTGCCTTACCATCTTAAAAAATCTTTTAATTTTGGTCTTTTTTATCAGATGCATCCAAAAAGTGATCCTGACACACAGAGTCAAGCTTGTTGCGGTTTTGACTAAGTCCTAAATACCTCACTAAAGTGGAAACTCTTCTCATCTGATGTGTCTTTTTCTCTGGAGACATAATTTCTGGACCACAGTTAATTTCTTTCAGTTTCCTCTTCTTTTGTCTTCCTTACCTAGTGGAGGTTTCATTTAGTTTACTGAGGAACAAAATTTATTACTTATAGCATGTTTTTCTTATAGGGGCAGAGAAATCATAATAGAATGAAAGATACTGACTCAAATTATTCTAATTAAGATTTTCTGTATTTCAGCAGAAATATTATCTATTCAGAGAAATGTAATCTATTCAGAGAAATTGTCGGTTTTTTAGCTGCAAAACCTACAATTTGTTTAAGTCCTACACTCATGGTGTCTACAGTTTGTACTATGAAGTGTACATTCACTTTTCTTCTATCTATGCAGTTGGTTTTTAATTATTTTTTAAATTTTGTTCTAGTTTTAGGGAAAGAATTGATGTCCTAAATGGTTGCTAACAGATCTCTTCTTTAGTTTATGCTTCCATATAATGATTTTCAATAGTTCATAGGATGCTCAGGGAAATGAAGAGCAAATGTGTACAAGTAACTTTAAAATGACAGAAAACCAAAAAAATAAAAAGGTGCCCCAAAATCCATCAACATGATCTCCCTCTTGGATGTATCTGCCTTATTATTTCTTTTTTTGTTATCGTTAGACAAGATTGGTCATTTATTTTCCATTTAATCTCCTGACATCATTGATAGCATGCAGACAGAACTTTTGAAAGTGAAGCTATTCAAGCTTCTCAATCCCTTATCCAAAAGCTATTGTTACCAATGGTAAGATTTCCAATAATTTCAAAAGACTTCCAACTATTTCAACATACTTTAGATCAAACACTCTTTTTGGGTTTAGGAAACTAAATTCAGGCATCATTTATCCTCAGATAAAATGCCTTATTAAGACTGGAAAAAGACATTAGTCAGTTTTGTGCCTGTTGACCTTCAGGCAGTAATAAAAAAAAAAAAACCTCAAACCCTTCAGAAGTGAAACTGTAAAATCAAAGTATCATGAGCCAATTTTTTCCACTTAAAAAAAGGTTGAAAGTTTGGAAATAGTTTACAAGATCCTTATTCAGACCACATACCCAGTATAGATGTAATGGTGATTAAACTAGGAAGTTTTTGAGAGGAGTGGGTGGTAACACAGACATACATCATAGCTTTGACATTCATTCAAGGTCAAAATAATAAAAAATAAAAATATAATTATAACTCCTGCATGTAGGTGGACAGAGAAATATCTGCCTATTTATTTGTACACAAACAGTAAACAGGTTTTCAGAATATCAATCTTTGTGCATGTTTAGATGGTTTAATAAATTATGAGGATAACACAACAGAAGTAAATACCGATACATTATTTTTTCTGATATATATCAATATGAGAAGATATAATTATTTTTGAAAGTGTCTGTATAAAAAGAAATTGTTCACTCCTGCAGAATCTCACTATGGGCATGATAAATTGTTGCAGTTATAAATCACAGTCTTCATCAATGTCACAAAAAAGAAAGGTGAGACATACCAGTGTTTTCTGTCTTGCACAGTGTGTTTGATTTTCTGTTTAAGCTTAAGGTATTCAGATGTACCTGGTTTATCCTAAATATCCAGTTCTAGGAGAGTCATTGTATTCAGTAAGTTATTTATAGCCTTACTAAATAGACCAAGACAAAAATTCCAGAGTAAATTACTTTGTCCTTCAATAATTTTTCATATTTATATGAATTTGCCTGTTAATGTAGGTAGTTTTTTAACACTTACCATATGGGTAAATGAGAGTGTCTACTTCCTAGAGGATTTAATTGTATATTGCTAAATTTGAGAGAAATAAACTAAAACTTGAGTTCTACTATTCTGTTATCTAGATGAAGACTAATCTCTTATAGTTGTTTTCCACACTTGTAATTTACACTGTACACGAACTAAGGCATACCAATCAGGTTAACAGCCTGAATGTATATTTTCATTTTGTTACCCAGTTGCTGAGCTTTTCAACCAAAAGTGATGAGCAAAGGAATCTCTATACTGCCCCTGGCTCATCAGAGCACCTCAAACTGCAGGCAGAGCAACATTCTATGACAATTGCCATGCAGTTCTTGAATCTACTAAAACAGCAACCACAGGAAATTTTAAATAATTTAATTCCTATACTGCAAGAACTTACCTTTTTAAAGTACTAGAAACAGTTAAGGGGAGATCTTGTAGCTATCTAGAGCTACTTATTTGGAGAAGACTAGAGGAACAGTGAAGACTTAGCCAAATTCTTTCAAAGGTGTACCATGGGAGCAGCTATAGAAAAAAGGCTGAACACAGAAATTCCTGAGCTGAGGATTTTTTTCTTTTTTTTTTTAAACTTATAATTATTGTTTTTGTTAATTTTTAATTCCTTTAAAATTCTTTGTAATGGTTTTACTGAAAGCACGTGATATAGTGGAACAGGTTGCTTGGAGATTTTGTGGAATATTCTTTCCTGCGTCTTTTCCGAATTTAGCTGGTCAAGTTGCCAAGCAACTTCATATAACTGGTTATTTTACAACCCAAATTATTGTATGATTAAATATACAAATAAATGAACATATGCACACATAAAACCATATTAATCACATATATATTTGTATATATGAGAGATTTTATAAGGATGGCTGAATCACCTGAATTGTTACTTGCCCTTTCATCACTCTCCCAGGACTCTGAGGAACAATGGATCAATGGATTACATATTTCTTTGATTTAGTCAGAGGTTTTGTCATATCCACTATGAACAAGGTTTTGCAATTGCATCTATTTGTTTCGGGTAATCTTTGCATCTCATTTATATAATCAATGAAATAGAATAGCTGCAAATAAAATATAATGCTGGTTTTACCTTTTTGATATGATTTACAGCCAGCTAACCAGGCTATTATGAGGCTTTTTGTAGCTTGCTATACCTAGCAGAGCTGTCTTCATCTTCAAAGTAAAATGCATATTGCTAATGTTCACTGAAACTTGTTTAATGGATCAAAAAAATTAAGCAATCACCATTTAAGGCTAATTTCAGCTGTCCAAACATAGGATATGTAGTACCATTTATGATACCTCGGGGCATACGAGATACTCAGATTTATCAGCTATGACAGAGGATTTATGGATGATCTGCATTTTCTGTAACACCAGCTGGGGGTCAAGGAAGGGGTACAATGTCATTTAAAAGGGTATTTAACAGCTATGTCTGGGTAATTGAACTGAGCCTTTTAAGAAAAAATTGACTTCACCTGAGTTTAAAATGTCCTCATTTATAACTACTCATCTTACACTCCTTTAATAAACAGCAGAGAAAAATCAGGAACTTTTATACTGAGTTTAATCTGCCTAAAAGCAAGTAACCTCTCATAATGAGATGAATCCTGTCTTGGAAGATCATAACATAGTCGGGTTTCATGACTAGGTGCAGTGTAGCTGCATACTTCTGTATGTGATCTGATAGATGTATTTAGAGACTATTTCTAAGACATTTCTAGTCTCTGAGATTTAAATACATTCATTTATTCAATCAATCAGATGAACATGAAGCAGTTTGCTAAAGACTTTTTGAGTTCTGTGAATGTTTTCTGGATGTTACCAATTTTCTGCTCTTCACTCGTATGGGCAAAATTTTCCTTAGCAGGCTGGAATTGCCTACAGCAAAGAGAAAGAGATAAGAGGGAGTGTTCCGGGGACCCAGGAGATTTCCAATTAGGGAAACATAAGCAAGACCAAACATAACTTATCTCACAGTCTTAAGCAATCTTTAAAGCCCATCTCAAAGGAAAAAAAAAATATATGTGTATATATAGAGGAAAGTTTTTGTGGTTGAGATGATGAGACCAGAATATCACTGTCATGCATGCCATTACTTAACCATTGGGAACGTTAGTATTTGCCTAGGTGCTGCCAAGTATATCCATCTACTGGAATTTGAGATCACAATTACAGTCAGTAGAGAATTTCTTCCAGATATGCAATTCGCTGAGATTTTGTCACCCTCCCATTGATTTTAAGTGTCAAACTATTGTATATACCATTTGTTTAAATTTTTCTTTCAAATTTACTAGCTGAGGAATTCCATGGAGTTGGAGCAGTTAAATGCTAGCATAATTAAGACTGCTAAATTACCTTGTTAGGAATATGATTACTGCAATGCGAGATCTAAAATGTGTTATAAGATAAGATGTAAAACAATGCAGAAAAATAATATTTCATTTTCATACATCTTACCTTTTTTTATTGGAAATCAGATCCAAAGCCAAATAATAAAGACTAAACCATATGATCTTCAGTGAGGAAAGTAGTACCCTGGAAACCAGACTTTAGGTGTCTAAGAATTTATTAAAATAATAGTTCAACACAACTTTGGAGAAGTGCATATTCTATATGTTTCTGTTCTAGAAAAGTGACATTACCTAGTGTGTTAGGGAACGCAGGGCTGAATTCTAAGAAATAAAGCTGCTTCACAGTGTGGCCACACAACCTAAATAGAAACTAATCCTGTGTTTCATTTTGACAGTATAATCCCAGGGAAAAAAAAAAACCTTTCCATTTCAAGATATTTTTGGTAGACATTTCTTGCAGTTACATAAAAGTAGAAGGCTTTTGTCTGTATTTATTGAAAACAGTGCTAACACAATTAAATCAAATTCACAAATACTCAGCTTGAGTTATTGAAATTTAATTAGAAGTGACAGCTGTGTCTGGTCTTTGGACAAAAATAAGCATGGAGATTTGAGTAAGAATTAGAAAGAAAGAGGTGAGGGAAAACTGCATGACTTGTGCTTCAAAAAGGGATTTCAGAACAGTTGTGGTTTTTTTTAACTTGATAACGTCCTCTAGACTTCCCTGCCCCAATTTCTATGTTCATATCTTTGGAATAAACCCTTAAGTAATAAGGTTATCACATACATACTAGTGTCCTCCATGTCATACAGTATCAAGCCGCTATATCTAATCTTCATAAGATATAGAATCAATATATGTAAAAAATTCCTTTATGGTTAATTTAGATAAATACAATGGTTACCATGAGGAACCTTTGTTATTTTTCTGAATTTTTGCTACTTTAAAAAAAAAATATATATCCTACATCTTAAATAATTAACATGGATTATATGTCAGGTTGATATCGAATCAAACTTATGTTTCTGGAAATATAGTATGTGAATACTTTTAATAAGCTTTCAGTGTCATAGAATGATAAATTCATTGTGACAAAAGGCACATGCTAGCCTGTGGAGGAAAAGCTAATGCCATTCATGTTATGAATGGATGATATTCAAGAAATCTAGAGTGCAAGTTTTATTTTATTTGGAAAGTTATTAAAATGACTGTCAGTGTTAAAAATAATAAGCAGTAAAATAAATAGTCTCTAGATTTCCTTTGAGTTGTAGAGCAAGTAGTTAAAAAATAAGATCCTAGTTGCAAAAATATCTTTCCTAAGAAAAATACCTGAGTGCACATTAATGAAAGTGTTCCATTCTTGTACCTAAATGGCAGAGTATGTAAAGCCTAATGCTAGCTTCTAGTTAATTTAGTCATTATTTATCCACTGCAATTTTAGATTATGATGGGACAGCCATTTTCATGTATCCTGACTGTCCGTCATGTAGACATTTTGATCTTGAAGTCAGTCAGACACACAAGCCAGCTCAGCAGGCCTGAGACTTTGAGGAAGCTGTAATCATCGTTACTGGGAAAGTGCCACCTGAGACTTTATCACACTCAGGATCAGCACGTGTCCAAATTCCTGATATCCTCCCACACACTTTCTCAGGTCTATATTTTCCTTTGTCTTTTGCATGCAAAGCAGATTGTCCTTATTTAATTGGATGACATACCCAATCACTTAATGGGTTTTTCTGATTTTTTTTTTCTGGTGGTGTGTAATTTCACATGGTGTTCCTTGCTTGCTTCTTTTCTCCCATTCACCTCTGAAGAGGTGGCTCTAATGTCTTGCTGCTTCTGGTGGAAGCCCACAGAAAGGACTATGTGGGAAAAGATAATCTTTCAATCGTTCAACACGAATTCTCTCTGAAGCAAATTTTACATTACCTCTGCCTCCACTCTCTAGACACAATGGGAACATAATCATGGTTCATAGAATGATTTGAGTTAAAATGGACCTTCAAAGATCATCTAGTCCCAGTCCTCCTGCAATGGGCAGAGACATCTTTTACTTGAGCAAGTTGTTCAAAGCCCCCTGCCCAACCTTACTTTGAACACTTCCAGGAATGGGGCATCTACAACTTCTCTGGGTACCCTGCTTCAATGTCTCACCACAGTTTCAGCTATATCTGGCACTCTTTCACTGAAATTATCAGTGTTTAAGAGCTGGGATGCTGGGAGAGGCAAGAGCTAAATCAAAATCATAATCCCTTTAAAGTGGCGGCTAAATAGATCTTTCCTCTTGCCCATGTGACATCTTGCTTGAGACACCATGTAATTCTAATGTCAGAATTGGACCACTAGGTGGAGAGGGCTTTTTGAAGTTTTCTGGCCCTTCACCACTGAATGTTACAAGAAAATATGCAGCAGTCTGAGGCACAATGTGAGTCATAAGCCTGAGGGCCAGCTTCTAAGATGAAGTTGCAGAGTACTTAAGATCATCCTTATACAGCCCCTGTGCTGCATGGAGGTACTATTGAAAAGTGCTGTGGGTTACTAGTTTCCAAACCTGTTTGCAGCTGAGAGAAGGTCAATCACAGGTGGTACCACGGCAATCCACGTGTAAAGCTGTGGTAGTTAATGGAGCCAGTGTAGAGCAGTGCAGAAATAGCCAATTTCCTGTGAGTTTTAGGTAGAATACTGGTGTTCTACATGCTATTTTTTGCCTTTTTTGGTTAATTTGTTAGCTCCTGTGGATTTAGCTATATTAAAGGCAACTAAGCTTGCTAGCTCTGTTTTTTATATGTTATACTAAGATATTGTTTCAGAAGATGTGCATCCATTAACTATAAAAGACTATTTTACAAGCTCACATAGGGCTAACTTTCAAGCTTTTTAAACCTTGTCACATAAATCCAATGTTTTATGTCAAAAGATACAGGGTAAGTCTGCAAATTGGCTGAAATACCTTTCCCTTATTAAGAAAGGCTTGCATTGTACTTCTAATGTTATAAAGTATTCAGTATTTAAAATATATTTATATACAAACAATTAATTTATTTTTCTATCTAAGTTGCCTTGAAATAGCTTTTTTATATTAAAATTTTCAGAAAAAAGAAACAATTAGCTAGCAAAAACCACTATCATCAATACAAAATTGAGAACCACTTTTTCTCAAGATTTATCTGGCTTGAAATATGCTGATGAACAGTGCACTTGAGAGGGTGACTGGCTTATTTATAGCTCAAGAAGTACAAAATATATGTAAAGAAAGAATTTTCAATGTAGTTTAATTCTTTCAGATAATAAGCTTATTAAATTGAGTTAAATTTAATATTTATTATTAAATAATGAGACTCCTGTGCTTATTTAAAAGTTTGCTTGAACATGGTTTTACTCTTGTTACAAATAATGGTACTAAAATTGTCATTTCAATAACCTTAATACTTGTCCGAGAATTATTTCCAACTAATGATAACAAAGATTACATTCTAACTAGTCTCATTTCCTGTATTTTTCTGCCTGAATTTGTAAATTTTTTCTACATATCATGCTTGCTCTGGCATAGATTTGAAATTATTTTATTGGACAAATGGAATGCCTCATTTGTTTATTTTTTAATGTGATGATGAACCTCTGATTTGAACCAAAAAGGACGTGGTTAGACTGAACAGAAGGTCAGAAATCATTACTGACTTCAGTAATCATTGAAGAATCTGGGAAGACTGGCAGTTTTGTAAAATATATTAAATTTGATCGTAACTCAGTAAAGTCAGAGCTCTATTGACTTCAATGATACTTGGGTCAAGCTTTTGAGAACTGTTTTGTTTTGACCTGGTAATAGTGCCGTGTGTTAGAGAAGACACCTAAGGAGGATTCTGTTAAATAGGTTGATACAAATAGAAAGAGTAAATTTTATGTGTATTCTAGAGGTTAGCACGATGTTAGATATCAATTTTTTCATTCATGTTACATGGTAGCTTAGTGCTCCTCCAACTTCTCTTAGAATCTTAGAGTAGCATAAATGCACCTGCTTTAGCATCTAAGGTAAGCCGGAATGTAGACATTCAAAGAAATTTTCCAACAATACACTGATTCAAATTATTAATGAAGGACTCATCTATAACTTATTAGTTATCCTTGCAAACTAAATGAACCTGCTAGGCTGGGTACCCTCTGAGTACCCTGAGTATTGCTTAAAGTACCCATGGTATTTTCTTGAAAGAAAGACACCCCCATCCCCCAAACCACCTCACACACAAACACCTAAAGGCAGGGAGAGTAGCAGAACTTCCTAACTTCTGAACAGTGTTTTTGTGGTTTAAGCCTGGAAAAAGTAACTAGTTTAACTTTGCCCTTCAGATAGAAAGGGACTCAGACATTTTGTCTTGCATTTCACTCTGTACTACTGTCATTCAGTAGCTTAAATTTTTAAATTGACTGCTGGAAATAGAAGATATGGATTTGTTGTCACTCTTCAATCTTCCCTGTTTCAATAGCAGATAGGTTTGATAATTATTAAATAAAGGGTATATATGTTGGTTTTTAGAGGATATTTGTAAACGGACTTGGGGATTTTGGAGGCTGGGTTTGTTTGGGTTATTTTTTTCCAGTTTCATTTCCCACTTAACTATTCAGTTGTTTTTCAGATAAATTAGCTAATTCTCTTCATTGTTATCAGTTGCAGTAGAATACATATTTTTATAATCAAGCTAGTGTTTACAAAATAATGACCCATATGCTTAAATGTACCGCAGCTAAAACTTGCTTGGTCTGATTTCCCTATATTTGGGGCAGTGATGTCTAGAGGCAATATAGTTCACAATTATTTCAGAAACAATATAAGTGTTAAAAAAAGACCCATAATAGATGCTCTTTCTGGCTTACCCTTTTTGTGTTTCTGTAGCACAATAATCTGTTTAACCAATCTGGTTACATTTTACAACTGAAAACTTTGCTAAATATTTTAAGCAAATACTGAACTAGAGCTTTTGTTTCTTTGAAAAGCATTCTTAATTGACTTGCAATCAGTCATAGTTAAAGCATTTTTAAGCTGCACAAAAAAAAAAAAAGTAAATATCCTAATGTGCTGTGTATTACAAATCTATTAGAGTAACTGTTGAAACATAAAGGTAAAATCAAAAGTTCAGACTGTATATATCTATAATTTATCATATTGTATTAATAGAGTGTACATTTTGATTATCAATTTACATAAATTCAAGATAGCACAATCTCTTTAATCAAAAGTGATATTTTTCCTGAAGGTTCCTCCTTTTATGTGGTTTCTCTGAAGGCAGATATACATGCAGAACAAACACGCTTTATTTCCAGCTGACATTTAAGACACACTTTTGCCTTCTCTATTTTTCTGCTTGAATAAAACAGTTACCCAATAAAATAACAGAAATTTTTCAATCTCAGTCTTGCTGTGTTTCTTTAGAACTATAACTGAAACTGTCAGAAAAATGAAAGTAAGAAAAATAGCAGGCTACAGATTGCAGAATAATTGGTGTTGGGAAAAAAGTAGAGAATGAAATATTTTAAAATGCCTAGCATTTAAAAATATATATATACCTGAAGTGTTGTTCTGTGTCTTTCCTATAAAAAATGTGATAGAAAAAAATTAAAAAAATCAAAACTACTGAGAACTTTGTGAGTTATACCATAACTCTATTTTTAAAGACCCAGAGCCTTATCATGCTGTGAAGTTAATTGCAAAATTCTTTTGACATTCATGAGAACAGACCTAGTCCTTGCTACACTCTGAATGACATAGTATACTGAAATCAGCAACCACCAATTTTGATCATCCCTTTTCTATATTTATCAAGAAGAGGAATTTAATTTTGAGATGTACTCAGGATAAGCCAAGTACTATTTGTCCTTCACTCTTTAACTTAAATACCTTTCTGAAAGTCCATGCTTTAATTGATTAAAAATATTTATATCGCTATATGAAATTATTTACATCAACATAAGACATTATCTGCACACACTTAAAAAATCAGGGCAGAGCTGATCCATCTATTTCTGAATGTCATCTCCTTCCTAGAAGACTCATTTTTAAAAAGTTCAGTGTTTAGTCTCCTCTCCTCTCCTCTCCTCTCCTCTCCTCTCCTCTCCTCTCCTCTCCTCTCCTCTCCTCTCCTCTCCTCTCCTCTCCTCTCCTCTCCTCTCCTCTCCTCTCCTCTCCTCTCCTCTCCTCTCCTCTCCTCTCCTCTCCTCTCCACAGCTTCTGAAATCTTTCCAATAGTACATTAAGTCCAATTATTCCCATCTGTCTGTGCACTTGTTTCTTTCACTCCTCTGTCTTTTTAATACCCACTGTGTTGTGAAAGTTAACAGATCATATTGGTGATATGAATGTTTGAGTCTATGGTACTACCTTCTGCACACAGTCTGTTTTTCCACTGAATTAAATTTAAGCTTCTTCTCAGCTTAAGCAAAATGCACATTGACTATCTGATTTTCATAAACTTTTCTTGTCTCTTGATGTTCTCACTCCAGAAAATTTATACTAGCATTTATATATACTATTTAAGTATCTCCTAATTCAGAAATACAAATGTGCAAGCATTTTTCTAGTTTATTTTTTGTTCACACCCCCCCCCCCCCCCCAAACGCCCAAGTGGATAATTTGTAACATACAATTATGGCTAGTACAACTTAAAAATTAGAAATTATTTTATTGCTCTCTCAGTCATACCTTTGTTCTTCATTAGAGCTGTATAACTTAAATATAACAATAAAGCCTGTGTTTCTGACTGGTGCTGAGGTGAGCACATGAAGAACCTGTTGCAGGATTTCTGAAAAAACATATTTGTGTCTGTTGGGGAGCAAACATCTGCAAGTCTGCAAATGCAAAAATCTGAAAATGTGCAGTACTAAGTATCGATTACTGATACAATATTATTCCTCAAATATTGAGATGACTATATGGCATTTCCATTTTCAATTAATCTTTTAAATAAAATAATTTATGGCATTAAAATAATAAAGAGTAAGAGAATTAAGAATAATTAAGCTAGATTTCCTAGTACAGGGTAAAACTTCTGTTACTTAGACAAAAGATGAAATTTTATTGAAACTGAGCATAATAGCAATGACAAATGCAATGTTTTTTTTTCACACAACCCATTCTCTATTTACTCCTCAATAATACATGAAATAAAAAAAACAAGCTACATCCAAAGAGTGAAAAGTTTAGAGGTTTTGTTTTGATTGGTTGCTTTTATTTGTTTATTTGTTTTTGGTATTTTTTGAAATAACTGAAATATTATCATGATGGGTTAAAATACAAAATGGTGATAACTTTTTGTTTATCTAATTTCCTTTAACAGTATTTTAAAAAAAAATATTATTGGAGCTAACCCTCCCAAATAGAAATTAAAGATTTGTTTATGGTTTTCAAATGTCTTAACTTAATCTGTAAAACAGAAGAAATATGGATCTCTTGCATTTTCAAATAGATGGTCTTTTCATCGATGTTAATCCAATAATTAAAGTCATATAAAAGATCAATATTTTATTTGATAAGAAAACAGAGAAGCAACAGAGAGTCTAGTTACTATTTTTTCATCAACAGGAGCAGTAAGAATCCCTTTTCCATCATAAAGATCGAGGTTTAACATAGTTATCTGTAGTCTCCAAAGAGGAAACAAATAATGAATGGGGCATTTATATACTCAGTTTCTTTAAACCAGGGAGGAGAGAGCAAAAGTATGAGTAGCCATACTAAGATAAACCAGAAGGTAACCTACTATAAAAGGAATTTCTATGCTAACAGATGCTAAGTAATTTGTGGCAGCAATATCAGGTTTATTATGCACAGTATAATATCCAGAAAAGAAAGCATTTACATTGATTTGAAGATAGAAATTCATATTACAGGTTTAAAAACATGAAATATTTGTAACAGACATGTTGGGAGTTGGACCACTGGTAATAGGGAATAGGGTACAGTCAAACAATGTGTGGTATACTATTTATAAGATAGTGCTATGTTGATTCATAAAAGCATCATTTATTTACTAAGAGCAAGAATATGAAGAGGCAAGGTAATGAAATTGCACAACCTTGTTCTATTACAGAGAGAAAAAATGTAAAGAACCCCTATGTAGACTTTTATCTATGTATGTACAAATCACCTTCAAAGAAATGAAAATTTGTCACACTTCAAAACTAGTGACAATTTTTTTTTTTTTTAGTTACTGTCTTCCAGAGTGACTGGGGCACAACATGAACCATAGAGTTTGTTCAAAGAAAAAAATTTGATCAATCATGAGATAGGAAGATTATCTTGAGATACATTTTTTACTTGAAGTGATCAACAGAAAGCAAAACATAACTCTCAGGGTTTAAGATACTAAGCATCTAGTTGTTCTTTTCTTTTATTTTTAAATTATCTTGAATGACTTCATTGGATTTTTCCAAATCACAGTTGGAATAATTTGACTCTGAGCACTGGTCACTTCAGTGTACTATCAGGTATACGACTAAGATCTAATATGGCATCAACATATGTACTTGGATGTAATTATCTGAAGTAAAGGTAATGCATGCACCATGATTATGAACAGTCTTCTGTTTCTTATTTCCTTGCCAGAGCAACCTTTCTTGCAATTGGATGGTGTAAATGCTGTTAATCAACAACTGAAAATCTGGTGGGTTATTGATTGGTTTTGGTGGGATTTTTTTTTTTGACCTCTCAGATATCACAGCTCCCTTTCTTATTTTCTTTTCAAGAAATGCTTGATCCAAAGTTAGATTTCTAAATTCAATACTAAAAAATATCTTTTAGTGAATACTTAGCATCAGTCAGCTGCTATTAATTCTTGCCTGGCAAACAAATCTGGAAAATGCACTTTTGTGATGAATCATGTTAATTAATATTGAAAATTTATTAGATCTCTTTAAATCTTCTTTATGGTGTTTCAGTACGATAAAAATAATAGCAAGAATACCAAAGATCACATTTTTTTAATCAATCCTGATGTCAGTTTTTGGTTTTTGATTTGTGTCTGGTTGCTAATAGCTATTTCATTTCTTCTAGTGAAAACATCTCAATAAACGATAAATTGGATTTTTAACAGATTTTTTTTTTCTGATTTATTTCTTTGTTAAGTAAACTTGTGACACTGTACTTTTTGCATTTTTGATAAAACTACAGTTTAATAACAAATTATTTATTGTTATGGTCTTGATTAGGCTTTTCTTAGAATATTGTATTGGGCTCTGATATTTAGTCTTTTGGGTACAATACCAGTTTGCTTTTACACCTCAATTACTCTTAAAATTAGGTATTCACAGAAGCAATTTTGAGGTTAGCCTTTGCACATATCAATATCAGACATTACAGGAGATCATTTTGGTTTTGGTTTTGTTAACTCTAAAATTCAGGTATTGTCAAGTAAACTTGACAAACTACTGCAGCTCTGTGATGAAAATTCAGAATGTGTTTTTGAAATAAATTTCTAAATATTGAATGTGACATCTATCTATTTTAATCAGATCTCTTCCTTCCCTTAATGTGTTTTCTTTCACTTCAGTTCATGTCAGATCCTATGCAATGGCAATCTGTTTATCTGTGGAAAGTAAGGACAGCAAAACTGACCAAACAAATTCATATTCATTTACTAATGCATATAGTTAAAGAAAGCCTTGTTTCAAATGAATTAAAGTAGAACATTAAATAATGTGTAAATCAGAATATTAAAAGACAAGTGATTTCTCAGCTTACATACTTGATAATTTAAAGAATAACATTAAACACTGTTGGATGCAAAAGAAGTTTTTAAAATGAGAAATATGTTAGAAGTTAACAAAGTATAAAGATTGAAATATGGAATAATATATTGTGACAGTAGGATTTCAGACCTTCTATATGTGTCCATTTTTCAACCAAGCAGTCCAACTGAATTCATTGTTTCTGCTCATGATAGTAAATAATTTCTTCTCAGTAAAAATTTATATATTCATATCACATATTGAAATTAGGTAAACAGAAATAACGAGTATTATATAAATCTTTATGCAATAAATTTTATTTCTAGATTTCATTTTTACTTTACACATATGAGTTTTGAGCAAGATATGCTGTAATTTTATTTTGTATATGATATAAGGCCTATAATACTGATTAGATATTCTGATGTCAGAAACTGCTGCAGAAATGCTTATTGAGACTACATTTAAATAAAGCTACAGAATAACTCAAAGGTGCTTATTACTGCATAATTTTATTTGCAGTTCAAGTCTAAATAGACCAAATTAGAAAAGGTTTTGAATAACACTTTTTTCTTTTTTTTTATGCTACAATTTTCTCCCTTTCAATGAATTTCAATGATGCATGTATTTGTGAATGTCTTTAGAATTTTCTTGGACAAAAGGATAAAAAATAATTTTAAAAACCACCCCACTTAACACTTAGTTTATAAGGTGAAATCCATCCCACCTAACAGTTCAATGTTGTCCTCACCTACTAATGGTGAAGGACCCACTTTCACAATGATTCATCTGAATTAAAATTGTTAAGATAGCTGCCTGTATGAATTATTTCTCTATTGGACAGAGGAACTTAGATGACTACCTTAACCTGCATGATATTAAAAAAAATTACCAAAAAAAACAACTCTCCTCCTCCACAATAAACAAAGAACACCCTTGTTTTTCTCTACTAAATTCCTGTCAAGTTATAAAGAAGTCATATTCTAAGACTGATAAAAAAGAATCATTAATTATTTCAGTTGGTGTTTTGGGGCCAAGATTTATGTCCTGCATAGTATTATCAAAATAGTCTCATTAAGAAGGAAAGAACTGAAACTAGCCTGCTCAAACTAATAGTTTTGTATTGGAAATAGCATAAGAATATTAAACCATAGACTATAGAAAGCTAAGAAAATAACCTTCAGCTTTCTGTCCTGAAAGCTCTTTTTGCATTTTTCATGTTAAATGATAGTTATTCACATGACTTTCAACTCTTACAGAATCTTTAGAATGTTTTTCTTTCTCTAGGTTATTTCTGATTAAGTGAAGGTGATTAGAATCTCTCCCAGTTCTATACAGTTGCATTCATGACCTTCCACAAATCATATTTGTTCATTCCTAGTTCCAAGAGGGTGAAAAGCGTAAATACAATGTGCCTGATTTTGTTGAAAATTCAGAAGCTGTTTCTGTGTAAAAGGATACATTTATATAGAAAATAGAAAAGGTCTATGATTTTTTTTAACATAACTAAACATGTGAAGTTTTATTTAAGACCACAGTATTAATAGACATCGTTTGTGTATTTTGTTACTTAAACATTACGGGTGTCTTTCAAAATTACTATGACATATGGAATGGTTCATGTGGATGATGATAACATCAGTTTACTTTCTTATATTTTATTCAGAATATTAAAATAATTTCCCATTGTTGAATTTTATGATAGCTCTCTGCCCAGTTCTCCAGCCCATCAAGATCCAGGTCATGTTAAATTATAAGATGGACTATTTATTACAGATATTAATTGCTTTAGTGATAGATATGCTTGACTTTCAGGATCTGAAAAGGCTGCATATAGGCCTAATTTGTACTTTTACCTGTGATCATTGTTTATCTTTATTTGGTTGAAAATTTAAAAATATGCAGAGTACAGAATGGGAAGAAATGCATGACTGATCAAGAAAGATGTGTGGGTATGCTTCTAATTGATCATATTGTACTTCACACAGATAGGCTAGCAACCATAAATCGGGCTATTTTTCTGAAGCTTCTGCCTCCACAAACCATTTGCTTGACAACCTTTGAATTTTTTTCTTATTTTCTCTGTATTGATTTTCCAATAGAATTGTCAGTCTAACTGATTAATCTGTGTAGGTATATGGAGCACACTTGTTCTTTTTTTTTTTTTTTTTTTTAGTTTAAATCTCATACAGTCTTGCTTCTTGCCTGAAACAATCAGGAAGCAAGCTAAAAATTACTCTGAAAGGAAGGCACAAATTACCAAAAAAAAATTTGAGTAAACAAAAGCTTCAGAGTAATGGATGTGGAAGGATGCAGGCAAGTAAGTTTCACCTTGCTGCAGCATAGATATAGGGATATTAGGTTACACTACCTTCTGCTGTTAACATTTTCATAAAAGTTACTGAATTTTCCAGGGTTATAAAAATCTATTTGTTCTGAATTTGTGTGTTTATCTAAAAGTATCATATTTTGATCTGTTATTACTGTCTGCTCCTGTCTCCTAAGGACAATGATGAACTTTATGTCAAATCAATTAACTACAATGAGGTCTAAAGAATGTATGAAGCTGCAGCCAGATCTATCTCATGGAATTTTTTTTCTCCCTGAAGTATAATTTTTCTTATAGAATCACAAAATAATTTGAGTTGGAAACGACCCATAAGGATCATTGAGTCCAGTACCCTGCTCTTTGCATGACTACCTAAAATTTATTGTGACTTCACTCTAGGATTGGAAATGAGGTTGAACTCAAGTGAAAGATTACATTTTTCCTGTTCAAACACCAGTGCTATGTTTTCTTAGCTGCTTTGTTCCATAATGTGCTGAGGACACCCACAAGGAAAGGATATGTGGGAGGTTCTCTGCAATCATAGATGTAAGATCAGGAAATGGAAGGCTCCTGTTCCACAGTTTAAGGCTTAAGGATAGACAGTGAACATTTTAATAATCCCATTAGATTCCTAAAACAAAGAAGTTTTCAGTTTTGTAGACCGTCTACAAAACTGAAAACTTTGGTTAAATCCTCACTTTGTTCACAAATTAGTATTCTTACAGAGATGTATTATGAGGTAATAGAAGGTTTGTACTCAGGCTATACAAAGAGATATTGTTTGGGATTCACTGACAGAAAAAGCTTTGAAAGGGGAAAATAAATTTTAATTCTAAATGACTTTCAAACCACTATGTACCAGCATCCATCTAAGAATAAAGATCCTCGTGTCTGGCAAACCTCATTTAAGAGGGTTGCTTACACTTGAAAAACTGTCTTGCATAATAATCTGTTCATGAATTTTCCTTCTTAAACCGCTTGCTCTTTACCCTAATAAACAAATAAGTATTCAAAAATCATAATAGAGTTTTCATCATTCCTTCTACTTACTTTTACAAATACATGCAGAAGCATACACAAACATAAAAATTTTCTTTGTGAAGTCATGCTGTTTTGGTTTAGATTAATTATAATTTTTCTACTTCTTGGTTTGGTTCATCTTTAGTGTTTTTCTGGTACTGAATAAAATGTCACAAATCTATGAAGTCGTAAACTAGACCTCTTTCAAAGTGCGTTATAACATATTAGACTCTATGCACTTCTTTCAGGATGTGTTAGTGGAAATGTATTAACTTTCATTTGAAACATTCTTTTGTTCCTAAAGTGTATAAGAAAACTGTGTCTTTCTTTGCTGATTTCTTTTTTGTGCCAGCTTTTGTACCTCTAGTTCTCATTACCTGCTACTTTGTAAATCTAAATTAAGTCTCTCTAAATGTCAGTGTAGCATTCGCTACAAGGAACACTAAAAAAGAACATAAGAATGTTTTTAGGCTATTTCCACTTTCTATTTCTGATCTAACAATTACTTGATCTCTATGTAAACTAGGACATCTACAGAGAGGGTCATAGATTTTTCAATATAACCATATTCAAATAGCAAACATTACTTTATGATACATGTACTGACTATGTTTATCTTGGTTTGCATATCTTTTGCCTTTGAAAATAACATTTATGCCCAACTTTTACATATTAAAAGAAGTAAAATGTTTTTTCTCATGCTCAAAGTCAGATATATGTTAGGAAATCAGTGTAGACTTACATTTTTGCTAAATCAAATTTAAAATAAAATTACTTAGGCAGATGGCAAATATATCCACTGTTTCATTCGACACTTCATTTTGTTCATCTGTGCTTCAAGTAATACATGCAAGCCACATAATATTCTTCTCAGTGTCTTCTTCAGAAACCTAGCTTTGAAATCCTGCCTTTAAATAAATAGGCAAGACCTGAAGCTCAGCTATCACTGTCAAGGTGGAAATTTATCTGCTCTTTTTCTGCTCAAGTACAAATTCTTTCCAGCCACTTTGCTTGGTTACTTCAGATGGTCAGCAGGAAACTTTGCCACTTGTTGTCTCAGCAGGAGGGCACAGTTTCAGAACAAGCCAGAAGAAAACTGTTTTCTGTTTGTTTTTCTCATGTGTGAAACTAATTAAGTTGACATTAACTATAAATGTGCATTACCATTAAGCATTTTTTAAGGCATTTCTTAGAAACGTCATGTAAAAATGTGTTCTGCCTCGTTGAGACATAATAATATTCCAATGAAAGGAAAAAATAAGACAACGTTTTTTTACGTTATCACCTTCTCACATGAGTGATCTAATTTTTGTTAATAGGACTCTTCAAAACCCCCTGCAATGTGAGTATAGGAAGTCCAATTATGCTCCAAAATCACAAGGGGTAAACAGCAATAGAAGCAGAAGAGTTGGCTACGCATTTCACATGGAAAGGCAATTTACCAACCAAGACATTACTGTCAAGAGACTCTCTCTGAGTGTATGAATAAAGCAAATGAGGCTGCTTCTGATGGCTTCCTCTGTAACAGACTCCTCTCCTGTAGGTGGTTCTGAGTTTACTCTCAGTCAGCTGCTGCTAGGACATTAAGTTTAACTCAATAGGAAAACAAACTATACTGCAGTTCCCTGGGTAGGGAAACAGGGAAAAAGGGAAAGGTGGGTGGAGAGGAAGAAATGGAATCCACAGACAAGATATTTCCCTGACAAAAATGCACATAAGGGTTTTTTTAAATAAATTAGTAAGCCTGACATTATGTATATGACAGTGGCATGAAAGACAGCTAGAAAAGTAATGAGCAAAACTGCTAAAATATGTAATAAACTGTCTCATTAAAGAGTAGATTACAACAGTAAATGACTTCTGTCTTAATGAGTCAGCCCAACAAGAACAGGGATACCCATGTTCCTGTTTCTGTTATGACTCAGGCTGTTTCTCTTTACAGACTCAGGCTGCTTTTATTGAAAATTAAGTACTGGTTGGATACAAGGTAAGGGAGCTACTTGTCTTCATGCTGGTATATCTTTTTTCCCACTTTTATATAATTCTGCAGATGCTGCCAGTTTGAGGCTGTTTTGGGTTGTTTGTTTTGTGGTTTGCTTTTTTTCCCCCCCAGATTTAAGGACTGTCAAAATATGGTCTTGCCAATATGTTGGCACTGTATGTTAGAGGAAATATCTCTGGTGCTTTTAGGAAGCAGGGGGGAAACAGCCATTCCTCTTCCAATCAAAATCTTCATTGTTACATGCAAAAACAAAGATCATGTTTGTAGAATTAAGTAGCATACTGAATTTCAAATGGTGACAAAAATTGTTTTGTTATCAGTTCAATAATATTGATAATTAAATTAGAAAAATATTAGGTACCAACTATTACAACCATTGGCATTTTTTTGCCAATATTAAAATATTTTCAAGTATAGAGTATGCTGTAAACACTGCTTATTCAAAATTCTGTTTATCTTACTGAAAAGTAATTAAAATAATTATTTATAATTAAGTAGTAATAATATATAATATGACTATTAATATTATAATAATTTCAGGTATGTTTTGTTTAAAGGAATAATGTAAAACCCTTTAAAATCTGCAGATTTCTAACCTTATGTATTGTGTCATGTTGTGTCACATCAGCCTGATTGCATTAATTTTCAAATACATGATGTGACACACTGTAACATGATTCACATTTCAGAGGATTTAAGGGCCCCTGCTGTAATTGTGAAAATCATGAAGTTAGAAAAAGATTGTCCATGCTTTAGAAATTTAGAAATCACACAGTAATTGCATATGCATTTTTGAGGAAAAAAGTATTCTTCACATTAGTAAAGAATGTGGCTAGTGAAGCATGGACTCCCTTAACTTTATAACTAATGTATTTCCTAGATCTTTTGGTGACTACTGATACTAAATTTTGACACTAAAATAATATGGTAGTTTAGTTTGACTTTTATAAATCCCAGCTACAAGTTAGGCTACATGAAGCTAAATTTTGTAATTTATAAATGTCAATTACATCAGCAAGATGGCCTGGTATGCAATATATAACCTGTTTTCTTTAAATTGGATATGTATCAATACTCCATTTCTACAACTTCTAATGTATTTTCAGGTTGTAAAAGGTTCAAATAACTGTGAAATAAATTTACTTGCTGTGGATGTCTTGGATGCGTGGCATTAATTAAACATAATGTTCCTGGATATTATAGCAGTTACTCATTTTATAAAAACATAAAACTGCTGCTCAGTATTTAGTAATAAGTTGAAGTAATATACAAATTAATAGATGTTCCAGATACTTTGAAGGGCAAGCAGACATTTTGAAACATGAGTCATATGATCCATCAAACTTTCAGGACCCTATTTCCATGCAACTTGAGGAACTAATTTTCTCAAACAAATGTTAACATCTTGAAATTAGTCTTTGTCCCCTACTGTATTTTTTGATCTGATGAAAACTGCTTTATAATATGTTTCAGCAGAGAAAACAGTAGTAAGTTCAAAAGATTTACTTTATCGCTATAAATGAAAGATCTATGCTTGCACTAGATTTTTATTGATGTAACAATTGCTATTTCAATGAAATAGCCAGTCTCTTTCTTAACCACGTTAGTAAGTATGAGATAAGGATAAAGCACAGAGCAATTTGGGACCCTTTGAGTTGAAATGTGTCATGTGAATGCATTTATACTCATCACAGTACTTATTGCAAAATATTATAGATTGACAAATGTATATAATTTGTCATTTGAATGGGGAAACTACCTGAGATAATACTGAAAACTTCCAATGTCCTTAAGTTCTATCAAAGAGTAAGAATGAAGAAAATCTTACAATGAGCATTGGATGAAAATAATTTGTAATGAAAATAATCTTTATCTGCTGTAAAATGATTTCATGGACAGCTAAGGAAGGAAGGCTATACTCTACTCCCCAATTAATTTCAATTTATAAAGTCAATGCAATGATGACGTCTCATGCATCAACCCCATAAAACCACCACACCTAAGATCATATGAGCTATGGGATTTCTTGTTTATCCATCATCACAGGACATCTTAATAAGTTCCTATTACATCTGAGCAAGGCAATGTAAGGGCATGTGGATATCACCAGTATCCCAGTTAGAGGAAGAGGGGTTGCAGGATGAGGTGGACCTGAAATACAGTTGGGAAGGAGGTGGATTAATTAGAAGAAAAAAAAAGCCAACCAACCAAAAAAACACCCAGCAACCAATAAAAAAACCCAAAAAGTCTAGTTTTCCAGAACTACTAGTTTGAAAATAAAACTTTCATTTGTAAATCCAGCACAGGAATTTGCCATAGACATGAGAAACAGAAAAAATAAGGTATTTCTGCACTGTTTTCAGAATTGGAGTACATTTTCAAATTATAAAGTCCCACTATCAATCATCTTAACACACTGAGCCTTCCTGTAATATACCAGACAAATCCATTATATCTCTGCCTTCTGGTAGTGCTCCTTTGGTTACAAATTGAGGCTCACAAATTCAAGCACCAATTACACTATTATGTGTAATATTTGAAAACATATTCCAAGATATGACACACATGGAAGCAAAATACACTCCAAGATTTTAAAGATAGATGACTGAACATATTATGAGGCAGAGTGAGCTTGCAAAAATATGACAGGTATAGCACGTTGCTATGAAAATTGCAGAAAACCTTGCTTTCTTGCTGCTGCCTTTTAGTATATGCTCTTCGTGTAGATGAATAATGAAGACATGTAATTTAAATAAAATTCTGACTCTTTCCAAAGTCAGAGTGGAACATGTCTCATTGTGTTAAAATCAATGAGGAAAAGCCATTAGCTCTTCACAGGACAGGTCCTAAAATATCCCTAACATTTCAACCTGAGTTTTGATATAAATCTCTCTGAATATGTGGGTGTGTATATTGTGAAGAAAGTTTTCTTTTTATTTTCTTAAAAGACTATCTCAAAAGTTATTGGATGAATTTACCAACTTCATACTTTGTTTCCTCTGAAAACTATAGGCAACTTTTTCTGTCATTATGCATTTTGTAGGCTCATTTAGGAAAAAAAGTATTTTATTCTGTAGAGAAAGATACTTGAAAAGTTAGCAGAAAGAAAACATGTGCCTCATCTGCTTATATATTTCATACATTTTTATAATGTACTGCACTGACCATCCTAGGAAAAGAAACTTTCTAATCTGATTTGCTGCCATTAAATAAGAATTTTGGCAAACTCCTTTTTTTTTTTTTTTTTTTTTAATTTCTCTATGCATGATGTGGTAATCACCTAAAATCTATACCTAAATTTCAGCTTAAATACTGGACCAAATCAAGACCTGAAGTAGAGTCTAGAAGCATTACATGACAGTTCCTAGAAATTTTGATACCAGGTGCAGAATTTAAGCCAGGACTAAAACATATGAGTCTTTCTCTAAGTAGATTTCCCTACATAGATGTCTACTCATTGTGCATGATTAATGTACCAGGATGCAGTATAAAGAGGAAAGACTTCATTCAAATTCCTAGTCAGAGATGCCTAATGACACCTGAGGTGTTGCAGTGTATCTGCAGGGACTCTAAACTGCCTATTCAGAAAGATATGTGTGTTCCATATATCCTGTGCCATAACTTCTAGGTGCAGATGCACAGTTTGGAAACCCAATTGCTTTTATAGTTAAAGAATTTAGTTTCAATGTTAGACAGTGGAGAACATTTTCATCATTTATTTCCAATGCTCTGGACCTTTACTTTCTCTCTCTCATGTGAATACAGGGTTACCCATAGCCAATACTATTGAATGATTAAAGGGCAATTTGAAATATAAAGGAATTGTGTCTGTTTGTTACCAGAAAAAGTCAATCTATCAATATCTTGATACTGTTTTTTCTGTTCATTATCCTTACTGAATCCAGATAATGCTTAGTTTTTTACTATGTCTAGCTTTTTAGAGGTCTAGTTATACTTCATAGTATATGGCACATTTTTTACAGAATTGAATTCTCCTTCAAAAATTACACATTTTTGCCAGATAATTTATAATTAGTCTAGCATCTTACCCTACGTTGCATACCACTATATGATTAAAACATATAAAAGAGAATACATTACTTTATCTTTGCCTCTTTTTATATAATTTTTTTGTATATAGTTTTAAGCCTACACTTGAGGAAAAAGACCAAGAATACATCACATTTTCTTTGCAGAATTCAAAAGCAAGACATTAATAATTGGATGTTTTGACAAAAAGGCAACAAAGCATGAATATTTCATCTTTTCCTTATTTTATAATGTATTCCACTTTTTTGAACAGACAATCAAAATGCTCTCTTTCTTGAGTTTTTGCAAAGTATAAAGGCATTGTGCCTCTGTTATTTTAAAGATTTTCTTTTTTCTACAAAAAAAAATCAGGCTACCACTCAGAAATGTAGAGTGTCTTCCTTGTATCTGTTTTGATCTTATGCTCATGTACAAACCAGATGAAAAAAAAGTCCTGTTTGCAAAATTGTTTTAAAATGAATTACAGCTAATTTTCTAAAATATAGTATATATTATATACTCAGCTGTAAGTGCCTATGTATTGGGTCAAGGAATTTACTTATATACAGATTACTTCTGCCTTTTTATGTAGGATCAGAATCTTAGGCCTTAATATATTTATTACTTTAAAAGTGAAATCCCCTTAATTTACTAATTCTGAAGACTCCGATTGTTCATTATCATGTTTTTACTGACAATAAAGGACAATGGAATCTTCACAATTTAAAACTTTAATTAGAAAACTGTTATAACACAAGTGTAACTTGCTGCTTCATTTAAATTGCAGCCAAGTGATTGTCAATATTTTACACTAGATATTACTTTTCTGAAGGATGATCTGAAACGGGGAAAGAAAGGAAAATGGAGGCAGAGGGACAGAAACAAAAGCAGTGTTTAGTCATTCAGGGACGAGGAGATCAGGCTGTCACCTCAGGTTTGACTGAAGGTAGCAGTTTAAAGGCTGGAGCACAGGAGATGTACTTCTTATGCCACCAAATGGATACACTGATTTTAATGGTAATTTGTTTTCAAGAAGTTTTTTCAGCCAACATCAGTGTCTCTTGCCTTAGGTATATTTATCAGTCCTGCTCCAGACAGCAACATATCTCAGACCCCTTGCTCCATAAACTACTGAAACTTCCATCATTCTTTCTGCTATTTCAACTAATTCTTTCATGTGAACTTGTTTCCCTATTTAAATCAAACCTGATATTCTTTTTCACTGTTGTGCTTTTAGCTACAATTATTTCTTTCAAGTCCAGTCTAGTTTCACTTTGCTTCCCTCTTTTTCCACACCCACACTGTCTGGTTTCCTCATGCTGATGAATATTTGGTGCCCATCCAGACTGATTTAGTTCCCTTTCTCCTCTGCCTTGCGTACTTCAGACAATATTTTTTATTTTTCTCTTTTTGTTCAATCTCAGTTTATTTGGAAATTAGGGGTTGTCAGGAAGTGAGTACACTTCAAAAACAGAGTCATTTCCTATCATTTCTTTGGCTTAACCTCCCATTCTCTTTTGAACAATTCAATTTAGCTCTTGCTAGGGCAGTTTCTGGGTATTTTTCTGGTATTTACTCCTGAAGCTACTTCTAAAAAGAAAAGGTTTTATAGATGAAACTGGACCAGATTCAGTGTCCTCCATTTTATACTGTCTTCCAGAACTATCCCTGAGGACTCCTAACCTTCAAAAAACTACATTTTCTCATACTGTGCCCCAGGATATTCAACTCACACCTACAGTTTCATGCAATAAAAACTCTGTCTTGTTCCAAAAATGCTACTAAAACAAAAAAGTTATCAATGAAGGAGTAATAAAACCTCCTAAAGATGTCTCCCATAATTCATAAGAAAATTTGCTGGATCACCTTACGTGTTCATCTCTTTAAGTTTAAAAAAAAAATAGCGTACAATAATTGAAAAGGGAAATTACTAGCCTTGCTATTGGATGCGTTAGAGTATTATGTTCCTTCCCATGAAAATCTGGCAGTCAGGATCACGGTGCATCCCAAGATCAGCAAACTTTAATTGTTTTCTTGTGAGGATTATTGTAAATATTTACTGGGAAACACTGTTTTATCTGTGACCTAATGTAGATTTGAAAAAGTAATACTGGAGTGCAAGGCTAAGAGCACAATTCATAATACCACTTCTAAGTTCCCCTTTTTCCCACCTTAACAGTAACCAATATAAGGTATAATTTTTAATCTCAAATAATTGAGTGTGGTTTCATTTAAAATCTTGCTTTCTTCTCATCATGCCCCAGGCATGCATGTATTGTCATGTTTCCCTGCATTAATTTGACAATTATATATATACAAGTAGGTACTGGTTAATAGTCTACTTAGTATATTTCACCTTTGTTGATCTAGCTGTTGAATTTTATAAGTGTATTTTAGAATATTTCAGTATTTTAGAAATGCTGATCAAGTCCCATGTTACACATTGAAGTTCAGAACTTTAAAATTTGAGAAGTTTTACAGCCAATTTTGAATACAGTTATCTTCTAGATGTCTGATGTTTAGATTTTGGATTTATTCAGCACATCTGCTTAGTATATCAGAGATACATTTTTGTACTCCTGTGGGCTAAAGTTATTAAAAAAAAATTATAATGTCTTCAAGCTAGGATAGTTGGCTGCAGTCATACCTGTAGTTACATAGTGTGCAAAAATGGGTAGAAAAAAGCATAGAAGAAGTCTATTATACCTTAGGTAATCCTGTTTGGTGTCTGACCCATTAGGAATTATAGGAGCTCACGTGAGATAAGAGTTTCCAATCTTTAACCTGTACTGGGGATCATTGCCCTAAGAAATCAGGGCCCCACAACTGATTTCATGACACCCCCTCCACTTCTTTATTAGAAGGAATCTTGGCAGAATGGGAGACAGGAGTTTTTTGCTTTAACTCTGTCCATGGCAGTTTAAGCTCCAGCTCTTTCCTATAAGCTGAATATCTTTTATCTTGTTATGCTTATATAGCTAGTGTATATGTATTTACATTTTTTCATCTTTGTATAGGGCCTTAACTAAGCACCCTGACTACATGAGATGGCAGATGAAAATATATCTCTGACCTATCCTCTCTGTGCACTATCTCCTAAATGCTAAAGTAATGCCTAATCTGGGTTCTATTATTAAATCCTAGCGATTGCTACTCTACTTTCCACCTGTGTTCCAGCATGATAAATAAAAGGCAGAAACTAGCTGTTTCCTGACCTCTACTGTTCTCTGCATGGTTTATTTGCACTTGTTGACATGGCTTACAAAGGTGGCGACTGCTGGAGAGGTAACCTGCTTAGGATCTGAGCAGCACAGCAAAACAAATTTATATTATTCAAGCAACAGTTCCTCATGCTGATCAAAGAGTAGCTTTAGTAGGCTCTGAAGGGGCTCATCCTTTAATTCTTGCTCACCAGAGACACTATGGCTGTGTCCCAGGTTTCAGGAGCCTTGTAGTGCAGTGTAGCAGACCTGAATGATGGTCCATTATGACTAGTATGTTCCTGTGGGAGGCTTCAAAATTAGATGGTAGTCCAGTTGAGTAACTGAGAAACTTACCAAAAGAAAATACTTCCATAATCTCAGTGGCAATACTCCTATATACTGTGAAGTATTACTCTTTTAGTGATGTTGCTAGACTGGAGAAACAAGAGGATTTAAGTTATAGCCTAAATTGGAAGTAGCAATCCCAAAGAGCTAGAGGATATCCCTTACTCCACAGACACTGACACATATGATAGACTAGGGAGTGAAAAATATTTATCCTCCAAAATTCAAGCAACCTTTTTCTTTGATAACTCAGTTGTTAATCAGGTATTATTTGTCATATTCACCATCCTTTAATGAATCCAAGATATTACAATAGAGGACTTCAAGAAGCAGTTCGACAATGTATCTATTTTCCAAAATGTTTATACAATATATAAAAGATTGTCAAAGAGTTTATTCAAAAGGCATTTGTACTTGGCAGTTTAAACAGAAACCTGTGCATTTGTGGGGTTTGTGTTGTTTTTTTAATGTCAATATATATGTTTTCCTTCTCATTCCATGTATTTCAGGTGAAATTGGCATCTGGTGTTGTCATATTTTCTTTTTCTATTCCAAATTATTTTCTACCAAGCACCAAATTTCAATCTGCCTATGAAAATTCCTACATAACAAACAAAAATTTAAATTTACATCTACTTACAGGTAGATTTCAGCTGTGCTGAATACCTTAAATATTGACACTGTGTTTTATTTACTTCTTATCTGATATAAACATCTTTAGCTCAGCAACTAATTCTATGTCTTGTATTTGAATGCTTCTTAATACCAGATCTGAAGAGTAATTTTATCTTGACACACCTATTTTACAAAAATTCAGTAAATTTGATAGAAAATATGCTTTTAACTTGTGTCTTGTTTTCTAGACACACTGGTTATCAAAAGAGAAATGCTGTAAGAATGCATGTTTTCTTACTGATCCAGATGATTTAATGAAAACACAATTAAAGTTCTATTTGGATAAAGCATTTATTGTCATTTTATGCATGATTGATAAAGCAACATGAGATACTGAATATTTTCCAGGGAATAGAACCAATATAAAAAAGGTAGTTGGATATTGTAAAAAATATTATTGATGTCAAGAGCATAAGATACATTCTCATGCAAAAGAAAATCAGTAAATTTAAAAAGACAAAGAAATATTTCTCTATGACAATCAAAGTACTAAGATATGAACACTATGCTCTACAAATTTTAATACTCACTCTTATAGCTATCTCTCAAAACTATGAATCTGTGTCAGTATTTAACTGATACCTCAGATATAAAATTGGCACTTGACTAATTTTTCCAAGTTGGAAAAATTCCTAAATAAGTCTGCTGGTATGTAACCAACAGTAAATTCTGCTTTTCTTCTATCTTTTTGTCTAGGAGATTTTTTTCTCAGCATTATAGTTTCATTCACACAGAATCCTTTCAAAATTAGTGATGTATGGAAATGGTTTTATTTTAATTAACATATCTTATGTGCCTTAACTTACATTTACATCTCATTTCTGTACTATATGTTGAAATATTGCATGTCTTTTCTGAGGACATTAAATATAATTCAGTCTCCTTTCCTGGAAATTTAAACACAGTTGTCCAGCATCTCTTACTATCTATATTATTTCTTTGCATCAGCCATGGTTTGCACATATTCATGGTATGTTTTCTATGAGAGTCTCAGGAAGTAAAGTGTTAATGGAGTCATCTGATTAAATACTTTTCTTTTTCCTGTTTGGTGGATAATCATGTTTTATACTTTCATATGCAGGTGACTTTGGGGCAACTGTATTTATTACTGAAATAAAAGAACCTTGTTACAAAAAGATGGCTTTTCTCTCTTAGAAAAAGCAATATTATGGAAATCCTGAGAAAATACAAATCAATCTAAACTGAATAGACATGATAGAGAAGAGCAAGGACTGTTTTTATCATTCTCTGCAGACATTCAAATGAAATCAACTTCCAGCTGGTTAAGAGCCCATAACTAACTCTCCCTCTGCTCATTTGACAGCCATTTCGCTGAGAGAGAAAAGCCAGTTGCAGAATATTAATATATTCAGGTACCTGACCACAGAAAATGATGCTTTCATGGGGGAGCAGAAAGCACTATTTACTGGTTTTTTGTTGTTGTGGTGGGTCTTATGTTTTTTTCTGTTTATGGACAAAACTTGTGCATGACATAGTAGATGATTTATTGTTTTATTATCTGTGTCATGGCAAAATTTGGAAAAAAAAAACCTGAATAAGCTCCTAATCATCTATAACATCAAGATCAGCCAAAAAATAAGTATTTATTGCTTTAAACTTCCATCCTGCTTATTCATAAAAAATTTCTTTAAAATATCATTCCAGTGTAAATGCACACAAATTATTATTCTAGGGACAGGAAAAACAGTTGCCAACCCATTTGAATGCCAATAGTGTCAAAGATGAGAGTGAACAGTCAAAATTATTAGCAAATAAATTCAAAGTAATCTTTTAATAAATATATAATAAAAACCCCTCGAGTGCAACCAGTTAAAAAAATAGATGAGAAAATTGTACTTTTATTTGGTTTTTGCAAGCAAAGAATAGTACATTCTCTAAAGATTCACGGTATTATTCAGGGCAGATAACTGAAATCAGCAGATTTCAACTATGCCCAGATGACCAAACAGCACTAGGTCTGTGATGTGACTGCACTTCAAAATACAAACTAAAAATATTCTGCCGTGTCTATATTTAAAAAAAAAAAAAAAATCTGTGGACTTGCTTTCTGGGATTTCATCTCATGACTAGATGTAAATATGGTAGGTAAGATAATGCTTTAAGCTTATGCTACTGTAAGATAAGACATTTAATCAGGAAATTAACCTAAAGAAAGAGGATAAATGACAAATATTTTGAGTAGTTGTTTTTTTCTGAGTATATAGTTACTAAGAAGTGCAGAGTGTTGCCTTGCTAAGACCAGATATTACCCAGTAAATTTTAATATATGAAAATAAGGGAAAATGCTGTAGTGTTAGAAAGCCTGTATTAGTACATGTGCACACTGTAGACTAAATCACGTTAACGTTATCTGCATAGGTTGTAAAAATAATTTAGCAGAAAACAATTCTTTAAGTGTATATTAAGTTAATGTGAGTAGAATTCACAAATAGTATTCTGAAATACATTAGAAAGGATCAAAATAAAAAATGATAGAACAGAAAATATTATGTAAACAGAAATAGATTACAAATTTGTTAGAATAAGGATATGGAAGACTTGAAAATTTTTACATTATGGTAGAATTGGGGTCTTTGAGACAGTGGTAATAATCATGTCGCAACAGCTGAGCATTGCAAGCTAAGAGCCTATTCCCAACTAAATTTTCAGTCAAGTTACTGAGTGACATAACTCTCATTTTCTAAATTCCCTGGCTTTTATTTTTTTTACTGGCACAACAATGAGCATACTTCATAAGCTTAAACATTTTCTACTCATTAAAAACCAAATCCAACTAAAGAAGTTTCAAAATTTTATTTTATTGCATTTACTTTATTGAGTAAAATTAAACAAATAGATAAAATCTTTGGGAAAATTAAAAAAATAATTGTTGCACAGATTTTTCACTTAGAAACATGGTGGGGAAGAAAACTGAGTAAAATTTTTATGTACTGACAATTCCTCTTTTTCTTTATTTCACTAAAGAGAATCCTGTGACAATTTTAAACTGAGAATGCAATAATCAGCATGCAATATTGCAATGAACCCAAATGTTGAAATGGTGTAGCTTGCCATAGAAATATTTTGTAACAATATGATGGAATAACCAGACAGAAATTATTTTAAATAAATATTTGAGCGATGTGACAGTTCAAGGGGTAAAGAAAGACTGGGTTTGCTGAACCATGACACATCCAAACGACTGAAGAAAAAATGACAAGGGAAGTAGAACATCAAACAGCCAGTGTGTCCTCCTGTGTGTGCAAGAGACATAACTGGAAACTAAAGTAAGCTGGATCAGTAGCAGATGAGACACCTCACTTATTAGAGGGGGACGTGAACAACCTGTTAGGCAAAGTGAAGCAAATCAGCAAAGAAAGAAGTCAAACTCACTTCAATGAAGTCTTTTTATTTTGCCAAGAGTTCTTACATCCAACCACTCTGATATTGGTTACATGGAGCCACCAGGGACGGCAGCCATCAGTGATAACTGATTTGAGCTCCCTAGCACTGCAAACTCACAACTACTGTAAGCCTTAATTAATAAGGGTGAGCAGCCTTAAATATGTGGTGATAATCAGCAACAATGTGCAAAAATGAGCAATTAAAAGCAAAACTTTTGTTAATAGAAAATTTTGAATTTAATAAAGCGTTTATTTAATTGGTTTATATTTTAGCTTAAAACTGCCTTAAATTGTCACTTTTCTAAATATTCCCACCACAACAATCTAGATATGTTCTGTCTTTGAGAATTTCCTTAATAAATTCTAACATTGGATTAGTTCCTTAAAATTTGTGCTTATATTAGTAACAAAAGAATGAGAGCTTTCAAAGACAATTGTAGAACTGACTGATAATGATGCAAACTCATCAAAACCATCCATCTTTCATCATCTTTGAAAGACTGAGACAGTCGGGCAAGGTTTCAAGTGACATAAATAAAAAAAAAGAGAAGGTCACACTCACCTTCAAGATGGGCAAGAAAGAGAGACTCAGGGAGGTGCAGACCATACTCAGCTGAAGATTGGAAACCACATCCAGGCACACATAGGACAAGAGGACAACTGAGAGCAGCCATTTACTGAGGGTGGACTGATGCCTCGCCAAAATTATTTCCTTCTCTAATAGGAAGATCAGAGTGGTGAGCTAGGGAAGAGAAGTGACTGCCCTGATGTTATGAAGATCTTTTACATGGTGTCCCATAGCACAACTTCTGGTAGCTGTATTGGAAAAAAATGGTCTGAATACATAGAATGACAAGCTGGGTGAAAAATTGACTAAATTGCTGCGCTGAAAGAACAATTGTCAGCACTTCAAAATCCAGCTTTAGCCAGATATTATACGTCAGCCTGAGTTACTCCTCAGAGTTGCTACTAAGGTCAATATTGTTCAACATCCTCATTAGTGGTGTGCATGATGAGGGAAAATACACTTTCAGCATGTCCCTGGATGGAGGACAGCTTTTACATTGAAGGACTGTCTGCTATTGAAAAGGTTTTCAACTGACTAGAGAAATGGGTGGACGAAAATAACTTCTATTTCAATAGTCCTGTACATTGGACAAAATAACATCATTCAACAGTACAGGCTGGAAGCTGACTGCCAAGACAGGAAAGAGACAAATCATTTTTTTGAGACAACAAGTTAAACACAAGTCAGCAATGTGCTTCTGCAACAATGAAAGGTAAGTGCCTGCTGGGCTGTATTAAGAAGACATTGGGAAAATGTTAGGAAGAAATATCATATGTTTGCTCTGTTTTGAGCATTCCTTAGGTATCTGTTTAGGGCCATTTTAGGAGAAAAAAAATCTGATCTGATGTAGTGTGGTCACCCTCATGTTCTAAAAATGGTCACCCTCATGTTCTAAAAATGATGAATCCCCTATATAAGTTAGAGAAAATACAACCTGTAGAATAGTTTTTCAACAGCTAACTTCAAGGAATGCAGTGTAATGAATGGCTAGGAAAGTCTTTGAATGTATCTAATACTAAGAATTTCCTGAGGTGGAAAGGACCCACAAAGATCATTGAGGCTGACTCCTGGCACTGTACAGGACCATCCCAAAACTCTGTCTGAGCACATTCTCTAGCATCTTCTTGAACTCTGCCAGGCTTGGTGCTGTGACCACTTTCCTGGGGAGCTTGTTCCAGCGCCCTCTAGTTGAAGAACCTTTCCCTAACATCCAGGCTAAATCTCCCCTGACACAACTTCAGGCCATTCCCTCAGGTCCTGTCACTGGTGAGCACAGAGAAAAGATCAGTGTCTGCCCCTCTGCTTCACCTCATGAGGAAGCTGTAGGTGAGGTCTCCCCTTGATCTCTCATTTTATCTAGGCTTTACAAGCCAAGTGACTTCAGGTACTCCTTGTAAGGCTTCCTCTCTAGAACCTTCACCATTGTCATCTCCTTTGGACACACCCTAATAGCTTTATATTGTTCTTACAATTTGATGCCCAAAACTCTACAGAGGATTCAAAGTGAGGCTGCACCAGTGCAGAGCAGAGCAGGACAATCACCTCCATCTATGGCTGTGCCTGATGTCCCCCAGGACACAGCTGGCCCTTTTTGCTTCCCGGGCACTGCTGACTCATATTGAGCTTGCCATTGATGGTGACCCTCAGGTCACTCTCTGTGGCACAGCTCTTCAGTCCCTCCTTCCCCGGGCTGTAGGTATATCCAGGATTGACCCATCCCAGATTCAGAATCCAGTACTTGCCCTTGTTAAACTTTACATGGTTAGTGATTGTCCAGACCTCTAATCATAAACAATAAACGTCTAAGTTGTTTTCCTCTTAGGAAGACAAGAGCTACTCATTTCGTTAGGCAGAAGTGGCTCTTGGTAGATAAACTGAAGTAACTTGTTATTCAGATAGGAGTAAGGTTAAATCGCTAAAAGAACTACTTGGAAAAACAGCCACATTAGCAGATGGAATTTCAGTGCTCCTTGGATTTACCATTTAAAAAGAAGTCTGTGTCTTGAAGCAGAAGGAATTCAGGAGGCTATCCCTGGGTTGTCAAGGTCAGTGCACAGCAGAACATGAAGACAGCATCACAAGGGAGTGCAATACTATTGTCATTATAATTACATTTGGAGTTTTTTTCCAGTCTTTTTTCACCTATAGATAGATATAGTAGGTGCAGTTTTGGCCCAAATCTAGAAGATTAATTCACAAATGTAGATAGGTAGCAGGATGCTGTAAGTACTACACTACCCATCTGGAATCCTTGCAAGTTCTGTTTTTATGCTTTAGAATTTGCTTTTTTCAGATTAGACATTTATATAGACATTAAATTTGCCACTGAGATATGGGAGAGCAAATATATGATATCAGTCACACAGAAATTAACTGATTGCTTTTAATTATACTGTAATAAGATGCCACTGCTTCAAGGGTTTAACACAGGGGTGAATTTTTATTACAAAATTCTGTAAAAAAATTAATGGAACAGTGAAAAGCCTTAGCTGATATCTCAAATACGGTGCATCAGCTCCTTTTTATGACTGTTCATTTATGGTTCTATTGTAAAGAAAAAAATTGCTCATGCTTGATGAATTGCTCAGTGACAAAAAATAAGTTGTGCTAAGTATTGTTCAAGCATACCCATCTCCCCAATAATGCCCTTTGACTAGCTTTGTTTGATTGTTTACATTCCACAAAGCCTCCTCTCACTTACCAATTTTGCAGCTCAGATGCAGTCCTTCTCACTGAACAGAAACCCTGGATATAACAGTGATTATGCCCTCAGGTATTCTTGTCATGCCACGCTTGCTGCACAGTCTATAGAACAATTGCTGCAAAGAGAATGGGACACTAATGGCTTTATGAGTGCACAAATATACATATGCTTGCAAAATCTTCCCTCCTTGCTTGAAACAGAGCGTAGCTTGCCTGAATATTGTCTGCTTTACTTCCACATGATATTTCAATATCTGAAAATATTTTAGTCTTAGAAGATTTATATTTAAGCAAACTAACTACTGTCAAGTAAATCTATTTTAAAAAACTCATAAAACAGAGCAAAACCTCTGATAGTCTATAGAGTTTTATAGAGTCTCTATACCTGAGACCAGTACATTTTTCTCTTTTGGACTAAAATTTTGTCTAGACTTTTTGAACGCTGGGGACACTATAGCTTTAGTCTCTTTAAAGAGGAAATAATGTTTGTCAACAACAGCAAATACCATTTCTGATTTTTGACTACATCACATCTTTTATATTTATCAATGTAGTTGTGAATGGGGTTCTATGATTTTGATTTTAAGAACTCTTTAAAATGGTCTTTTGTACCAAATATGACATATAAATAATAGGATCCTGAGTTTACATAAGTCTTTATGCTTGTGGAATGGGATGTAGTACTTCTATTGTATGTTTAATGTCATATTATATAAGCAGATAATGTGACTGTCCCTTTTAACCTTGAAGACTGAAACCAAGCAGCACTAATCAAGACAGAAATGCATTCAGTGCTTATTGCACACCCCTGATTATGTTAGCAGCTGAAATGGCTTTGGGGAAAAAAAAAACCCTAAACCAGTAACTTTTAATAGCTTAAAGAAAGAAAAAAATATATCTATATCTTAAAGAAGGAAAAAAAAGTAGAAATTTAGCATATGAAAGTGGATCACTAAGTTAGCTGCCTGGTCTTTGCTTGCAAAATTAAGCCTTTATTCTGCTGCTGGAAATTACAAATATTTAACTGCCCCTGACAAGACAAAGGCACATAGTATGAACCAAGATTTGTTACTGTGAATGCATAAATCTTTACCTGAAGTGTTTTTATATCAATAATTGATTTTCTGTATGTAATGATACAGAGTTTGGATCTCATTAACACATTGGGACATAATTATCAAATGTTCTTTGATATAATAACTAGCCTAGCAGGTAACAGTGAAACAGTGAAATAATTATGCATTTATTTTAAAAAGTTTTGCAAGTGTCTAAGATGGCATTCTTTAAATTAAAGCAGAGAATTATAACGAGATTAAATTTTCAGGGATAGCTAAAACTGATATTGAAAATATCACTGAATGAATAGATGCCGAGTCTTTGATTGGTTAGTATGTGAGGTTTCTGGTCTGGTCACAGCTTTGTTCAATACTTTTACTGAGTTAACCAGTAGAATACAAAGCATAGTCTAAAATTTGCTGACAACAGCAACAAATCTGACTAAGACAAATTAGATTGGTTTCAAACAGATTAGATGATTGGATTTTAAAGCCTGCAAAATAAAGATGCTTTAACGTCAGCAAGAATAACAGTGCATAGCAGTTGTACAGTGTTACAGTTCAGTTCTACAAAATTCACTAAAAAAAATACAGACTACAGTTAAGTGACATTACTGCTTAAAAGATGGAGGTTCACAGAAGTCCATAAGTTAACCATTGGTGATGGGCAAAAGATGATTCTCTGTATGAAAAAGGAAAATGTCATCTGGGAAGCAATATGATTTTTCTGTCCTAAGTTTCAGTCTTATCTTGACCCACTCAGAAAGAAAAGTATAGTCAAAGTTGAAGATAGCAAGCAAAAATAGCATGAAAAGTTGAAATCATAGCTAAGGAGGAAAGGTCAGAGACAATGGTTTTGTTTTATTTAAGAGACAAAAAGACTGCCATGAAAAGAATAAAAACCAGATGTCCTCATTCTGTTTGCAAAAGAAGAGGTTTATGTTAAATAAAAAGAGATTTTTTCCTTTTAATGAAAGTAGTGAACTGTGATTATAGACTGCATATTGAAGAACTGAATAGATATTTATCTGTGACTATATTTAAAGTCAAGTAATGTTTCATCCTTCTTCAGTAAAGGAGAACTGAGTGACCTTTTACAATAACATGCAGCCTACTACTTACATTACTTTTTTATTATACATTAATAAAGAATTGGAAAAAATTCAAATGTATTGAGCTATGAAATATGCCAATTTTATTGATATACACCTTAATTACATTATAAGATATAAATATATAAATAGCGTATACATCATAATTTACCTAGATATCAAGAAGAAAAGGAAGGCAAATTTTCACTCCTTTACTTCTGTTGCAAATCTTCATGGATCAATATTTCAATATCATTGATGAAATATGGACATCTAATGTATTTCACTCACCAAATACTGTCAAAGACAGTACAGAGCTATTGCAGCTGTTAATTAAATATATTTCTAAAAAAAACAGAGCAGGATAATGAGAAGCAGAATAAGACCTTAAAAATACCTGCCCCTATCCCTCCCTCTTTCCCAGCTCTGCCTCCTCCCTGCAGTGGGGATGGGGGTTATTGTCAATTCATCACAATTTGTTTCTGCTGCTTCTTGGGGAGAAAAATCCTTCCCTTGTACCAGCGTGGGAGCCCTGCCATGCAAGACAGTTTTCCATTAACTTCTCCAATCTGAGTCTATCCCACAAGCAACAGTCCTTCCCAAAAAGCTGCAATGTGGGCCACAGGGTGGACTCCCTCAAGGACAGGCTGCTCCAGTGTGGGTGCCCCATAGGGTCCTAGCAGAAAACCTCTTCCAGCATGGGCTCTTCTCTCCACAGGTCTGCAGGTCCCTGCCAGCAGTTTGCTCCAGCGCAGGGAGTTCCCATGGGTTCGCAGCCTCCTCTCAGGCATCCACCTGATCCATCATGGGTCCCCTCCATGGGCTGTGGGTGGTTCCCTGCATCCCTCCGTGGGCTGCAGGGGCACAGCTGCCTCATCATGGTCTTTACCATGCGTCACAGGGGAATCTCAGCTCCAGCGCCTGGAGGGTCTCCTCCCTCTCCTTCTCCAATGACCTTGGTGTCTGCAGAATTGCTCATGTTCTCCCCCTGCTTTTGTTTAGCTGTAATTACGACTACGCAATAACCTTTTTCTCTTCTTATTAAATATATTATTACAGAGGCACTACTATCATTCCTGAAAGGTCAGCAGCATGTCCATTTTGGAGCTGGCTGACACTGTCTCTGCTGGACATGGTGGAAGCTTCTACTACCCTCTCACAGAAGCCTCCCCTGTAGCCCCCTGCTACCAAAACCTGGCCATAAAGCCCAGTACAACTTTTGGGAAAAAAATTAAATTCATGGAGGTAGAGTAGAGAAATCATAGCTAATGCTGATTTATAAAAAATTCTGATGAGTGAGAAAAGAGTTTGAGTGCTGACACAACAGAGCTACACTGAGCATAATACAGTTTAACTGATATTCAGCAAAAAATATAATTGTGTTTGTTTTAAAAGCAATCTTAAAAGTATATATAAACCCATAACTATTCTATAACTATAGATGAAATCTTTTCCTCCTAAAATATATTTCCTATATGATACTGCTGACATGAATTTTTTTTTAAATATTTCTATATGAAAAAATAGCGGAGATAACTGAATTCTTTAAATTTAAAACTAACTTTTTACCAAATTTGTGTAGCCAGTTCAATGACTTGTTTTGTGAATATTTTTTGTATATTTCATTGATCATTGTGTTTAAAAATGTATAATTTATTTAAAACAACCTCTAAATGCTAGGAGATAAAGAAGTGGGAAGTACACTACAGAAATTAGCAGAATTTGGATTGGCGTCTGTATTGGATAGATATTGGATATCCATGGAGTGGCTTCCATGGATTGTCTATATTTTCTGAACATTTGCAAAAACTTACAGGTGCATTCCTAGCCTAGACAGAAAATCCATCTTGTTTTTCAAACATGTTAAACACATCCCAGTAAACAAGCAATATAAAAATATATAGCTTCATAGAGAACAATAGTATTTTGGACCTGCAAGCAACTTTTCCCCTGTCTGATGTCGCTACTATTTAGCCACCTGAGGTTAGCATTTATTGATTCTGCTTTTACTTTGATTGGATCTTACCTACTTCAGTGCTTCAGTAAATTGAAACCTTCTCCAGTTCATGGAAGAAATCTGAGAGCAGGGCAGTGAGAAAATGTACACTGACCTCAATTTGTTTCAGATGGTATTGGTAAAAACATTGTCATCAGGTTGCAGAAATGACCTCAGCTAGCAAGAGATAAAAATAAAACCTCATATTCTCAACAACCTTTAACAGAAGGAGATTTAGTTATTCCCAAAGTACAAATCGTAGCACTATTTTTCTATATTCTGTAAATATGAGAATCTCTATTATCCTAATGAGTTTAAAGGTCAGCATCCAAATTCATTCCCTGTTGAATAAATTGGCCTTGTGTGGTGTAAGATTTGTTTCATATCTAGTGATATTATGCATATTATATATGTTTCTGTTTATATGTACTTACATAAGTACTACATAGATATTATAATATGATTAATATAATATAATATATTATAGTATAATATAATATGATATCTATAGTGTAATAAAATACTTATAAGAGCCAAATCCTCATGCCATGAATCTATGAATATAATATGAACAAAGAGAAAGTTGTGAAGTGAATCTTCTCAATTCAAAAGTTAGAAGGTGTCTCTCTTCAGTGATACCTGTTTTTCATTTTTCCTGATGTAAATTCCCATTACACTTAATATGGTTTTATACAAGTGTTTAAATTTAATCACTTTTTCCCTTCAATTAATGTTTATGCTTGCAAAAAACCTCTGCCACTGAAAAGGAGTTACCATTTTCCTCTACTTCTTCATACATCACATGTAAACAAAAAGATGTTTTTTCTGTTTGCTAAGGCTAACTCAATCTGTGTTGAGTTAGCCTTAGCAAACAGCTGAATCCACACCTAGCTGCTCACTCACTTTCCCTCCCTAGTGGGATGGGAGAGAAAATGGGATGAGAAAGCTCACGGTTCAAGATAAAAATGAGGAGATGAGTTACCATCACAGACAACAGAGACTGAACTTGTAAAAAAATAATTTATTTGCAATAAGAATAAAAATTAATTACCGATTTGGGTAGTAAAAAGACATGGACAGACTTTACAACAGCTTTCCTTCTGTCACTTTCCTGGATCAGATTAAGTCCCTGCACAGGCTGAGGATATGGGGTTATGGTCAGTAATTATGGGGGGTTCTTTCCTGATCCTTTCTTCTCACGCTTCCCTGGTGCTCCGGCATGGGGCTCTCAAGGAATGCAGTTCTCTCAGTAATATCCATCTACTCTGATAAGGATCCTTCACAGGTTGCAGCTATTCCCTGCTCCTACATCATAGAGCATCAGACAGTTATTTTAGGCCTGGACTCATTTCTGGTTTCTAAATTTCTATACCTCTGTTGCAAGTAAATATATAAAAGAAAAGGTAGCTCAAAGAGGTAAAGTTCAAGGAAACAAAAGTGTCCAGGTTTCTTAGAAGTGCATTGTTAAGTTTCAGCAGCAACTACAGAATCCTCTGATGAAGAACTTCTTGAAACCGTATCAGTAAAATTTATTCAGCATGAATTTGAAACACTGAGTATTCTAGAAACTTTTTATGATAAAAATTTTAGCTCAGCACATGTCACCATTGGAAGGGAAGTTATAGATATTGCTACAGATGGAGGATAGTGAATGTAAATTCATTCACAGGAAATCATTCACACGAATTCAAGTGAATTCACATACATATGAAGCAAAATCTGCTACAACCCAGTCTGCTTGTTTGCTTGCTTTTTTCCCAGAAATCAGATATCAACTGTGTAAATAAATAAAGTCCCACCCTTATCAATGCTCCATAAGAAGCAGGAGCTTTTTTGTTTGGCTAGAGTTTATTTGTAGGAATCAAAATTTTTGTCTTTTAGTCCACCTTTTTCAAAAAACCCATATATGTATATGGCAGAGATTACCACCGAATTCATAAAGGCTTGTGCTGTACACTTTAGTACTCTAATTACCCAGCCTTCACAAACAAAAGGGAAAACACCTCCTCATTCTCCATTTCAGATTGTTCTATCAGTCTTCACAAATGAATTATCAACCCAAAGAGGGTTAAGGTTGCATCTCTGTGCTGAGTTACACTACTGGTCAAATTCATAATACCAGAAACTCTGATTTGGCCACCAAAGTACAAGAAGCAGTTAAAAAGCAAGTATTTCAAATCTAAGAACATTACTCGTCTTTAAAAATTACTTTAGTTTTTCTAAAATATTTTAATACAGTACAAAGTTTGTGTTGGTTTGTTATTGTTTTCAATTTGACCTTCAATGTCACATGGTGGTATGTCAAATGAAGCAATTCTGATCATGTGAAATTGGATCATGTCTCACATATATCAACAGGATTGATTAAACCTGACAAGATATATCAAAATGTGACACATATGCCTTAAAAACAGACATAATGTTGTCTTCTGAAAACAATAGTGTTTTTTAATAATTTCTGAAAGATATATTTTCCTTTGGGAATAAAAACCCTTACATACCAACAAGGCAAACATTTTCACTGGAACTTGGACATCATAATTAAAGAGGCCAGAGAGAAATAGATGCTTTTGCTCCCTTTCAGGAAATTCATTGGTAAGTAATCATTATTATTTTCCAACCTAATTCCCATTTAAGATAAAATTTTTAAATAACATTTTGTTATAAAAAAAGTAAAAAGGAGAATAATTAGATGCAGAAGTAGTCATGAGACAGGAAACACACTGTGTCTCTTTGAGTACTGTCCTAGACATTAATCTTTCATTGCTGTATCACCTAGCAACATGCTAATGGGCTTCTCATGGTCCAGATGCAGTCCAGTAGACTCATGGTAATTCACAAAATTTATAAAAATGTTCCTACTGGAGATGAGGAAGCAAATTTCTGCTTAACAAAGAAGAAAAGGTATTGCATTCAAAGTTAATATAAGAAAAATCAGAAAGATTTTTATATTGTAAATTTTTATAGAAAATACTATGAGTTCATTTTACCATATTAATTTCAACTGAGTTATGAGTTAGCCATAAAAATCCAAGAGAAAATTTAGGAAATAATGTATTTCAATAAAACAGAATCTGGATTCAAAATACTTAAATACTTCATTCTCCTTTAGGATTTATTCACACGCTCCCTTTCCCCTCCCCTCCCCACCTTTTTCTTTTACCTGAGTGGCCCTCTGTAATCCAGAATGACAGCAGCTCACAGTAAAACTAGACATAAGCAAGGTACTTGTTTACTAGCAATGCAAAAACAGTAAACATTGTTTCCCTGAACCCAAAAGAAATAAATCAGCTGATGATTTCATGCTTATTCTTCATTTAACCCAGACAGTCTTTCAGCAAAGACTTTCCTAGTGGTCATTTTAGCAGCCTGTATGTGTGGCCCAGCAGCTTTGTCTGTCTCTTTCCACTGTGCATCTTGTATTTTTAATGCGTACACATAAGCACATGAGGAGCTGTTCATTTATATGTTTGGCTTGCAAACCCTTCTTATTTTGCAGTGTGATGCCACACGTGCATCATGGGGCTCTTTCATTCCTCTTAAATGAAGGCAATGGTTAAACCTCCAGCTTCAGTGACACCAAACCAGACTGGCAACATAGAGCAGTGTCTGGTAAAACACAAAGCACAAAGCAACTTCATACTGTTCTCATTATATATTTGTGTCAAGTCCTTTATTTCTGTGGAAGTCTGAAAAGACATCAATATAAATTCAATTCACATTAAAGCTTTTAATGGTAATCTATCAAGAATAAAGATTCATGTGATTTGCTGTATGAATATTTTTATTTATACAGTTAGAGATTTCAGACCTCAAAAGAGCTACAGTCCTGAAGTCCTGTTCTATTTTCATGTGCTACCTTTCCTTCATGCAGCAATTAGCAGATATGTAGATGATTTTGAAATGGGTTGTCTGCTGACAGAAATTACAATCCAAAGAGGCAGTGGTTAGATTTGGCAGGAGTGTTGTATTTGACACTGGGTAAAGAGAAAAAACAGGAAGAGAAAAAAATGTTATTGAAGGCTGAGGAAAACAGAGCTTTTCTGTCAAGTTTTTTTTTCATCTCTAAGTATCTACCCTAGAGCATTTTACTCTTCCTGTACTTCACTATTTCAGTTGCTTATCTTTCACAGTACAGATATTTAACTCATAGAAAGCTAACAGCCAAACAGTTATTTTTAAACATTAGTTCCCAGTGTTGTTAGCTATTTTTGTAAGTATTTGAGACGTATCAGCACAAATGAAGACTGACCTTAGTGCTGACCTTAGTCGTAGTTCTTCCACTCCACAGCTAAAGAGACAAATGAGGAAGTGGACAAGTTGGAAAACATAAAGCAATTCTGCATGCAGGTGCCTATTTTTCGGCAGTGGGCTTTTTTAGGACAGTCTCTGTGACATAGCCAGCCTCAACTGACTCCAGCCAACTCATCTTTCCAAACTTCCTGTAGATAAAGATATTAAAAATGGGATTTTTTCACCTTCCAGCAGGAGTTCAAAACCACTATTTGAGGACTTAAGGATGAAAAACAAGTGATAGACTAAGACAAGAATATCTCTACAGAAATACCTGATACCTCAGAGAGCAAAAAGCAGCCAAAATGGGGAGGGAGTTCATGTAGTCAGAGGGTTAGAGAAAATCAGATGGGCTACAACAGATAAGAGCATAGTAAAAAGATTAGTCCAATTACTAAATGAGAAAAGGATGAAATTAATGAAGGTTTTAAATTGCTGAATTACTTTAAGTCAACTTGTCAGTAAGATACAAAATAGTCAATAACAGTTTTGGCAATTAGAAAGTAATGAAGACCTTGTAAAGTCATCTATTGAAAAAAAATAAAGCCAGAAAACGACAACACAAATAATTGAAATGCATGCAAATGAACTAGTCAGATAAAGGTTTCATTCAGTAATAATACCATGTACCTACTTCTAAACAAGTGAATGCTTTCATGGACTACAACAGCATAACAATACTTGTGTGATTAAACTAAGCAGTCATCTAATTACCTGCTGAATTACAGCTTATATAAGGTCATAACAAGACTTCCTGGCTTACAACGCACCTATATGAGCTTCTGGAAATATATTTATTGGTTTTACCTCTCATCTAGTTCAAACTGAGTTGCACACCACATGCACAGGATCCACAGATCCAGAACAGAAGTTGCAACATGGATGACTGACTCTATAATTTTGGATTCAGGTCTCTGTGTCTGAGATTTAGTTTCTTGCTCTGTGTAAGTATCTTATAATAAAAATTTGTGGATCAAAAACATCAAGGATGGTGCTGATGATTCCATCCTCCTTAGGTGAAAGATGCCTGCATGTCTGATTGCAGCTCTATCAAGTCTCATTCTGGCATCTAACAGTCGTATTCTGAGTTTGCAGTGTCTCTACAGTGGCTCACAGTTCTGGTCAGGGGCAGAATGTGAATTAGTGTCAGAAGGTGAGCAATTAGTGAACGTTTGTAGGATGATGAAACTGTTATTTCAAATCAAATTAGAATGAGGGACGTCCCATGAATTTGTTTACTTCTGGGTTGAGTATCCTAACCACTGAAGTATTATATAATAAGCAAGGCTGACACTGCATCACAGAATTCAATTGAATTAGTCAGGTTTACATCATACCTGATAAATCAACCTTTTTAGGATGATTAAATTTCCAAAAGTCTGTTTCATGCCTTGCAAATGTCCTTAGGTAAATATAGGTCCTTATTTGCCAGTTATGAGCATTCATAATACCAAATAATGTAAAGTTTTCCAAACACTTTTGCTCTTATGCTGGTATTTCAGACCTTGCAATACATCCAAATTCTAATCTTGGAGAACTTTTATGTTTCTAAGATTTTTTTTTTCTCTCTTTCCCTGATGCTAAAAGTCATTCTAATGCTATAGAGAGCAGTTTAACAATTAATCCCAGTTGCTGCATTTGGACATACTTTGTAATGAACTAATTAGAATGCAGCTGTAGCATGACTTTTGGAGAGAGATCTAAATGACATCTTTTACATAACATTATTAACTGCTAATACATACAGATGACTTTTTTCTTAAAAGAACTTCATACTTTTATGCTCAAATGGTTGATAATGTGAAAAAAATACAGTTTTATGTATAACTAACCTTTTAATCATCTTCATGCTTATTTCACAGGCTTGCTATCTGTATGTTTTCCACAAACAGTATTACATATGGGACTACAGATATTGATCATCATGCCAAATCATATTCTTGAAAGAGAAACAAACAGGCTTTTAAGAGATGAACACCCTTTAAGTACCTTCCATGTCATCCTATTTGGCAGGACCAGACTCAATGGAGAATTGTTGTTTTTCTTTACTCTTAAATCTTTTCCTAGTTGTAGTCTTTGTTTCACCTTGAGGGGAAATTGCTTGTTCCTGCTAGAATAATTTTCTTTACACTTGAGGACCAGATATCTTTATAAGGGATTAATCCTCAAACCCCTGTGGGCTGAGTACATGTAAATGCATCGCTCTATTAGTCATACCTGACAAATCTGAAGAAAAAAAGCAATCCTTGTAAGGCTTTTATGGAAGCACTAGGTTATAACTTGTACAGCAGCAAGGGAATCAGCAGGAAACACCAAATACTCAATAGTTCCTCTTCCCTAGGGTGTCTTCCTCAGAAAAGTGGCAGAGTTAATCCCCTTCTGACTTTGTCTCAAAGAACTGATTCTTTTGGAACAGAACAGGAAAAGAGGGATCTCCAGATGCTATCTATGAAATCATACCTAAGGCCTAGAATTGCCCTTAACTTCCATGGCACTATTTTACATTTTTTGTTGGCAGCATCTCAGACTTGACATAATTTATTTTCCCTGAACTATGCTAAATATTCATAAGACTTGGTACTCCATCCTTCCCTATAGCATACTTTGAGGAAACATAGCTGGAGACAGAACACATATAAATGTTATCAATGATGCTTTATGTCATTTTTTGTTCATGTCTGCAGTGGTTAGAAGGCTTTGTTGTCTTCTTACTGCGAGAGTAAGCAGCAATAATTTTCAAATAAGGCAAAGAGAAATTATTAGATGTTAGCTGAAAAAGGGCAGTAAGCATTATTAGGCAATTTTCTTGAAAGTAGACAAGTGATAATTACATATCAGAATTATCTTTTTTTTTTTACGTGTGTATGATTACCATTGAAATATTTCTGAGATATGCATATCTTTCCCAGTCCCAGACTTAAAAAGGAGAAGGATGACAGATTATTTTTCTGTTCAAATACAAATTTATAAAAAACTCTTGAATCTTCTGATGAAAAAAAGATAAGCTTTGAACTCCTTACACCTTTGCATGCCATAAATGTTTCTTATAGTCTTTGTTCTTACACTAGTTGGTCTAATATATGCAAGTTATCTCTCTAGGAATTGGCAAATTAGGATAAATTGTTGGCAATTGTTAAATTATTCTTGTCCAACATGATTCATCCCTCCTGAAAAGCATAGGCATTTCAAATATGCTTTATAGTTCATGTTTTCTGACAAATAAGGATGAATGCTTGAGACTTGTGCACCAGAACAGCACCTTCTGATAGCCAACAGCTAGTGTTTGTATCAAAATGAGGGTAATACTTCTGCTATAGTTTTTTAGACCAGGAAAAGACCTTAGGTGTGTGACAAATCTCTCTTTCCCTGAAATTTCAATCGGTTGTGAAACCATTTTCACTTGGATTCACTGATGACTACTTACCATTAAATGTAGCTGTTTTTAAAGAACCATAACATAATTCCCGCAGCAGTTGTTTTATCTAATTGTTAACTAAAAATTTAACTGTTGATATCTATGGAAAAGGTTGTGCACAAAGTGCTATTGGCCCACTGAATTGTGTTTAGCAAGGCCTTTGACATATTCTCTTTAAAGCCAAATTGACAAGAGATGGACCGAATAAGGTGAGTGGAAAATTAGCTTGTCTGTCAGGCTGAATTAGTAGTGACCAGTAGCACAAAATCCTGCTGGCAGTCAGTAATGACATCCCACAAGGATCTATACTGAGGCCAATAGAGTTTATAAATTCATTAATGATCTGAGTGATGCAATAGAGTGGGTAGAGTACATCCTCCATGAATCTTAAGTTAAAAAATTCAGAGTAGAAATTGGTGAACTGAACAATGGGGCTGCAGTGTGAAGGGACATCAATAAGCTGGAAAATTGAGCTGAAAAAACTTCATGAACTCCAGTAAAGGTAAATACAAATTTCTCTTCCAGAAAAAAATCTTTGCTATCCTGTTGGGCAAACAACTGCAACCAGCAATGGATTGCAGCACAAGAAGAACATTGACATGTTGTACAGAGTAAGCGCAGAAGAGGGACACAGAGATAAGAAGGATGGAGCGCCTCTACTGTGCAGAAAGATTTTGAGAAATGGGTTTGTTCAGCCTGGAAAAGAGAAAGATTTGAGGTGACCTAATTGCAGCCTTCTGTAGAGGATCAGACTAAAGCATGTTTTGTGTCAAACATTCTTGCTGTTATGACGGGAAGTTAGAGGAGAAGGTCTCACAGAGTGGGTCTGTGTTGTTCCAAGCCAACTTCCTGCTCCATCTTGAGACTCACACTCAGACCCCGGTCACTGTGCCCCCTCTTCTCACTTCCTGGGGAAAAACCAGCCGTGCATATGTAAACAAAACAGTGTAAAAAGTCTAGTGGCATGCAGCAGGTGAACTATATAGGAGAGTGGAATGGGCCCCCTCCCTCTCCTTTCTCTGGCTCTCTTTCACTTCTATTTCTTCTCTCTTTCTCTTCTGCTTTCTTTGTCTTGAAACTCCAGCTCCAGACCATCCACATGGCAGGGCCAATGCAGGATCTAAGGACTGGTGATACTTTCTTTCTGCCCTTGTTTTGCCTGAGTAAAGCACAGTGTGAGAGACTGGAAGGATTTCTGGTTCCAAACATTTCAAGGGGGTGTGTGTGGTAGAAGGGACAGGTCAGGCCTTGCTCTGCTGAGGTGATGCCCTCCTCTGCACACCCCACTCCCCCTGGACCTGTATCCCACCCTGCAGTGGTGCCAATCTCTGGGACAACAGAGGCAATGCTCCACACCTGCCTCTGGAGCCCCTAACCCAGTTCCTGAGCAGCCACCAGACAGGAAGTCTCACCTGGGAGAAGGGCTCAGGAAAGCCAAAGGGTCTTTAAACTGAAGCATGAGGCAAGCATATATCATGACCCTGCCTTTCCTTGGATGTTGTATCAGCTGAGGCACTACTGGAACTACTGGAATGAGTGGTAGCTAAATTTATCCCTTTCTGTTTCTTTTCTGTCTTTCTTTCTTATACTAATTCTCTCTTCCTGAAGTTTTGAGTAACTTAAAATCAGATGGATTTGGAGTTTTCCTGAGTGGAATGGTCTAAATTAATGCTTTATGAAGTGTTTTATGTAGGTTGAATGCTGCTCCAAACCTTTGCCAAAGTTCTCTGATTTTCTGAAGTTGCCAGTAAAATTTGGGGCTGCACTTGGAATATTCCATCAGGTTTTGGGCTCAGAGAGACTGGATATATGGAAACAAGTCCATCAAGGGACACATACAAAGCTGAAAGAAAGCTGGAATTTGACGTATCAGGAGGAGCAGAATAGCTGAGCCTGTTCAAGGGTGAGAAGAATGAGCCAAGGAGACTCTGCTGTCTACAATGGCAGAGCAAAAGACAAAGCCAGGAGCTTTGTAAACTGTGAGCAGGGGTAAATGATGAGTTGTAATATGAGTTGCAATATGCAACTTTTCAATGCAGCATAAGGAAATTAAACTGTTTCATGAGGATAGTCAAACACTGGAAGAGGTTGCCTGTGTAGTCTCCATCATTGTAGAGATTCAAAGTACCCTGGTCTGAGCAGATATTACCTCTGGAGGTGCTTTCCAAGCTACATTGTTCTATGTACATGAATAATTGACAGAAAAATCTGCCAGTGAAAAACAGCAGACTGCTGTTCAGAAAAGACCAAATAGGGCCCCATAATCTGAATGTGTATTTTTCATGCATAGCATCAGTTCCTAGGCCATACACAAAGAAAAACCAAAGAAGAAGTGAGTCTGGAAGGTTACCTTTTCCAACAAAGGCTTGTTTACCTTTTGAGTATATATACCATTATTGGGTGAGGAACAGAGAAAACAACCAAAAAGCACCCAACCATCATTACTAATTCCAGCTGTATCATTGGATGAGTTACCCTTATACCCAAAGGGCTGATACAAAAAACTCAGTGACTTTTTTAACATCTAAGCAAATGGCTTCACACGAGTGGTGTTGACAATAGAGGGGAGTACTGTTTTGTCTGGGTAGTATATATGGACTCCTTCCTAGCTTTAACCTTGGAATTACCTCAATTTTTTTTCCTTAACCACTGAATTTTGTTTATTCTGAATCAAACATCTGTTGCTCATCAGTGATTCAGAATCACTTTCTACATCCAATGTTAGCATATAATCCTCCATCCATTTGCAACATTTTTGGCTTAATCAAAGTATTTTCCATTATCCAGGAAATCTTCCATTCCCTGATTTGACATTAAATAAACTATGAGAGAAACACTGCTGCCAAGAAAAGGGGATAGAAAACTCAAACCAGGCAAATGTTTTCTGTCTTTTCCAGACCCATTTGAACCAAAGAGTACTTTTTTCAGTACAGCAGCGAATCTGACACAAAATGACAAGACTGAGTTGCTAACATTCTTGATTTGAAGATAAGTTTATCTTGATGCCCTCCAATCTGTACGTAAAAAAAACCTCAAGACTTTTGAGGCTTTTTTTCGTGAATGAGCATCTATAGAACTGTAAATATAACTTGGCTAAACAAGAGTAGTAGATTGGCAGCTGATAAGCCTGCCAATTTAACCTTGCTATATTCAGTGAATATTGCAGTGTGCTCAAAATGGTAAGGGAGAAAATTATCTGTTAACTTATGCTATCTTTTCCCCATATAGCAATGTAACTTTCTCATCAGCATTGCAATTCTTTTTCCTAATCAAATTAACTTTTCCCTAATGTAAATTGTGGATGCTCCACTCCTGGAAGTGTTTAAGGTCAGGTTGGATGGGTCTGGTTTAGTGGAAGATGTCCCTGCCCAGAGCAGTGGGGCTGGAACTAGATGATCTTTCAGCACAAGCCAGTCCATGATTCTAGCACAATCTGTCACTTCTCCAAGTGGAGAGATGCTATACTGGACCTTGCTCCCATGAGCAAAGAAGAACTGGTGAGGAATGTGAAGCTCAAGGGAAAGCTTGTCTGCAGTGACCATGAAATAATTGAGTTTGATATATTCAGGGCAAAGAGGATGGTCTACAGGAAGCTCTCTACCTGAGACTTTGGGAAAGCAGATTTTGGCCTCTTTAGTGACATGCTTGGTAGAGTATTGTGGAATAAAGCCATGGAGGAGGAGGGGGCAAAGAAAGCTGGTTGATTATCAACTATCACTTTCTCCAAGATCAGCAGCAGTAAAGGGTAAATTGGGGAAAAAAAAGTTCCAGGAGGCCTGCAGGGATGAACTAGGATCACCTGGACAAGTCAAACCCACAAAGGAAGCCTACAGATGTAGAAGCAAGGACAGGTAGCATGCAAGGAATACAGAGAGGTTAGCCCTGTAAACATTATGTTTGGTAAGAAGTCCAGCAAGCATAAGCAGCCACTGAGCAATAGGCACCAGCCCTTTATGTAATACAGGTTTGTGTTTGGATTAGGAGAAATTGTTTTATAGCTGTAATTAATACATACAACAGTTTTTATTAGACCAGTTGCAGTAATGTTAACACTCAAATTAATAAAGAAAAAAAAAGATTAAAAATGCCCTCATTATTATTATTACAAAAATTAAATAATTTTTCTTTGGTGTTTTATTCACCCTTCCAACCTGTGTGTCTCTGGAACCCCAGATAAGTAGTAATAGCTTTTCACAGATGAGATGGTAGGTTAGCAATTATCATCCCAAGGTCTGTGGCAGGATGATTGCAAAAGTAGTGGTATATGTGGTTTATGGCTAGCTGAACTGCCAGAAATTAATTTTTTTTCCCTCTCATTTTTCTTTTTATTTCACCATCCTGACTATCTAGGGATACTCTTCAGGGCAAAGAAATCATAACATCAATAGCTCAGTAAAACCTCCCTATCTTCTGCTTGAGGGAGAAAGTAGTTACGAACCTTAAGAGAAGGCATAAAAGAGTGAATATAATGCCACAGAAAAGGAATGCATACCAAAATTTTTATTACAGCACTCTTATCTCCGTAAACCATGCTTTTCTGTAATAATTAGATAATTTACAGTTTTATAACTCCACTAATAACAATAATTGTTTTGTTTGAATTAGGTAATTACTGTTCAAATTAGATTAATATTAAGCTCTTGCATTTTGTATGTCCTTGCACCCATAGTAAGATATTTGGTGTAAGATTTACTGGATGTGTTTAAAGACAGGTTGTTTCTCAAGGCATATGAGCACCAGTTTTTCATCTCTCTTCGTTGTATGGAAATGGCACCAAAATGCCCATATATATTTTGGGCCAGACTTTGTCTGTGACGAGTATATCCAGTTCATCCAAACTAGTACTATAATATAATTTTGTGATATGTTCAAGTTTGAATACAATATTCTAAATGTGTTTTGTCCACTCTCAATAGGACAGTCTGCACCTTAGTTTCTGTCACAGGGAAATGAATTTATTCCCAGATTTTGTAAAATTTTGAGCTGAAATATTCACTAAGGTAATAAAATTCAAGCATTAGCTAAAAATATGGACCAGAAAATTCTAAGAGTAGAGTGGTTTCATGTAGTGATTAGATTCCTCTCTTCTGAATCTCTAACTAATTCCAGAAGGTATCTAAAATCAATAGTGCATGTCTTAAAATACAGATGTCTCTAGATGCCTGGTGTGAACTACTTAGTCTCAAGAAAACAGATGTACATTTTACAGCCAGACTGCCATTGGATATAAACAGAACATATCCAGGGAACAGTGATAGGAACTACAACTTTCTCTTCTCTCACATAAGCAACTTAAAAATGATTCTAGGAAGAAAACTCTACGTTGAGTCCCATCAACTAATCCACTGTTCATCACCCTCTGCAGTAAGTGGGAACTAATGCTGCGGGGAAAGTGTGTGGAACAGAAACATTATAGAACGATCACGATGGTACAATCTCTAAGCTGCTGTCAATTAGTAGCTAAGAAGCTTCCAGAACCTTATACTGCACCTGAATGACCACAAGAGTTTCCTTACATATTTGCTTTCTTGCCTGCATAAGAGGCTATTTTCAAAAGAATGTGTGGAGTTCCCTCATCTGAGATACCCTTATTTTTGTGACGAGTTCGACTATGTGAGAGAGATATCTACTCATTACTCTTTGGGTAAAGGTGGATTAACCAATCCTTTGGTTATTTTGACAAAGATTAAGTTCTTCTCCAATCTTAAAAAACAGCCTTTTGTTTTGAACACTTACTGGGTGGGTGCACCGACAGTGAAACATGATCCCATTCAAACACACAGTTCACTGACAAAAGGTACTCAAATAACAATATTATGATTCAGCTGAAGTGTTTTTAAGGATCATTCTTTTAAGGCAGGTTACTATTTAAGGTTTCCTGTGTCATCCTCTAAATGTTACTAAAAATACGGCTCTTTTATGAGAAGTACTATTGTACCTATCTTAGTCACTAATAGAAGGGTAGATACTAAATTTTAAAGAGAAATTTTTTCACATCTTGTATCAAATTGATATAAATGCCTATGAAATATTTACAAAGAAGAATGCTTTTTGTTAGAAAATATATAAATACAAAAATTATTGCTTCAGAAACCTATCTCCTGACAATTGCTCTGGTTTAAATTCTTACAAATCAAGGTCTCCTTTTAAGAAGTTGCCATATATTAAACTGTTATTAATTCTATTTTGGCTTTAAGATTTTCAGGAAATAAAAAGTTTACATTTTGAATAAAGTTAAATTGTCTGATTAAAAAAATAAAGGAGCAAAAAGAAAGAATTAAAATTTTAAAAGTAACACGATCTCAAAACATAACAAAAAGCAGCTGTAAGATGAAACAGCTGTACATGGCACAAGAATATTAGGTCAATAAGACTTTGCATATTTCAGAAATCAAATTATGCTGCAGATATTTCCAGGCATTAGAACCTATTCATTTAGCTTTGATGGTCTTAGGAGCAGTTGATTTTCATTATCTGGGTTCCCACTTTATCATTGTTTTTCTGATCACCACGTGGTCATTGGTTTTCTGTCTGTTTTTTTGAATTTTCACTTGCTAGACACACTAATAGTAATCTCTAAAGTTAGATGTTGGCTAAATCCTGACAATAAAATGTAAAACAAACATCCAGACTAAATATTTTGCCCTGTCTGTCATAGGGCCCAACTGCAGGGCTTATGTTAATAATGTTTTCTGCAATACAGGTCTGAATACTCTTGATAATGTAAAGGCAGAAGTGAATACCCCATTATTTCATTAAAACTAATACTTAGATTAAACAACAAAGGATAGAAATTGTCTTTACTGTATCCCTAAATATTATAGGTAGAGAGACACAATGCAAAAAATGATAATTTTTGGATTAATAATAATTTTATTAAAACACTGGAGAATAATGAAATATCTTGAATATGAATTATCAAGATCACTTCCTTTCTGTAATTACTTTCAAGGTTTATCTTCCCTGTTGAGAAAGTGTATTGTTAATTTAAATGGTCTGTGAACACAAACCAGACTGTAGTTAAGCACATAGGATACCCGTTTCAAATAATCATGGTGTTCTAAGACAACTAACTGACTTATGCTTCTAAGTGTTCTTTAGTGATAAAAGAGAATTTTTAAATGATGACTGCATTTGTAAAGAAAACATCAAACTCAATCCCATTAAACACTTTTTACAATGTTAATGGATTTTCTCATAATCATGACTTTTTTCCACCAATTTTCACTCAGTCTTATTCTGCATTATTTTTTTCATTCTGCAGTTTAAATCTTTCCAACATACAGAGGCTACAAATGAAAAGAACACATTTCTGTCTCTCTTTGGTATAAGGCTCCAATGTTGTTCTTGAGAATAGATTCACTTTGTTTCTGAAATTCCATGGAATGACCTTTCCCTGTGAGAAACAACTCTCCACCTTTGGCTAACCAAACATGATGACTACGATGATGGGAGAAAAAAATACTGTGTGCCTGCTGGAAAACCCTTAATAACAACCTGAATTATTAGCACAGCTCTGTTTCAGTGATGTTTGCATTTTTTTTTTCTTGTAGTATCAGCTTACCCATTAGTGCTCTGTTCCCCACTTCAGTGAACAGTCCCACTCTACAGAATTGCTTAATATTGAATAATCCAAGCACATAATTTTCTGGATTTATTTATGCAATTACTTTAAAAAAAATCATAAATCTACTTTATCTCTCAAGAAGACTTCACAGTAATTGTATTTTTCATTACAGGATTACTTTCTTTGTTACCCCTGTACTTTAGCCTACTTAAATACTTCCCATTACTTCACATTGAAATATGTAGAATCACATAGTGGGATTTGCTAGTCACTAGATACTAATCATCATTTGATATTATTGATCAGCAGAGTTTAAAAACAGTGATAAAAAAGTAAAAAAGGACACTTCAAGGCTGTTGTTTCTGTTGGCTACAGGGAAGTTAACTTTTAGTTAACTCAGTTTCAGAATAATGCACAGGACATGCTTGTGCATTCAGGATCACACCTCCTCTGCTCAATGATGCTCTCTGCACAAAGCCTATTTGCAGTGGTAATTTACAGGTCTGCTGGTTGTAAAGACCAAATCATACAAACTCTTTATGAGGATATTTTCAGTACCTTCCTCAAACAGTGAAACAACCATTAACCCTTGACAGCATAAGAATGTTGGTGATCTAGGCCTGGGGAACAGTGCAGAGCTATGTATTGATATTTTTTCAAAGAGAATAAAATGGTACTAGTCACACAATAAACTTAAAAGTCAACTTAGAATGCAATATTTTTCTTTTAACTTTCTTTTATACCTTTGAACAAGAAAGAGGCCAGATCTAGCTATCTTAATCAGGTGAACAGTTTCTCCCCAATAGTTGATTAATAGATGTAGCCAGAATAACGTAAGGTTTACTCTCTGAAACAATTTTTTTCACTCTGTTGACTGGTTTAAAGAGCCTTCAATATCCCATAATTTTAAAAAGAAAATGTGATTTGAAAATTTGTTCTCTATCAGAGCATTAACATGCTCTTGTACATTGTTTTAAAGATGGAAAAAAGGAGACAATAGGTTCAAGACAATTATTTTTCTGTGAATATAGGAAAAATAAACTGGAACACTGAATGAAGTTGCTGAATAAAAACACAGAAATAGAAATTCAGATTTGAAAGTTTCAAAACACTGTAATTTTTCAAACTTTCATTGACTTTCTATTTGATGTATTTCTTCTGCTGTTTCTTTTTCTGTAATCTGAGCTATGTTTTGCAACACTTTGTAAACACCCTCATCTTCACCTGAATCCAGTCAGAATTCTTATGAAGCTTTGAAAAACAGATTTCTTTCACAAGTGTTCCATGAAACTCTTAAATTGCATAAAATTGGCATATGTTTCATAAATTATAGGTTTTTAATGACCTCAATCTTTCCCTATTTCTGTGTGCTGGATATTGATTCTGTAGCCTGTGATCACTTTATTTTGTGCGTTAAGGTTACTGAATGGTGCTGCAAGCCTTGATGGATTAAAACTATGATTAGGAAAATGGTAAATGTTATGTGATCTTTGTGATCCATTGCACAGATATCTGTTATATATGACTGTGCTGCATATCAATGTAAAGTGTGGATCCATTTTGTCAGTTATGGGACAGAAAAATCTAGAAACTATATATTTTTAACTTGTTATTAATAGCTTTTTCTCCTTGGTTTACTTGTTTTCCTTCCCAGTAAAAAAAATATCTCACATTTTGACTTTTTAACATCTAATTCAAGTATTGGAAATCTTCTGAACTCCATTTGTTCATAGGTGATGAAGGTACAACAAGGAGGTACAAGAAAGACAAATACCTGGAGTCTCAGAATAGCAGCTGAATAAAAAATATGCTGTGTACAGTGAGCCAGGACAAGGCTCTAACATGATAATCAGACTGAATAAGGCCAGCTTAAAACCAGTAACAGAGTAAATGGTGTGTTAGGATAATAGGGTGCTGACAGGATGGATGCCCTGCAGCTAAATCTCTCTCTTCTTCCTGGAAGATTTTGTAATGGAGAATTAAGCACTGTCTACCTCAGGCTTACTCAGTCAGAATGTATTTCTGCAGATGAAGCTGCTGATATGACAAGTAAAGGCGCGGGGATAAGTCTTATAAAGCCTTAGTGCTTGCAGGCATGAGTCCCTGCACGTTGAGCAGGCAGGGTCAGCTCTGTATCCTCCAGACAGTAACAAATAGAAAAGGCTGTGTAGGTATAGAACAATAGTTGATGGAAAAATAAATCAAGCATTATACTGTAGGGTCTGGTGTTACTATGGAGAAATGAGTCCCTTAGGGGTCTGTCAGGAAGAGCTTTGATATGCAAACCTGCTAAGTCTTTGGAAAGCATAATGCACTGAAAAAATGTACACACAAAAAAAGTCTGGTAGGTTCATTACTATACAGGAGCTCACTCACTAATAACAGGGTTAATAATAAGCAGAACACGAGTAAACGGCAAATAGGAAAAAAACCTGCAAAGGTGACACAGTTACACATCTTCTAAAATTTCTTCTATGTGTTTCACACAGACAACAGAAATTGCCTTCTCAAAACAAAATGTATTTTAAAGTTTTAATTTAACAGAAGAATATGCCTTTTTAAACACACTTCTATTGCAAAACAGGTAGAATTCTGTGATTCATCCAGCCTTAAAAATGTACTTTTTCTGTGTGCCAGTTGACTAACTGGAAAATTGAAGGCATTTAATAAAAAAAGAAAAATAAACAATATGAAAATATTTCACACTAATGCATCTTTATTTCTGCTAGAAGTAAGCTTACATTTTTTAACCAAGCATTTCCATGAATGCTGGAACTAATGATGTGTGAATTTATGGATTAGCAATTAGCTGGTGATTAGCTTTGTGTCTGAGAAGGAGAAAATTACAATCAAGAGACAATAACTTTTTATTAATATTAGGGTAATTTTAAAAACTCTCTCTTGGTTCTTTGTTGTCCAGTAATGCTTCTGCTTACACAGTTTTCTTTACCATACTCAGAGCACACTGGCAGTATCTTTACCTGGTCTATACTGTTCAGGAAATATATGCAAAATTACAATGATATTCTTCTTATAATGAAGAATATAATTTTATGTTATTTTATGAAATTGATGGAAGTTTGGAAGTTAAATGCTATCTCCCTTTCTCACATGCAGAGCATAAACTTCAGCTAGAGGCCTTTATTTTTTCTTAAGACAAATGTATTGTGCATGGCCTTCTCTTACTTAAAAGGGTCATCACAGACTTTCCCCATACCATATACACAAGTTAATTACAAATTTTGAGCATTTTATAGATTCCTTTTTGATTAAAAAAATTTCTACATGCTAACAATCACTCTTTATGGTTCTCTAATGTCTTTCTGTGTAGGGTTTTTTTTGTTTTGGTTTTTTTTTTTTTTTTTTTATTATTATTAGGAAGGATAGTAACCAGAGAGGCATTCAGCCATCTCCAGGAAAGCAGAGCCTCATCATGCATAATGATACCTTGGGAAGAAAAATGCCATCACTTCAAGTGACTTTCCTTCATCTTTCCTCCCCCAGCTTCTATTGCTGGATACCCCATCATGTACCATGGGACCTCCCTTTGGTCACTTGAGGTCAGCTGTCCTGGCCGTGTCCCTTTCAGCCTCTTGTGTATCCCCTGCAGTCCTTGCTGGTGTGCCAGTGTGGGGAAGCAAGAAAAGCCTTGCCACTCTGTAAACACTGTCCAGAAATAACTAAAACATTCCCATATTTTTATCACTGTTTTGGTCGCAGATCCAAAAGAACACCATAGGAACTACTTTGAATAAAATTAACTCTATCGCAACCGAAACTAGAAGAATTCAGGCCTTTGTTAATATCATTGTAATTTGAGACAGGATTTCTATTATGGTGTGTTTTGTTTAAGGATTTTGATTTTAAGTCTTTATTTTTCTTTGTGGATAAAAGATTTCTGTATTAGACTGAGATGCCTTTTATTTATTGGTCTATTTATACCCATATTATGATATGAGTATAAACCCAACCACTTCAAGTGGTCTTTTCACTGTATCTTATTTTGCTCTTACCAAAATTTGAAGTTATAGCATGGAAAAATCTCATTTTTCTTAATTATTTGCCAGAACTTTCTCAGTAAGCCACCCTCCTGTAATATCTGGGAGAACTTTATGTCATCTCTGTTCAGATGCTGAGGGTGGATCTACTTTAATTTGTTCTGAATTCTGCAGAAAATATCTCATTTGCTGTCCAGAAAGATCAAACTCAGCATATATTTTTAATTTATTTTTCTGGATTTTTTTAAAATAGATTCAGGGTTTTACTGGAGAGAAGACTTTTTTTTTGTGGTAACAAACATTAAGTACTATTGTTACTTTTCTATATGGAAGATTAAAACTGTTTCAAATGTGCCAGAATCTTTGTGTAAGCTAAAACTTTCATGGGGATCTACCCAGATCTTTTCTTGTCAGTTAATGAATCTTGATGAAGGCATAAGCTGTTTTTGTTGTTATATACTCTAAATGAGTTTCAATGTGTTTAGATATGACTTCATGAACATTAAAATATGTTCCTTAATAACTTTTCTATTCGGAGATATCGATTTTCTTTCTTTACACAAACTGGGGACTCTGCACTTCTTGTCTCTCCTTTTCCTTCTTATAGATATTTTTCCTTTAAAATTGCAAAAATGTGTTATTTCAATATATCTATATGTATGTAATTTGAATAAAGTCTAGTATTTCTATGACATTGTGATTGCATCCAAAAATTTGAACTTGCTTACTATGGTATTCTTCACATTGTCTATCTCTTTGTTACAGTTCTTTCTTTCTACATGAGTATTATGCTAAAAATATGAATAATATATGCAATCTAATAGCAGTTTCCATGCTAAATTGTCATTGCCTCCAACTATGTTACCTTCAGAATGTGTGAGGCTTGATATGGCTGTCCTCCACAGCTGTACACAAAGTTCATTTTAATGAGATGTGACATGAACAAAAGTGTTGGTTGTAATTACTGTGCACATTTTTCGTCTGAAACAGGTATGTCTCAGGCATGTTTCTGGGCATATTTTGTTTTACATCTCCCCCTTAACAATATAAAAAATTTTAACATTCTAGAATCAATGATCTTTTTGTATGGAAAAAAAGTTTTTAATCAGAGAAGAATAGTGTTTCCTCAAAATTCAGTTAAATAAAGGTCATAACATAGATTTTAATGTGAGGTGTTTTTTTTTCTTGTGTTAAAGATTTTTATTATAATTTTTTATTTACCAGAGACAGAGGGAATATGACAGTATTTCTTAAACTTCAAAAAGTTATCTTCATTTTAATTTAATTCTTAGTATTGAGGATGAAAAAAATTAGTTCTAGAGAGACGTTTCTTTAAATATTGAGAAAAAAATAAACACATTTTTTATACTTTCCTATACTTTCTACATGTCTTTTTTTTTAAGAGATTGTGCTAAATTAATTCCAGCATTTTTACTCTATTAATATGCGTACATACACAAGCCCCATATATTGGGCTTCTTGCTGTTCATGTAGTTTAATAAGGTTGGTAAAAGAATTTTGGGGTTTTTTTTGACTCTGCAATGCAAACTGCTAACAAAGTAAAGATGTGATACTCATGTTGCAGTAAAAAAAAATATATACCAACATCATGCATAATTCAAAATTAACTGTTCTATGAATGATCAGGATATCAAAATACGTTCTGATTGCTCTTCTATTGGAGTAGGAGAAATCAATATTTCTGATACTTTGACAAGAGATTAAATGTCTAAGATAAAAAGTAAAACTAAAATATAAGTAGGGTATTCTGAGCGTAAATTTAGGCAGAAGACTTTCTGTTTATACTGGTCTTCATACAAGCCCTGGGCCACATTCTCCTTTGATTTCTCATAAATTCTAGAGAAATAATTATTAATGAAGATCATGATCATTTCTAATGATGCATTCAAATATTTTCCTGAAGTATCAGGAATGGTGTGACCAAGGATGTTCTGAGATTAAAAATGAAACTTTAAAGTACACACAAGAGACAGAATTATAAGAAATTGCAGGCAATTTTCACTTGCATTAATCTAAGATGACATCTCCTATTACTGCTGCAGCTCTGCTGTTGGCTGATAAGAGTTGCTGAGACTTTATGAGCTAAAGTACACAAGTCAAAGTGGAGCAAGTATATTGAATACTTTTCAAGCAGGGGTTACTAAAACTTATATACAGAGAAATCTTATTGGTGTTAGAGAATCTATCAACATCTTTGTAGTTAAAATGATCTCTGATGGTCAGTGATGTTTCATTTCAGTGGTTTTGGGTACTTTGCACCTTGCTTCAAGTTGTGGGATTTTTTTGTTGCATGGGGGTGGTGGGGGGTTTTGCTTTTGTGTTTGAGTTTTGTTTTTGTTTAGTTGTTTTTTTTTATTAGTTGTTGGTTTTGTTTTATTGTTGTTGCTGCTGGGTTCAGGTTTTTTTTTTTTATCTGAAAGGTAATTTCCTATTATGAGCCTTGTCCCTCTATTCATATTTCATGAATATGAAATTACTTACCTTTTTCTCCTTTAGAGTGTAATTGCCATAGATAAACATGGAGTTAGCCATCTATTTAAATTCTTATTTTCAGAATTTCTCAGGTGCCCCTCTCATGACTCTCTCTAGAGATAGTGCCTATTTCTGTCTTAGAAAAGAGAGGAGCTGCTTTCAACCAGCTGAGAAGCTAGTCATTTGTGTGGCTTTTTTCTTTATTTCCTTGGGATGATATATTTATCTATATCTATGTCTATATCTAATTTATAGTCTCTATATTATAGTCTCTATGAATATCTATATTTAAATCTGTTTGTAACCACATATCTATGTCTGCACAGATGCATGCATGAAAAGACAGAAAGCAAAATTTTGTTTCTATGAAAATATAGGATTTAAGCCTGAAATTGTATTTACATGTCACTGTTGTATGCGCAAATACATTATATCAATCTCTGTGCATTCATTACTTTCCTTCCAATCATAAATTTCTGGGTAAACTTCCAAGCCTTATCTCTGAACAAGAAGCAAAATCCTTACAATTTTTGCAGAGAAATGTCAAAGATCAAAATTTGGTTACCTGATCACAGCCATTTCTTCAGTGAGAAAATTTCCATTTATTTGCATGACTTGTTCCTCAAATGATGAGCAAAAATATCTAAACAACAGCAGCTAAGCAGCTAATGTGCATAGACTAGCAGTTTGTTGATTTAGAATATATTTTATTGATTTTGAGACATCTTTTACTTACTGCTGGCCAAGCCCCCCCTGAAACTGGGCCACAGGGTGGAACAATGCGGTTTGTTTTGACATGCCTGATCCCCACTAGTGACTCTGGATGGACTGAATACATACTTGAGGAATGAAATGGGTATTGATACCATACAGACGTCAAACATGGGCTGGATGACATGCTGCTTAGGTAGATGCATTTTTTTGGACTTACCTGGCTATGCTAGAAGTGCAAATATAACATGGAGGAAGCTGACTGTACAAACTGGAAGTTTACTGTACAAGCTGCCTTCAGACAAGATGAACTAAAGAAGGAAAGTGCCTTAGTGATAGCTGTTCCTACAGAAGCCCCATATTCTCCTGGAGACAAGGACTGCAATGAATCGTTACAGAATTGCTTTTCATTCCTGGCAAAAAAACTTGTATATTTGTTGTTCCTCTAGTACCTTTTTGGGGTTTTTTGTTGTTTTTTTTTTTTTTTTTTTTTTTTTTGTTTTTTTATAATTTGTAAATCTCTGTTAAAAATATCTTTCTCACAAGTCATTCATGGGCAAATTGCATGTGCAGAGCTGGAATGCTGATGTCAGAAGAAAGGTTTAAAAAGATACATTTAAGCACATCAAGCCTTTTTACTGTCAGTTCTAAACCTTGAAAATAATAATTGCACATGAACGGCTATCTAGAGAATAAGAAACAGATTCATCTCTCAAAACTCCCAGCTTTTCATGAAGCTGACAGAAGCTTTTGCAAGACAAATCACCTAGTTCTTTCAATTATTGCACTGAAAAAATTATATTCTCAATTAATTGAGGTGGCATACCAGTAATTTTAGAAACTGAAGCGCTTTTTAATGTGAGGAAAAATTAGCTGATGCTTTGAAACAGGATCAAGTATCTGAAGATGGTATTGGACCTTAGGGCATTCCAGAAATCCTCTACTAAGACAGCATACAGCTGCTTGTATGAAAATAATGAAAAAAACACGCAAAAAAGTTAGCAGGGAAAAGAAAAAGTTTATGGTTAGGCTGGCATGAAACTGGACATTTTGACATCGCCAACATAGGATATTGTGATAGGAGGATATTGTGACAGGTGATATTAAAAAAATTTGCAGGTTCAAAAGGAATTCTATTCCATTCTCCCTCATCTATAGCTCATGGTTTCCTAAAGTTTGTCAGTTCATTCTACAACATCTCTGTTATCCCCCTAATTTAGTTCTCAAGCAAGGGACTCAGTGATGTGATCTTTAAGTAAAAACATTCAATGAATAATTGAAAATCTGCAACTCCTTGGAAAGCTTCCTTTTCTTTCAGGGTCACGTCAGGAGGAACTCCCCACCTGCCCCTGAACTGAGAGCTAGTCCTAAAAAGTAAGTCAAGCTGTAAAGCACATCCTGAAATAGAAAATCATTTCAGCCTCTTCCCCTTCAAATAAATTAAAAAGGATTTTGTCTGCAGCTGAAAATGTCATTATCATCAAAGTCTTATTCTGACACAGCAGAACAAGATCAATTTCTCAGAGACACTGCAGTAGGCTGGCTGCCATATGTGATTCTCCTTTCCCCCAAAGCTGCAAGCAGCCCTTGTCAAAATCACTTTGCTTGCTTGCAAAGGGAGGGGGAATGGTATTGCAGAGCAATATTTAAATGTATTTCTAAAATAGACCCTCAATAAAAAAAAGGAGGCCTTCTCTTGTAATCACTGAGAATGAGGAAAAGCAACCTAACTCCCAAAGACATAAGGAACAGAAAAAAGCAGACAGCAGTAAGAGAGGAGAAAGGAGAGCAATTCCATTTCTTCACAAATATGAGTGTGGGTCTGAGTGCATGCGCACAAATTCAGGTTTCTGTTTGGAGAGTTGGGGAGTGAAATGAGAAAAAACACCACTTATTTTTCTTATTTATCTATACTTTCAAATATTTCATCAGCCTTAAAATATTTGTCTCATATTCTGGACACTAACTTTTTTACAAGAGATCTGAAAGATTTCTGAAGGGAATTATTTTCACCAAATCATTGTGCTTTATTTCATTCCATTAAAAGATTTCATGTGAAAGATTTATTTTTTTTTAATATTGAAAATATGTTTCACATTTTAGCCTGCATTGTTTATATGTTTACATTTAGTTTTTCAGTAGGATCTGGTACCTAAAGTACTTAGTTCTTCCTGAAATCTGACTTTTAGTTTAAAATTCTCAGTATGTCCAGAGAAAAGGTGGCCATCCTTCCTAAAGTCAAGGTGGATGAAAATGTAAGGTGGGAAGTTTACTTGGAAATGTTTATATCTCAAAAGCTGAGGCTGGGAATATTTCTGGAAGTAACTCAGAGATAGAAGAGTGGTTCCCTAGAACCTGTGTAAGTCTGTGGTGACACAGGGCACATCTCTGGTTTCCTGAACGACCTGAATACTTCAGTCTCAGCAGTCCTCCCTGTTTAGCTTTCTCTTACACTAGCTGTACACGAGCACAAGCCATAATGAGTCATGCAGTACAATGTTTAACATCCTTGGTCTAATGATCTGTGAATATAAATCTCTTTTTTTGGCATACACTATGTCAATTAAGAGCCAATTAAGTCAACTGGTAGACTATGGGATGCTGTAATTATATGTTCATAGTTGAAGGCTGGAAAATTGCCCAAAACTTGTTCTAGTTCTTCAGATTTTACATAGACGCATTTGTAGAAAGCTTTGTTGAAATTAAATATGTCAAATTTGAGGTGATGAGCTTGGATTATATAATATGTACTTATTTTTAAATAGAACTTTTATTTTTCCCTGTCAAAGTTGTCTAAGGTAAATAAAGCACACTGTGTCGCATTGTAGCATAGCTTTTTTTTTTGTGTGTGTGTGTAGATGTAAGCAGCACTGATAGTTCAGTAGCTGGTGTTGTATGATGTTAGTTATTCTATGACATGATTTATCCAAGGTGGAACTCCTTAGCAAGACAAATGTTCTTGAAATGGTTCATTGGTTTATAAATCTGCAATGAATTGGTAATCAGTGAACTACATGGACAGGATAAATATCAGCAATTGGTCAGCTAAACCAAACATTATTAAAGACTGAAAAATTCCTGTGCACATTTTTATGACTAGTTCAAAAATGTTACTATTTTCTCCCTACAACACACCCACAACCAGACCCACACACCCAGTTTACATGCACATCCCCTTTCTCAAAGGCCTTGCAGGTTACCAGCGACCTCCTTTCCTGGGATTGCAAGGTACACACGCGGCTTCTGATGAAGACGTGGGTATTTGAGCTTTGCCTGTACCTGCACTGCTCCCTAGGGCCTGCAAGTGCACATCAAGTGTCCCGTGAGGCCAGACACTCATCTGAGGGGCTGGTCCCCATGTGCTGCACCCCGAAGTGCCGCCCAGTCTGATGGAGTGCTCAAGGCAGACTCCGGGGAGGCTGCTGTGCCCAGACGGGCAGTCGATGTGATGTCTTTAGCGTCAAACAAGGTCTGACTGCTGCTGCTTCCACTACAAGGGTTTCTCCCTTGCCCTCTGTGGAGTAGTTTCATGTTTTCATTAGGCCTCAATAAACAGCTGTTCCCTTCTTTGCTTCAAAAGTCTCTTTGTCTCTCATTGGTTGCTGTTTAATCCCAATGAGGCCTGGCTCCCTCTTTAGCATGATCAGTTTGGGGTAAAGATTCTTTCATTTATTCAATTCAAATACTCTGAATTTATACTGACAGTATTTGAATTGAACATATGAAAGCATGTGGTGCTGTCCGAGCTGTTTGCTAAGGGTGGGATGAGCAATCTTAAAAATTAATAGAATTAAGGGTGAACGTGACCCTTTTGAGTGATACATACTGGAGATTTCATCATGATTATCTTGACATTTTTATTTAATTGTCTGGACTTTGTTCTACAAATGTAGATATTTGAGAAGTGTTAATAGATTTAAAAAATAGGCAAACAATGTTTGCACAAAAAATGGTGAGTCATTCACATGCTTCAGAATAATTAGATTTTGTTACTCAGAGGGAAGGTGTTAATCCTAAGAATAGCAATACTTAGAAATGCACTGGTCATGTTCTCAGAAAAGTAATTTCATCATTTGGCAGGATACTTGATTTACCCCACTTACAAATTCTTATGCGTTGACTGTAATTTCTTATATCCAATCTGTTTTAAATTATTAAGATAGCATTACGCTCTTGGTAGTGACAGTTACACTTTATTATCTCCTGGGCTTTTGACTGTTTGATATTGTAATATCTAATTAAGTCTGAAGAATGCCTATTTGTTTAATGACATTTATAGCTGCTAAATCAAACTTCCATATAATTTTCTCACTGATAAAACCTACTTAATAAAGAATTTTAAAAAGAATTCCACTAATTCTTTAATGAGATTGTATCTGAATGAAGATTGTATTTTTTATTTATCAAAAACTAGAGCAATTATTAGCAATGATGGATTTTTTTGTGTTTTTTTTCCTGTCTGACACTACATCAGTCTCCATAGTCTTTTACTCTCAGCAGGACTTATTAACTCAAACACAGAACTGTGCTTCTTCACATAGTTCAAGTGGACAGCTGGACAGCTGTAAACAGACATCCTGCCTGGACAGAATAACTGAGGGAGAACTTATTTGCATCAGACTGAATAACAATGAAACAAGAAGAAACATTTCATCAGCAGTGACCCTGAACAAGCTACTATTCCTGAAACTGGAAGACCACAGTTTTTCATTACTTTATAGTATTCTTATGTTTGTATCAAGTCTTTTTTATATTGTTTCATACTTGATTACAAGAGTAAAGTGATTATGCAATGTCATGTTGAGAGAGTTGACATTTTAAAACATTTTTTTTCTGAGAAAGTAAATGTAGAGCAGAAATGTTATTTGTAGCTCATAAAACCCAATTTTGTGACCTTCCAGTGTTCAAAGTGCATTCAATGCTGGCAAATGCATAAAGCTACAAGTTGATTAATTTTCAACCGATGCATGGGAGTTATTTTTCTTGAAACTACACTGAAAAGAAACAGGGTATTGGGTGCACCAAGACTTCAGTGGTATATGCTAGAAATGTCAGAGCTGAGAAAAGATGGTAATTCATAAATAACTGGAATAATCAGCCTATTATTGCCCAAGATGCTTATAACTATGGAGTTTATTTTGATGGACACTGCAATTATTTCAATAAATATTTATATGCTGAAAATATTTATACCTCCTCTTAAATTTACCATTACCAAACTGTTGCAAGTCAGTTTCATATTTCTGCATTAGGATGTTTGTACCTTATATATTCATATATATATCTATATATATTGACCTAAACACACAAACACACGCACACACACACAAATATTTGATTTTAAAAATTTAGAAATGCTTTGGGAAGGTGAACATATTTACAGTAAATTTCTTTGCGTTCCAGTCCAGTTGATTTCACAGTTCTACTGTGATACAGAGGCATGATGTAGTCTCAAAGTTACTATATTGACTTACTCATAAAACAGTGACATCCTTTTTAGCTCTAGGCAGCTCACAAATCTATGTATTGATAACACATAAGGGCTGCTGAAGAATAAAGTGAAAGTTTTAGCAAATAGGCAGGAGATAGTTTGTAGTTTTCACATCTAAACCATGACATTTTGATTGGTAATGCAATGCATTACCTGAAAATTATTAAAAAGACTAAATTATTAATGGTTCTATGCCACCTATTAAACTACTATTTTTGAAATTTTTATACAAAGGCTACTGTTTTGTAAAAAAGCTTGATTTTTAAACCCAGTGTTTCTGATGAGAAGAGAAACTGTAGTTACAGTTATTCTGTACTATCAGTGACTGTTTTGTACTATGAACTAATTTAGCGATTAAAATTAGTTTGTTTAAATATCTGAAGTCCAATTTGAGACAAATATTTTTCTTTCTGCTGCACAGTCTAAAAATGAATCCTGACAGAGAGCATGAAACTATAAATAGATATATTAATACTGTTTATCATTGATATATCTGTAATTCCTGCTCTAGAAGAGATACAGATTTGTCATTACAGGTTGTGGGGAATGGGATTGTTAGATACTTTCTGAGGCTGCATTTCCCACCAGTCTTTATGCAGATGGACAAAGTCCCAGATGTCCACTAATCAGGGGTTAGCTATTCACCTTGTGGTACACAATAATGTTGTGGATATGAAGTTATGGGATCAGATGACTAGCTTTCTCTGCTGCTAAGAATTACCCCTTCTTACTTTTCAATATTTAAATTTGTTCGAACATCTAAGTTATCAAAGCTCTTATTCTTCTTGAAAATAGTTTTCGATTTTCACACTATCTTTTCAGTAATAATGAGAAGAAATACAGTCATAATATTTAATAATCTACCCAGAAATGCATGTTTGTATATTATATTTTGCTGTATTGTTTTCCTCCTTACATTCAATATTTCTTCATGCAGGAAATATCTCATTGTGTCTTTACTACAGAGACATGGAAATTTTATTGCACAATTCAAGCTTAGTTATCTCTTTTTGTAAATAAGAAGTTTGTCTTCTTATTAATAATGTTGCTAATTATTTATTTATTTAATTGCAATGTAGGAAACCATTTCACAAATAAAGTGATTTAAAGGATTTAAATGGCTTTTGTAACAGTATGCAATTAAAGACAGGTTGTAAAAATACATTGTTACAGGGGTAAATTTCTTGTTTCTGCTAAAAAGTTCTAAAAATAGCATGAAGGGAGGAAATGAGATCATATTTCTTTACAACAAAGTTGGACAGCAACCTTGCAACACTGTGTGTGAATATACTGCAGTGAGTCTCTGTAGCAAAGCTGTCTTTCTGGCTCCTCCCATGCAGATTCCTTTCAGAATTCTTTTATTTTTTTTTTATAAAATTCATACAGAATTATAGACTGAAAAATGGATTTTTTAAAAATTAATTAACATATTTTTCCCTCTTTATAAATTATTGGTCAATATCTGTGAAAGAATTTCTCATCTTACTTGTGTTTACTTTCTACGTGTCACATATATACATTTGCATATATATATATTTAATCAGAGATGCTGTTTTTTTGTTTTGTTTTTTGGTATTTTTGGTAGAATAATGCAAAAGTAGAACCATGTGAACCTATGATCAGATCAGACATCAAGTAAAATCTGTCTAGAGACAGACGCTGTGTAGCTTATTTACATAATATACAAGAATGTCAGTGCTGACTTAAATCACATTTATGTTTGTTTAACTGTAACATTACTGGCTATATGGCGCTTGCTTCTGCTGCTCTGGGATATTGACATTTATTGGTGGATTGACAGTAAATAGTAACTCCCCAAGTTGCTTTTTGGAGTTGATGATGTAAGAAATAAACTCACAAGTTAGGGCTCTCTTGGTGGGGCCTGAACTCAGCTGATGGATACAGTAGCATCCAACAACAGCATCAAAGAATGCAATAAATTGTGTTGAGTATTAACAGTGAAAAACATGAATAATAATTAGCAGCTAGCATTTGCAGTATATATTACATCCATGTGACACTTCAGAGACTTTAAAAGTCAATCTGTATTTCACGCTAGATGCATTATATTTTTATTTCAAGCAATGACATTATTATGCCTGCAGGCAGTCATCAATCATTTTCTGACCTAAAAGTCATGGATCACTGCTATTAGGATTTTATTAAATTGGTAAAGAGAAACTTTGAACTTTGAAGGAGATGACATTTTACATGGAGAAAGATAATACAATAAAATATCATTGTTGTCATCAACAATAAATAAACACTGAATATGTATTTGAAACAAAAATCAGGCAAAACTGATGTAAATAATATAGACTAGTGGCTGCTTTTTCTAATTTATTTAAAGTTTAACTTAATTTTCCCTAGCTAACACAAAGCTTACAAGGATTTAAACATCCTTTAACAGGATGTTTAAACAATTTATTCTTTTTTATATTTCGTTACAACTGAACTAGTAGTATCTCTTCAAGAAATTAAAACAATAGAAGGTCAACTAATTATGTTAGTTCTTGCAAAAACATTTAAATTTTTTGCTACCTATCTAAATGCTTATAAATTAAGTTACAAATCCATTAATGTCATATTCTTTCATTATTTTCTGCTCAAAAAAGTGTTTTGATAAAACGTTCATCTGACTGAAAGTTTTAGTACTAGGGTTCTATTGCATGTTTTATATTTAAAATAAATTATTAGTATTCTCCTATTGTACAACCCAGAACTAATTAACTTTTATGTGAAAATAAACTTGAAATTTCTTCATCCTCCTCTTTCCTTACAATATAACTTTCTAATAACAAAAAAACCCCCAGATATCTTAAAAAGATGCTTTGGAAGGATTGGAATGAGCCATCAAAACAAGATCAGTGAGGTGCAGTGAGAGAAGGGAGGGAAATTAACACATTTTCAAGTCTTTTGATTCAAGAAGTCTATCACTGATTTCAATGAGTCAAAACCAAAGGAAAGACGACATTAAAAAACAAGTTATTCAATGCAAAGTTATTTTTTCCTGCTTTTGGCATTAATTTTAACTATTTAATTAAACTCATTACTTTTTTTTTCTTGAATAGACTTTCCTCTGAAATTCTATATTTATTCTATTCCCCTCTTGTACCAAGAGTACAATGAGTAAACTCCTTACTTTTATGCATTACTTTTTTTTTCTTTAGACTAGAAACTAGGCTTTCCTCTGAAATTTTATATTTATTCTTTTCCTCTCTTGTACCAAGAGTGATAGTGGTCTTTGAACCCTTGGTTGTGAAATAATAAATTTTTCTTATTCTCTCCTTTCTCAGAAGATCTGAGTTGGTGGAAAACAGTCATGAGAAGTAAATGAAAGCATGAAGGAAAGAAGAAGAACAAAAGGGACCTGGAGACCACATATCCCTATTGTTTTGAACACAAATGCAATGTATTAATGAAAAGAGACAAATTATTTTTGGTCTTAATCTTAGCACAGGCTTCTTCCATAGAAGAAAAAATGTGCTTCTTCCCATGGAAAAAAAAATATAATTTTATGGAAAATTCTGTTGTATAGTATTAAGACAGCCATATGGTTTCAACTATAAAATAACTTTGCATTAAGTTTAAATAACTTCAGTTTTAAATACTGATTCACTCCAGTTACCTTTAAATTTTCTTCTATTTCCTAAAATGTATCACTTCAGCTGTATAGTCAATTATGAAGCCTGTGCATCAGTAAATGCTCAACAGCCATGAAATATTTAACAGCAGAAGTGTTTTTATAACAGGAGTTCTTAATGGGGATCTGCTGAGGTAAGAATAGATGTCTACCACATGATCACCTTCATGTGAACCAGTCACTCTCAGCTCCCTCTATAAATGCCAGAAAGAAAAATTTCTCAGACATGATCCCAAAGACATCTAAAGTAGGTCAGAGAATCCATGTCCTTATATCCTTTTTCCTATATATTGGCCATAAAAGGACCCTGAAATAACTAATTTAAATACTTATATCCATGTTTATTTGGATGAATTCCATATTGACTTTATTCTTTGCTGGCCATGTTTTGCTTTTCTTCTGCGATAGTGACAGTAGTAGGCAGTCTTCAGATAGAAAATGCTATTTTTTTTATTAGCCTAGAACTGTTAAAGGAAGTAACCAGTTAGTGCCATGAAAACTTGAATTCTGAAAAAGTGATTTCTTTTTAAAAAGTTTCACCCATTGATGACTGACTAGAGGGTACACACCACTTTTTCTAAGAATGTGGGGACATGAAGTAGGATTGGAGGTTGACAATATGTTTAGTTGTAAAAAAAAGTCAAGAGATTCTCCCAGAATTCCATTTTATTTTTTTTCTTATCCTTTGAAAAAACAAAAAAAAAGTAAAATTTCCTCAGAATAACTGGTTCTTCTATAATTCTATAAAATGTTTTCAAGCAAAAGATTTAGCTGCAATTTTCCTGTATAGAATTTGTCATAAATGTGGTCAGAGGAAGAAAGATTTGCTCTAAATAAGAAAACACCAGTGTGTGAAAAAACCCTACTAAACAAAGCAATGCAAAAGAAGCAACCTCCTCCTCCACAGTTATGATGGTAAGAACTCAAAAATAACTATACTAAGGTTTCATTATCAGTTTGCAGTGATAGCTGGCTATCCACAGAAAATGAATCCCAGGAAACTAGCAGTGCTTGATTCATGGACAGCTAGCCTTGGATATTAAACCATCAGGAGCAAGTTGCAAAATGCTGAGATGGTCCTTTGCTGTTGCACATGTGTGTGTTTAAGCACCAAATTGTCCATAATGAGGTTGAATTTCGGTATATTTAGACCTTAGAAAGCATTTTCTTGCCTATTCTTAAGCAACTGGTTTGATCTGAGTATCCATAGGTGGAAATGGTAAATACTAAAAATGAAACACTACAGGACTTCACTGAATGAAAGTAGAAGGTCGTTTGGAATTCTTATGTCTTTTTCAAGTTAATAATGTTGACATTACTTATTTTAATGATGTAAATATATTTTACGATTTTTTTTTTGCAAAAATATCAATTTATTGCATCATCTCCATAGCACAAACTTCCTTTTTTTCTTTGTCTAAGTTAAAACTCTGTTATAGTTCTGCGCGGTTTATGTGATCGCATATTTCAAAGAGGTATACAGTATAATAATCCTAATACAAGTGGAGAGAAATGCAATAGGAACAAAAAAAGAAAAAAATCAGAGCATGTACTATGCTTTACATATAATTAACCATACTGAGAATCATCAATTTGATAATATAATATATAAGATATCAGTTAGATAGGAGATATAATTGCATTTTGGAATCAGGCTATATTTTCAATATAAATACATATTTCATGAAGTAGTAGTAGACGTTGAAAGTGACCTATTAATGAAATTATTTGCAAATATTTGTGGTTTGGCTAATTTTGAGAAAATGCTTTGAATTCGTATGTTTTGGTTTTAAATCACTAGTAACTATGGAAAAGGTTGTGAAAAGTTTGTGAGCTTTTGGTTTTCTCTCTTTTTTTTTTTAGAATTTAGGCAGCAGAGAAATATTTTAGATGAGCCTTTTGTTTACATCATAAAAGTGATCAAAATGATGAGACCCAAAAGAGAAATAATTTCAGCATGCTTCATGCCTCTTTGTGAAATAACGTCCCTATTGTAAAATTAAGGTGAATTTAGTTCTAATATATATCATAAAAAGGAGATTCTAGGGAGTCTCAATCAAACCACATCTTGTTTTAGCACTCTGTTCAAGATGATTAAATTTCCCATTTTCTGTTCTTGATGGGAGTTGAAAAGGGGAGTTATTTTTATTCCTAGCTCTATCCTCTGCTCATAAAATTATAGATTGCAGATTTTCAAAGAAAGTAAGAAGTCAACTCCCAGATGCATGCACTTCTCAGGAAAGAAAAAAAAAGTTATTAAAAATGTCGGTGCTGTCTTCTTTCAATTGTAATGATCCAGAGGAAAGAAAAAGAAGTGGTCTAAGATCAGCAAAAATTCTGCTAGGACCATTCTTATAATATGTTACAGTGAAAAAATCTACTGATCCACAGCAAAAACCAATGCAAAAAAATCTATGAAAAAAATAGCATTTTGGCAGCTTTTCTAGGCTAAAACTGGCAGTTCAGGACACTGCCAAATCTTTCACACTGAATATAAAGATATATTTCATATAACTGACATCTGTAACAGGCTATAATAGTTAAAAAGCTTAGATAACACTCAGTATTTAGTTCCCATTATAGATATTTAGGGAAAGAAGAAACTTCTGGCCTTTTCTCGACAATCATGTCAACAACCAGTCAAAATATGCTAAATTTTCCTGAATGCTAAATGTCTGACACACATGAGTTTGTTTATCTGCAAGAAAGAGGATGAGAAGACTGGTCATGACTTTATTTCTGAGTAGCCTTGCTACTTGAAAATCTGTCCATTTTAAATTTTATCTATCTTCAAATGGCAAAGGTCCTATTTCATCTTTTCTCATTGTACTCCAGTGTAAATTCATGAAGGTACGAGGCATTATATATGACTATTGTTTTCTGTCTGCATTCTTTTAACTTTATTTAAGATACTGATACAAGTAATTATATACATTCAGTACAAATTAAGAACAAGATAAAGGAAACAAAAAGAGTATTTACTTCATTATTTTATTTTTAAGAATGTAGTATCTAGAAAGTTGATACACAATACAGAGTCAATAGGTAGCCAGATAGGTAAAACTTTTGGGTAAAACTTGAACAAAGTTGAGAATTGTCTGAATGAGGTTTGAGATACAAAAAGGGGAAGATATTTTATATTCAGCACTGAATGGTAATATTTGCCTATGCAAAACATAATATTTAAAAAGGATTGAAATAAAGAAGAAAGTATACTTATAGGAAACATAGTTGGAAATACTGGGTTTAGGGTCATTTGTATGTAGAGTTTTTCCCCCAAAAATAAACAAACAAACAAAGCCACACCAACAAACAAGTCAACAAAAAGACATCTTAGAAAGACTAAAACCATCTTAATTTCAAAAGCAATGTGTGATAACATTCCACTGATTGGAATTCAGCAAATGCTTTACTAATAGTGTGCTTTTTTTTTTTTTTTTTGCCAGTAACAGATGCAGTTAAACAAACTGTGACTTCAGACTATTATTACAACATGGGATAGTAGCACATTCAAATCCAGTGCAGCCATTTTTTAATATAGTTTTTGGTTTTTGCTGCTTGTCTGAAATTAGGAGTATTGAATAAATTCCAAGTTTTAAAATAACTGTTTACTGTTTCATTCTCACATAATTATGTTGACTTAAGTTTTGATTACCAAACTTCATTGAATAAATAATTATAGGTCTAACCAGATCTAGACAGAATTTAATATTAAACCAAGCACTCAAGTCTTCATAGAAAACCAATTCAACATTCTAAATTAGTTTTGATATTAAATACTGGGCTTTTCACACCCTGGGCTATATTCTCAATCATATTTAATATTCACAATATCCCAGTAAAATATATGAATGTTGGAGAGAAGGACAGTTGTCTCCTTGGGAATATGTAGTGGACTGGAATTAGATAGCAGTGCTTATAATTTGTTTCCAGGAACTTCTGTATAGCTTATAGCTGACTCTTTTTTTTTTTTTCTTTTCCTTTTTTTTTTTTTTTTCTTTTTCTTTTTTTTTTCGTGGTTAGTTGGTTTTGATGGTTGTTTGGGTTTTTTTCCATTCTTCATTCTGCTGAAATTTTAATTTATTTTACTTATTAAACAAAATTATTTGGTCTCATCTGAGTTTGGCTATCTGAAATGGACTTTTTTTTCTGAAAACCACCTGATTATTTCAGTGATCTGCATATATATGTATGAGGAGAATTACTCATTTATGAGTTGTGTCTCAGTGCATTCTAAAATAAACCTCTAAGGCAGATGGATTGACTTGCATTTTAGGGTATTTATCTCTCTGCAACAAAACCAGGCAGAAATTAGCTGTTTCCAGAAAACAGCTTGCCATTTGATGCCACTGTAACAGAAATCATGCTTTCTTCCTTTATCTTCCATAACAAAATCCAAAGTGCCGCAATATTTTTGCTAGTAAAGAAGAAGTTTACATATTATGAGAAAAAGAGCATGAAAGATTCTAGAATATGGTTACAGTGATGTCTAAAGGTCCAAGAAAAACACTTTACTTGAGCACTGTTATTATGTGTGGAATTACTGAGTAAATATTCCTCACTGTTCCAAGTAAGCCACCAGAAATCTGGTTTATGTGGGATTTCTTGTTGCTAATAGCTTTCAGTGCTATTTTCTTAATTTTATCAGTTAGGGATTAATTAAGTCTTAATAGTTAGGAATTAATTGAGTCTTTGAAACTAGAGAATTAACAGAAAGTATCATTCTGTTTTGTGAATGGGAATGCTATGTAATAAAAATAAATCTGATAAATATGATATTTATCAGATTTATCTTATTAAACATGAAAAATATGAGATAAACGTATGTGAACAGAATAGGGATGGAACTGCAAACAAGAGGCTAAAAAGCACAACTTAATATCCCTCTCTGCCAATGGCAAAAATTATCTTATTTCTTTACCCCCAAGTTTAGAAATAGCAGCCAACTAAGGGAGCTTTTAGCATACAGCCTCAGCGTCCCACAGTTGGTCACTGGATCACTTAAGTGTTTAGCTATTTTTTCCCTCTCTGATTTTCTCTTTTTATTGTTTAAATTGAAATGATTTCTCTTTCTTATGGCCAGAATAATGTCTCTGACCTGTAAAATATTAATTTAAACCAATGGTCTTCCTTCTTTTTGAAGGGTACATTATCTTTTTGATTCACACAGATTAGCTCTATTAATTACAGCATGTATTATTGGCACGAGTATATGGTATATGATATTTATAAAATAACAGTGCTGTCAAAAATTAAACTAAGCTTGAATATCCTAAGTGATCATGAGGAAAGATGTTGTTTATCTCTCAACAAGATTCAGGAGAAGTTATATGCATTTTATAGGGCAAGTGAGCACACAAAAATCTTTTGCAGTCTATATGTATATATATATATATATTCTAATTTTATATGTGTTTGCAATCATGCACCATTCAAATACTTTCAGGGGTGATTGATTTTCATCAGCAGTGTTTGCAGACTTATAAATTATTGTAGAAGAAAGTTGGAAATTGAATTTGCTTTTTAACATTAAAATCACATAACTTTTCTAAGAGTGAAATCACATTTTAGGACTCCTCAAACAGTAAAGTAGGAGACGTCTCTGTACCCTGTCTTAGCTGTATCACAGAAAATGCAAGCGAGTTTCATTTTATCTTGGTAGGTTGGTTGTTAGTGCTTGCAATGTATTTATGTATGGCGACTGGATACTTACCTTGAAAAAAGTTTTTAGAGAAAATATAGCAAACTTTTAAAATTCTCTCACTAGTAGAATCCATTTACTTTGTTTTTAAACTGATAAAATGCCTTGATCCCAATAATTTGAATGATGATAAAATGGTTAGTAACATTAGCATTCATTGTGATAGACACTGTCACCTTTATCATGGTGGAGGAACCTAGATGAGAGTTGAGCTAAAAAAATAAAGCGCTGTGTATTGTTTACATTAATAATCCCATCCTAGGGCATTAATCTGGAATAGCTTCCTGTGTTCATAGGCTGTTTAGGTAACCACTGAATAAAATTAGATATTATACAAAGAAGAAAGAATCAGAACCGAGGGTACCCACACTTACAGCATTTAGACCTTCTTTCTTTCCAGTATCCACAAATCCTAAATGCTTTACTGCAGTCAGTCTTGGCTCCAGCAGGTTCACAGGGCAATGTTTGTTTCTGAAACTTCATTCCACACCTGTGAGTGTTATAACTACTGAGCATTCAACTTACTACAAGATTCAAAGTCATAGATCCAGGAGATTGGGTGTGTAGTGCTGAGACAGATGCTAAAATCCGTGCAGGAGATGGAGCTCTGGTCAGTACATTGGTTGTTACAGATCCCAGAGTTTATACCTATGGGCGGAATTCACAGAATGTTTTAGGTTGGAAAAGAGCTCCAAGATAATGGAGTCCAACTTTAACCAACCTCCACCTTATCAGCTAGACCATAGCAATAAGCACCACACCCAGATGTCCAATCATTTCTTGAACCCCTTGAGGGATAATGACTCCAACATCTCCAAGGCTTGACAACCTTGTCTTGTCTTTCCCTTCTTTGAGGAAATGCGCTGTGTGAAATCAGGAACATAAGTAGACCTTGGAAATCCCTCTTCAAGAGCTTCACCCCTAAATTTTGGGTTCAAAACTGCCAACTACTCTTTAATGTTTCTAACATTTTTAAATTCAAGTGCATCAAAGGCAAAAAATAGCTTAAGACTGACTGTAAATAATTAGCTGATAAGCACTTTCCAAAATATATGTGGAAAAAAAAAGAACAAGTGTTCTCAATCCTGTTTGAGTGAGTACAAGGTTATCTCAGCAGAATAGATACATATAGATGTTATTGACAAAGATGTTAACAGGGGTATTGATGTTCTTATAGATACAGATTTAGGTAGCAATAGAGAGAAAACTTAGCTTATGTATGCCAAACTTAAATTTTAATTAAGTCAAAACAAAAAGGTACATGACTGCATAAAATTTAAATAATGAGCCTGCTGTCTGTAAAAATTTTAAACCTTTTACAACTCTTTTGCACTCAGTAATAAGTGTAGATAAATTACAGCTTGAACTATAAATAGTTTCAGGCAATCAGACATTAGAAAGGCACCTGACATTGCTAACTATTCAAAGATATCAACATTTTTAGTACTACAAAAAAATATCAAGAATCAACTGAGAGATTGGTGATATTCTGATGATATTGTGAAGGAAAGGACAACAAACAGTTTGAGTAAAGTATTTCTAAAGCTACCTCATTAATATATTAAATCATTTCACATTGAACATCAAAACAGTACAGTTTCTATGAAATTTAGTTGCGATTTGTAGTTATAGTGGTTGCTTTTCTTTTTTTAGAATTAGAATTATTTTTTGAAGACTAATGGCTTCACTAAATCTATCTGCAGTATAGCTGTTCTAATTTTTCTGTATCACAATAAGGCCTAAGCTCTGATAATTTTTCTTCATTGCTTCCTATTCTTTTAAAATTTACAGTGCTTTTTATTAGCTTATCTATTATTATTGTTCATGCAACTGTCTTTATTTTCATATTACTTCTGTTTATAGAGATTAAATGCAAACTCTACCAATGTAAAATTTGAATTGCTTTCTTTGTTTTCACAGGCCAGTAAGCAACTGCATTATATTAGAGATCCAGAACACTTAATTAAAGAATCTAACTTCTGCCTTATCTTGGAATTTTAGAGACCCAATCTTCATAAAGTTAATCCACTACCTGAAGAGGGAAGGTGCCTTTCAATGTCTCCAGAAAAAAAGCAAAACCAAAAACCAAAAAAAATCCAACCCAACCAACCAAAAAACCTCTTTGCTTTAATCTGATATGTTTGCTTAAATTTAGCAGATTAGGTCTTTCAGTGGAGGGAGGAGGAGAATAAAATTTTGATAATTATGTTTAAACTGTGCTGACAATAAGATGTCAACTGTGTTGAGCGTGGAAATGTATGGTACCTGTAAAAATCTTGCTAACTTATACAATTATTACAAGATAAGCAAAATATTCAAATGAATAAGGCTTTGAACAAGATTACCTTAAAAAAAGAGAGAATCTTTGCATAAATCCCATTGTGTTGTGGATCAGACTGCTATTATGTTTTATTTAGACCCGGCTGAAACCATGGAAGTATTTGAATTTTCACTGGCCAAAATTAAATGCACTGAAACCTGGAGGAAAGGTGAAAAACATCACAAAAATTGAGCTACTTAAAATCATTTAAAGCAATTCAAAATGAATAATGTGATTCAAACAAAACTTTTGAGCTTTGAACCTGATTCTGATCTGATCAGCTGCTATGTAAAGAATAAGTCTATGTTTGTGTTAACTCATACCAATTGTTCTGCACTCTACTTTTGTTTGGTTACATTGATTGTGGCATTATATCAACAGGTTCCAATATCTCACAGATTGCAGTCAGCTGTGTTTCTTGATTACAAGCCAAAGGATAAAGTAATTTACTAAGGTTGACAAAAAAGCGGTCAAAGCTGTAAATCCTCTATGACTTACTGCTCGTTTGTTTGCCTGCTTGTTTTAATCCTGTGCCTGTAGACAACTGACATTCAAGGACTTTCCTATTTGTTCTCCAGCACTGATCATGTAAGCCCAATTATTTGGGTTTTCATGTTAGGAAATGAAAGCATAAATTGATATAATTTTCTTCTGGCCTTGTTTAAACTGGGGTAGAGGTAATTTTCTTCTTAGTAGCCAGTACAGTGCTGGTTTGGATTCAGTATGAGAATAATGTTATAACACGGAGATGTTTTGGTTGTTGCTGTCTTGCTTACCCTAAGTCAAGGAACTTTCAGGTTGCCATGCTCTGTTAGTGAGCAGGGCCAGAAAAGAAGCTGTGGTGGGGAGCATGGCCAGAAAAGCTGACTTGAACTGGCCAAAGTGGTATTCCATACCAGAATGACATGTTCAGTCTGTAAACTGTGGAGAGTTGGCTGGGGTCTACCAATTGCTTCTTGGAGACTGGCTGGGTACTGGTGGTGAGCAATTCTATTGTGCATCAGTTGGTTTTCTCAGGTTTTTATTCCTCTCTGACTCTCATTATCATTGCTGTTATTGTTTTTATTAATAGTAGTAATAATAGTAAATAATAATGATAAATATTGTTGTTGTTGATGTTGTGTATTTATTTATTTAAATTATTAAAGTGTCCTTATCTCAACCCAGGAGTCTTAGCATTTGGTTTTTTCCAATTCTCCTTCCCGATCCCATCCAGGAAAGAGGAGAAGAGGAGTGACAGAGCAGCTGAGTAGTAGTTAGACACCAGCTGGGTTTAAGCCATGACAGCCCTGGTTGTCCCTCTCCTCCATCTCACTAGAGTCAGGGCCCCTCTGGTACTTGTTATAGGATATTTTACAATAAATTTTCAAACCCTCCTTATTGTTTTTCTTTTTCCTATTTTTTTTGGTCCCACTTCCCAATTATCTTGATATTTATGGTTATAATTGGTGAAAAAAATACACCACAGAATAAGACTATGTTTTATAAATTATTACAGCAAAAAAATCCCACGTGGTGAGATAATTTAAAAAAGCATTTTCTGTTCTCTAAGTTTCTGTGAATCTTCTGTGAATATTTCTGTGAAATATTTTCTTTTGAAAGCAATAAGAATATTGTGCAATTCAAATTCAAAATCATGCTAACTCAACCTTTTTAATTTTTAATTTAGTTATAAGCCACAGCTAGTGTAGTTTCCTTGGAAACTAATGGATCCAGCAAAAAAAAAAAAAAAAAGAAAAAGTAAAATACTTTATGCACAAAAGAATGGTTTTTGCTTACTAGTTAATTCTGTGGGCCACTGAAAATGTTCTCAAAGAATTTTATCCTCAAGAAATACTTAGGAGAAAAAATTTCTAAGACTTCAATCTTAATACAAAGATGTGAAAGTGTTTATGGAACCTTTTTAATCTAATGATATAACTGCTGATGTAAGTATAAAAGTTACACAAATGCCTTAACCCTAATCACAAAAAAGTGAAAAAAATATGTACTAAAACAAGGCAACAAAAAATCAGACGGTAGAATGCAATACTTTTTTTTACTGTGGTGCAAATATTCAGAATATATGGAGATACTTTCAACTTCTGCAATTTCTATCTTTTGAGATATTTTGCCAGTATGTGGAAATTGTCTGATACTAATTTTCCTGTTTGAAGTAGCTTTGGATAATTTGCTTGTAGATTTTAAAAAGTATTGCAAAATTATACAGTAAGTGAAATTTTTCCCGAAGTGCCTCATGTCAAAATCTATTTTCAGCTTCCACAGCCCTCAATGCCGTTTGCCTGAAGTCTTCAATGGCAGCTTCTCACACCACAGACACAGTGAGAATGGAACAGACATGAATATTGAGGAGGCAAACACTGTGTCTGCATGGGCAGGTGCAGCTTGGTGCGCCCTTGCAGTGCCCAGCACGCAGTCTGGCGGGGCATATGCTGGCCATAGCCAGGAGACACGTGGCTGCACGAGCACTGAGCCTCCTGACAGGGAGGGGCTCGGTCACTGGGACAAGCTGGAGTGTGACAACAGAGCTGTGAACTTTCTGGATTGGTACCGGCATATATGCAACCACTTTGTGTGGCAAGGAAAAGAGCGGTTGTCTGCCTACACTGTTTAATGGTATCTTCTGTCTTGCTTACTGGTGATATTTTACATCTCTTCATATTTGTGTATTGACTGAATTTCTGTGTTTTGTGATTGTCAGGACTCTTGCCGTTTAAATGAGGTTATATTACAATTAAACGTATGGAAAATCCAAACAGGAGGTGGTGTTGAGGGCTATCAGTGAGCTGAAGTGGTCATCACAGTTTCTTTTAGAACAAATTTTTATTCTATATGCTTATATATACACTCATCCAACCCATAGACAATATATGGGTTTAAAAGTTGTAAAGCTTTTCCAGTGAATAAAAAAAAAAAAAAGCCAAGCTAGCAAACTCACAATGTCCTTTATTCATATTTCCTGATTTTGCTCCTGCATGTCTTACAGTCCATTTTAAATACAAATGTTTGTGCTTTAATTGCATGTAGTTGGATCCTTATAATCTCATCAGGATGATCTCTCAATTTCTTCTGAGGACCCCTAGAAGAAGACTTTCCTTTGTTTTACAAAGTGACTCAGAATTTCATTAGTAAAGAAAGTCAGAAGATTTAGCAGCTAGTAGCTGTTCTAATCCTCAGGTTAATAACGTTTTTTCTCAGTTTCTATTGTAATGTGGAATCTGTAACCTATATGCAAAGCAGGATGAATATTTGGGACACAATCCTCTGAGCAGACACATCTTCAGATAATTCTTTGACTGACCTACATCTACTCAGATACCCACATTTTTACAACCCTCACCTCATTATCTCCTTCTGGCTCACTGTATGGGATCTACAATTGCTCCAAAAAGAAACTTTGTGTCATTTCAAGAGATACTGTGACTATCGAACAATTATGAACCCTGGGAGTTTTAGATACATTTGGACCACTAAGACTAAATAATTACATTTTCTTGTTCTTTCTTCATGTATGCAATGGCTTAGACTACTTGATTACAATTTATGGACTCAAAATAAAATGAAAAATAAATAAATAAAATATGCACTTGTAAAAGGATTATATTCTCTCCAGAAGAGTATAAAATTGTACTGGCTACTTTTGTATGTTTTATATGCTAATTTTTATGTTATAAGCTTTTACCAGGTTCATTGCTAGTATGCTGTGGGTTTTTTTTCTGTAGTGCTGGAAAGGCACTTTCCAGCCTGCAGAGATACTGATTCAAACTCAATTTTTTTGCCTATTTTATTTGATAAATATAAAAAACTTGCTCTATTGAATGACCAAAATATTTTCTGCAGTCTTATTTTCCACAAGATTTAATTTGCAATTTTATTTTTTTAAATCTGTGCTAAAAGCTTCGTACAGAAAGTAGTATCTGGTGGTTGTGCTACTTCTTTTGAGTTTTTTACCAGATTCACAGTCACTAGACATTGAATGTGGTTCCATATGAGTAATTTTTTTCCATCTGCTCCCATAGCCTTTATTAACTCTTCCTTTACAAATTATTTAGTTCTCTGTAAATAAACTTATCTACCTGCCCAACAACTGCTAAGGATCCTCTTTTTTTGTGTACATGGATAAATCACCATGTGATGTTTTTTCCAATAAAGAACAGAATGGCATGAATTTACACAATATTTATTCATCATTTATAGATTTAAATAAAATTCTAATAATAAAAATGAGTTAATTTTTTGCCATTGAAATAGTTGTTTTAAATTATTTTATATTTTTTATAGACAGATCCTCATGTAGGTAATTAAATTTATTTAATCATTGATGAAATTTATCTCCAATTTATACTTTGAAAGTAAAGTTGTTTTTTGTTTTTTTTCCAGAACATAATAAGGAAATTACTACTTAGCCATAGGTAGATGAATTAATGTATTCATTTTATGAATACTGCTAATATAACAGTTCTGAACTAGCCAGACCTACTACACAGCAGTGAAAAGATGTCTAGTAAAATGTAATAATAAAATGGAAATTGAAACCAGCAAAGTCAGAGATCTGTATTTAGTTTAAAAAACCCCAAAACAACAAAAAAAAAATGAGAAAAAAAGTATAAACTCCTATTATGATACAACCAGTTCTTCTTTATAAGTAAGAGACTTTAAAAGTAGAAAGATGAGATGTACATAATAGTGGAAGAATTTTAAAGTGAAAAAGAAGAGGTCTAAAATTAAACATTAGAAGGATTATGATACTATCCAAACTTAATTTCTTGAGTCTTGGGAAAAGTATCATAATATACTTAAATGGGGAGCCTGGTTAATTTGCTAAGGTAGTTTCATGTAAGTGCACAATTAGGCAAAATCAGTAGAAATTTTCCTGCCTGTCCAAAAAGATTCTATGATATTAAAGGGAAAAATAATTCATATTAGGCATCTGGACAAAAGGTGGGTAGTGTTTGGGGGAGGAAGGTTGGTTGGTTTTATTACTTGTTTTGGGGTTTTTAGTTTTGTTTTTTCCCCACAAAAGACAACCAAAGTGTCATTGAAATAATAAACAGACTGAAAGAACAACTTTGACTGATGAGAAGCAGAGTCAGGTATAGAAATATTTATCTCTCAGCAACTTAAATTTCAAAGGCCTGAGAAACTTTTGGGAAAAGCATATAAGAAAGAGTCTGGGTTTTTTACATAAATTTACAATGGATAATTTACATTAAATTAACAATGGACCAACTGATAAAATACTGCAGTGTTTAGTAACTAATCATCAAACTACCTCTAGGTCTGCAAGGTCAAAGTAGACATATTAAATATAGTAAGTGCTGTCTTTTCTATCCAAATGAAAGGAGAATTATTTGCTTCACCCTTTAAAAGCTGAGAAATTTTAAATGTAAACATTTAATTTTAGATGTAAAGATTTTTGAGAGCTATGGATTAATATTGCAGAGCTGGACAGCTTCATATTTGTGACGTGTTATTTCCTTCAGGGCATTAGATTTTATTACTGATGAGATAAAGCCAGGTGAATGATCATAACAAATAACATGGATGGACTATTGTTCTGAAATTTTTCTCAACAGAGTATTTAAGAAACCAAAATATAGAAATGTTTCAAGTTTTTCAAAGTCATAAAGCACTGAAGAACTTTTATATCCATAAATGTTCTGCTGTACATATCATGTACATTTTATGCTGTTTCTGTTATTTAGCTATCCTTTCACTTCTAAAATTATATATTCTTAGATTTATACCTTTATTTCACCATTGATAAATATTATTTAAATAATTGCCACTTTTTTATGGAGTGCCTTCTTGAAAATTATTGTAGTGATACTTCAGACATCATGTCAAAGGGTACTTAATTTTCTCTAACAATGTTTCCTGTTTATCTCTGTAATGCAAGTGCATCCCATTAAAAAGAATTTCTTGTAGACATTTGAAGCAATCAAATGATAATAAGTATTAAGCTGTCAGTTAGGGATAGCTTTTTAACCTATGTTCTCATAATCCTAAATTTGGTAAAAAATCATTCTGCAATTTTCTATAGACAATCTTTTTCTTTATATTGCTTCAAGGATGATTTTCTCAGTTTCCTGATTTCAAATAAAAATTAATGTAATATTAGTGGCATAACTATATCACATATATTAGAGGGAGATTTGGATTAAAAAGAGAAACTTATGAAGTTGCTGGGCCATAATGTGTAGGCTTTCTTTATGGCTTTTTTTTGAAATAAATCATCATATTGGTACCTATGCTTAGTGCCCCTTCATCATTATTTGACACATTTCCTTGTCTCTTTGTTGCCCTGGAGCTTTTGAGGGATGATATGAATGTCTGTGCTGCCCAAAAGAAAATTTAATGGCCATTCTCTTCTTTTTCCTCCAGTGAGTAGCATTGCTGCTAACAAGCTCTCCAAAAATGTTAAACACGCATACTCAGACATGCTGAAGAGAAACCCACGGAAGAAACTGTCATCTGTAATGGGAAGGGAAGGGAAGGGAAGGGAGGAAGGGAAGGGAAGGGAAGGGAAGGGAAGGGAAGGGAAGGGAAGGGAAGGGAAGGGAAGGGAAGGGAAGGGAAGGGAAGGGAAGGGAAGGGAAGGGAAGGGAAGGGAAGGGAAGGGAAGGGATATAATGTAACTACATAGAAGCAGTCACCAATGTGGATTTACAGTGATCACATTTGGCATTGGAATTACCTTCATGCTAGAAGTGAAAGACACTTTGTTACAGGGTCAAAGGGCATTGGGTATACACAGGTTTTAAGACACATGAATAGTAATATGTGACAACAAGTATATATTTACTGTGAATTAATAAGGCTATTTTAGATTATCTCTGCATACATATATTGTTTGACATTCATTAATCAAATCCAGAAAAAATAGTCAAGTTCCATACATTTTAACTTCCCTTACTCTATGTATATACATTTGTGAATTAGATTTATCATTTTAGTCATCAGTAGTATAATATTCATTTTTTTCTGTCATCAGTAGCACAGTTTTGGTTCTATACTTTTAATGCTTTTTTTTTTTATTTTAACCTGCAGAATACATTAAAAATTTGTCATGAATTATAGTTCCTGAAAAAATATACCAACTGGGAAAACCCCCTTATTTATTGTAAAAATCAAGCTCAAATCCACTACAAAGTAAAGGAGTCTGTTATCTTGAAAATTTAGAAATCTTTCAAAAAAGGAAAGAATTTAAATATCTGCAAATCAACTTTCTTTTCCCCCATGAATGGGGACTCAGCTCAAGCAACAACAGCCAAACACATTGTATTTGTTTGATACACCTTTATATTTGCATTTTCATATTCATCATATTCCTTCTACTCTCTTTGTCCTTTTCTGGTTGTCATTATTGAATTAGAGCTGACATTCTGACTGCCACATGCAAAACATGCATTTTCCAAGTGTGCAAGTGGAAACCAGATCCATGGAGTGCCCGTGTTGACTGTCTTTCCTGCAGTTGTGGCTTACAAAATCACAATTCAAACCAATTAGAAAGGATTTGTAGGTCCTCCACTCACAGTGCTGGACCAAGTAAATTCTTGAGCTACTTAATGTTGTTTATTGGTACAGAAATGAAGCACATAATTATTCTCCAAAAGTCAATCCTCCAGAGAAACTTGAGCTCTAGAAAATTCTTCATTTATATAATACACTTATATAATATGCTACTCTGCTTCTCAGACTACTCTCTCTTACAAAGGCTCACAACTGAAAAATTATAGCTTGGTTAGAAACAATGTATGGATGGAGCAGAAAACAAAATATGAAGCATGAAATGGAAATGTCAGCTGGAAACTACCAACCATCTCGTAGCACTGCTTGTGTTTAAATAGAAAGAAATATTTAGCAATTATCATGTCACAGTCTGTCATTTTACTTGCAGCTCCATAGCAGTACATAACTGTACTTTCTGTCTTCAGAGTACAAGTTGTTAATTCTCCTTTATTTTATGTGTCTCTGTTTACGTCAGATACAGTTTGTTATTTTATCAAAGTATTGGAATGTAAATTAGTGAGAAATTATGTGTGATCATTTCAAATTGATTATAATACATATCACACTATTCTCACGTTAAAAAAATGACAGAAGTAGGAGTTCAAATCCATACTAATCACTTTTTTCCAAATGGTTGTCAGTTTTTGTATATTAAAGGCTTCTTCAAAACACTCTCATCAAATAAAGAATTTTCCAGAAAGCACTTCTAAAAAGTTGTAGCTGTATTTTTTCAGTCACTTATGAAATATTTTTTTCATCATTGAAGTGTTAATAAGATCTGTAATGCTACGAATCACATACTTTTCCAATGAGAAACAGCAAACATTACCAGCAATTTTCATGAGTATAAAAGCAGTACCTGAACCTATACTCCATCTGACTCAAGAGACAAGAGGGGAAGAAGAAAGGGAGAAAAGCTAAGCCAAGGCAATGGAAGGCACGGAAGAAAGATGTAGTCCCATATTTCTGAACAGAAAGCTCTAATACAAATCTTGATGAAATGTGTGCAGTCAGAATTAGTTAGTTTATCATGTCTTGCTTCAAGTGAAAGCAGCAGTCATTTCTGTCCCAAGCATCATACTAGAAAATACTGTCATACTATTCTTGGAATAATTCTTATTGCTTTTAATTTATGCACTTTTGAAGAGCAGAGGTGAATAAGATATTCTGATTTTGAGCACATTAAGATTCCAATTATTTTTCATTCAATCATTTTCTATGACACCAGGAATTTCTTTCAGAGACAGCTATTCAGGAAGGCTTCAAAGCTTGACTACAACATCAGATATCTAGAATCAAATTGTAAAAGCTTAGCTAGTGACCAATATTGAGGATACTTGGATTTTAGTAATAGCAGGTCCCTGGACTGAGTGAGGCATGATTCCTTGGAAGGAAGTTTGACCATTTAAAAAAAAATTCCTTCTGTAGTCATCAGGGGCCAAGAGAAGAAAAGAATTCACATTGTAAAGGTGTCTGTTTTGATATATATTTGAGGGTACCATTTCTATTAATTTTGAACTTTACATATATATATATATTTTGACACTGAAAATGAAGAGAACTGAAGTAATGTTGAAAGCAAGATTCATCCTGCTTCTTTTCCTCAGAATTCCCCCAGCATACACACACAAAGATCAACAATGTATTGAAAACAAAGTGCAGGTTGAAAAAAAAACCAAATAAAGCAATTTTCCCATTTTTCACTAGGTATCCTATAAATTACTTAACAGGTTTACTGAAAAATCTTTTTATTCCTTGAATGCTTTTTAATCTTTTTTCCTCCCTAGAACAGCTCGTTCATCATTACCTTTCACTGCTACGGGGCTTCAGGCTGACCAACAAAGAGATTCAGCTAAAAGAAATCTGAGCATCATAGAATCTTGGGTTTGGGCTGTAAGGGACTTTAAATATCATCTAGTTCCAATTCCCCTGCCATGGGCAGAAGCACCTTCCACTACACCTGGATACTCAAAGCCCCATCCAACCTCGCCTTAAAATTTCTGAGGATCATGCACCTACAACTTCTCTGGACAGCCTGTTCCAACACCACAACCCTCACAGTGAAAAAATTCCTTCATAAGATTAAATTCAAATAATTAAACATTTTTTATGTTTCTTACAACATTTAGTCAGCTAATTATTATTTGTGTTTACATATTACGAGGTTGTGGAAGCCCTGTATTCGTTTAGGGAAATTGAAGCAAAGGTAATCTGTCTTTCCTCATTCATTTGAATATTCAAATTTTCTAAAATCTAAGAACAATTTATCACAAGAGGGGTCTTTATAATTCTATTTTACCGGGACAGTAAAAGATCTCTTAATGCATTCTCTTTCTCTTTTTTATCACCTGGACATTTTTCCATGAGTGCCCATAGTGAATCCTGAAGGTCAGCATTCTCATACCTTTGATATCCACTACCAGAATCTTTTACATTGTCAAAAATTTCCTGCATTACTATTTTTTGTCATATGTGGCTTTAAGAAAATGGAAGAGACACAACAGAAACTGGAGGACAGCACGGTGATGTGCATCTGATCTATCTTAAACAAACTGATGTCCTCTCTTTCTTTTCCACATTCACAATCATTCCTTGAGAAGTATTCAGTGTGGACTTGAATGAAGAATTTTGCCACTAATGGTCATTACCATTCATTTTGAACTATGCACACCACTTCAAATACCCAACAGATAAACTGGTTAAACATGACATTTTAAAAACCCTACTACTTTATCTAAATTCAGCATAGATCTTTTTTTTTCCCATGGGAAATTAGTAAATTCTATTTTTGACAGACAAAACTGTCTCCCCTCTGATTTAGAAAGCCAATGAAGACAACTTAAATACAAATATCTCAGCCAAGGAGGAAAAATCCCCACTATTTCATAGAACTATAAATATTTCTGCCTTTACAAGTAACTTGTGCATATACCAGCAAGCAATATCCTCTAGTAATTTTTTCAAAAAGGCTTAAAATGAATGTACTGGTTTTGCTAACATTTTTCCAGATCTATGAATTAGTACTGTATACACCTGATTACAGTATGTATACATACATAGAAAAACTTAATAAAAATTGATTTTTCCTCTTTTATTCTTTGAATTGTTAATATCTGGCTAAACCAGAGGCAGGCAGTGCCTGATTTTTCATAAGTTTAAACTCAATAAATTATTTTGATCCCATTAAAACAAGGAGATGACCCAGACCTTAAGAGTGGGCTGTTACACATAATGTTAAGATAAATAGATAAGGTACAGCTAAACACTGATTTTTTCAAGTTGTCTATTAAGAGTTAGTTTCTGAAGTGTGAAGATTTCCTGTGAAACAGAAATCATCATAACTCTCTTGTAGGCCTGGAAATTAGAGTAAGTTAATCTCCTCCTTTGGTGCTTAATATGACTTTAAGAGCAAGCTTTTACACCCAGGTGGAAATCTTCTTATCTGATGGCTTTTTTGCTGTTTACTTAATTCTTTGAAAGCATTTATTCTATGTTTCCTTTAATTTCGAGTTTTGTTCTCTAAAAATTAGCATCATCTAGTCATGTACAAACAATACATGATTACAAGAAAATTATTAAAAATAAATTTCTAAATTTATAACTTTTAATTCTTTTCATTCAAAGTCAGATTATTTCAAGTTAAATGCCACTTCTGATGTCAGGGAATGACATAACTTCACCTATATGTTTTGGCTATTAAAACATACGCCTCTCAAGAATTATTTCAAATGAAAGACAATATTTCATCACAATATTACAGAAACAAAAGCATAAGCAAAGGTAAAATCTAGTGCAGCTATAATAATGTTTAATTATAATAGCTTCATGCAAAATGTATTACAGTTATGACAAAGAAATTTCTTAGTGTTCCTGGTCAATTGCATTCTGTTAATATTTCAAGGGGATGCGCATGTACCACTTTTAGAGCCATTATACTTCCTAAAATTTTAATAAACTCCCCATAAGCAGAAGCCAAGTTTTTATTTTGAAAACGGAATAGAATACACTCAATCATCATAGATAAAGTATAGTAACTTGCTTCAAGAACTACTAGCATGGTTGTGCTGTTTGAGTTTGTTTTTGTTTTTTAAGGGGGAAGAATGAATTGTCAATTATGACATGAAATCAATTATGTTATGGAAATAAAAATGAGTATAAAAAACCCAATTTTTGCTCTACCATTTAGCTTAGAGAACTTGTCCATGATGTATTCAAAAAGACCAAAAGGTAATTTCCAGCTCACAAGAAAGCTCCCTAACCTCCAGACAGCAGGGAGGACAGGAGAAAGAAGGAGAAGCAGTACATTTCACCTGATGGTTATACAGGTGATCAAAAAATGGGGAATTAATAACATTCATGGAAAGAGAATAGATTTGAAAAAGAGGTCATTTTCTGTTTTATTGGTGATCAACTTACAGAGAAGAATTTCATACCTATATGACTTGTTTATTTTAATTTTGGCAGAGAGCAACCAAATCAAATCCTTACATTTTGCAGTTGAAGAGTGTAATTATGATTTTTTTTTATTTCACTGCCTCTACATCCCCACATCCCCTGCCCTCTTACCCCCCAAACCCTCTACCCCAGCCCCCAGACAGCCTTAAGTAAGTAGCAGAAATGTTACTATAAATCTCTCTGTAATAGGATAAAACATTCAGGGAGAAGAACAGTGCTGCAACAAAAGGAACTATTTTGTAACACTGGGTCAGACACAGAAATTTTAAAACTGAGCTGAATTCTCTGATGGCAATTTAGATTTGTGCAGGACATTGCTTCAGCTGACTTCATGGCTTATCCCAAACCTTGAAAAATCAATGGTTTTTCAGCTGAATTCAAAGACATCTGGATATCTTCTTGGAACTTCAAAGACAATGAAGTGTCATAGCCCCAAGCAAAGAAATATTACTAAGAAATATTAGTAGTGTGATTATATATATAAAATCCCATGTCATGTTAGCACATTTAAAACATAGTGGAAAAAGTACTGCTGCTACTTCATCCATATTGTAAGTTAACTAACAAGGAACCAGAGCACTTTATCCGGATCAGGAGAATCACCAGAAAACTGACTAGATCAGCACAGGCTTTGGAATATTACCCACTCCTGCTGTTTTATATAGATACCAAAAACATTGCAAGAGAATGTCCAAGGTCACTCAAGTCAAATTTCAGGACCATGAGAAGATTTTTTTTTTTAATAAATAATTGTGAGTTGTTAATGACCGTGAGAAAAATGCTGACAAGTGTAGCACCTGCAAGTAACTAAACATCTGGATAGTTAGGATTTTATAATTAAACAGCTTTTTTATTTACCTTCCCTTTGTTCGTAATGGCATAGAGCATGAAAATTAAAGGAGTCATATTTTACGGATTCACATATCTTTTATAACATTTCATAGCTTTAATTTCTTAGTTTCTGCTTGATTCTTTCAAGTGAACACATTCTATCTCTCAAACTCTTTTCTCAGTTGAAATAATTTTAATTTTGTTGTGGATATCAGATACCTGCATTATTAATTAAGAAAATCATTAATAATTTAGCTTGTAAGTTGCATGGGAAAAAAATCTCAATTCACTCAGCTTGAAAGAAATCAGGATAGAAGTGGTCTATCGATTTATTAACACTATGCAATTAACCAGCAGTCATTGAACTACACATTCAGGATCAATATCCTAAAAACCTTTTCACAACTCACTGTAGAATTTCTAATCCCCAACCCAGAATCACACAACAAACCCACTTCTCCCTGGGGTAGATGTGAGTGCTGGTTTTTTGTGCATCCCTGATGATCTCTACCCCGCTACTAATGTACTCACCAGTATGACAGAAACCCAGACACGAGTCAGACACGTACACCTGAAATGTGGGACCCCATGCAACACCCCACTAGCTGAAGTGCAGCTGCTTGCTGCACCTTTCAGGAAGGCTCCTGTGCCCAACCTGGACAGGAGTTGAAGTGTCACGGGGGTTTCTGGCAGCATCGAAACAGGATTGACTGCTGTTCAGACGCCCTCTTCTCTGAGGGTCTCCTGTGTGCTTCAGAAATAAAGCTTGAAAATACTGGGATCTCTAAGTGACTCCAGTAACCTCTGTTTTGGCAGCTATTTTGTCCCTCAAGTCCTTATTTCTCCTCATTGATTGTTGGAGAATTCTGGTTCATTAGCACTACTTTTGATCAAACAAATCCTACTAGCAGAAATTTTCCTAGAGTGTTATGTTTTTGTGCTTTAGAAGGACAAGACTTTGAAGTTTCAGATCTCTTCTAAATACCCAGCCAGAGTGGGAATAGAAACAATACCTCATGGAGCAGTGCATGTTGCACTATAAATAGAGGGGAGAGGTTTATAAATGTTGTTTCTGTTGTGATGAAAAAAATCTTTGTCACTTTGTAAATATAATAAAATAATGTTTATATTTTCAAGATTTTTCTCCTTCATCTGGCTATTCTGAATTTTCATTTAAAATCATTCTTTGGTTAATAAAACCAAATTTGCACCCTAATTCTGAAAGATACATTTTATCATTGACTTTTATCACTTTTTCTTCCCTGGAAAAACGAAGTCATGGTCCAAAGTTTGAGCAATACTGGCTACATTTGTGCCTGTGAGTAATTCCTTTCCCCCAGGTGAAACAGTGCAGAGGAGCTACATTCCATAGAGCGTAGATCCTATGAAATATGAAATCAATGTATCTCTATGACAGAAATTAGAGTTCTCTGGTATCCTAAGAAATAAATCTTTATTTTATGTGAGGCTATGGATTTTGACTGTTAATGTGCTGTTAGAACATGTATATTTAATAGAGCCAGGACAGGTCTGGCTTGACTATGTAGGGTGTATAAGGAACTGATCCCTGTAGAGCTCTACCTACACACTGACTTGAATCCTGACAGGGATCTTACACATACCTTGGACCCTGTACAGACTGGCCAGACAACCTGCTGCAGCTGCTGACTGAACCTGCTTACTAGCACCATACCTGCTCTGCTCCTGCTGTTTAGGGAGATCTGTGGATCTTCTGTCTGTCACTGAGGGCATTGCCCTGCCCTTGGCCACCAGCTCTTCATCTCGTCAGGAGCTGCCCACTATTTCTGCTCCCTGACTATCTGCTACAAAAGGATTTGCAAGTGTGAAGGTTGCACTGTGAAGACAGATCACAACCAGTGTTTGCTAGAACATCTCATAATAATTAAGCTGTTGTTCTTCTTATTTAGCTGCTGTTGTTTATAGAAAAAACTTTACACAGTAACTCTGACTGTTTCACAGCTCAGACCCCTCTCACTAATAAAAATGAGTCTGGATCATATCTGACAACCCTACCCCAACAGTTTACTCAGGTGCCAACGGCCACAAAGATGTGCCACTAATTTTTTACTAAGTGGTTGGAAAATACTTCTATGAGCCCTATGTTTTACCAGACATATATATATGGGAACCTGTAATCTCTGCCTGCAGAGGCAATATGTAGAGCTGTTGCCTCTTGGATGTGGTTAGAACTATACAATATTTTACTAAAGTAGGTGTTAGTGGCCTTGAACACATTCAGGTGTTTCTGCCACTTTGTCAGTTCGTGCAGCTTCAAAAAGATTGACAGTTCTGGTAGCTAGTCAGTTCCTGGGAGATATTCAGAAATTATCCCTCAGCATTTTTTTTTTTTTCAGTCTGCTCTTTTTTGGTAACTGTTTCTCTGTACACATACAGAAGCACACAGCTTTTTATCTATTGGACCTAAATAACAAAAGTTTTCTTTGGCACGTGCCCAGTGCTTGGGCAACAGACATCCAATATAATGAAAAAAAAAAAAAAGAAATGGAAAGAAAAACTGAAGATCTTGGACATGTCTGATGATCAAAGGAAACATCTCTGTATCTAGCACGCTGCTTTTTTTCTTCTTCTTTTTTTTTTTTTTTCCAGGCACTTGAACGAAAGGAGAATAATATTCTTATAAAGCTTGAAAGGTCAGACACTGACTTGATGCTTCAATGCTTCTCTGACAAATATGACCACTTCAGGGCAGGGTTTAACTTCTGGAAAATACTTTCATTCTTTTATTAGTAAAATCATCATTCTTTTTACAGCGTGTTTGTGGTCCACCCCTTTCATCTAACTGTTGGTGGATTTTTTTTTCCTAAGCTGCTCTGATATTCCCCATTTCCTCCCCAGCCATGAGAAAAATAGATTAGACAAAGCTTTCAGTGTAGGACCTTGAATATTTTTTTCATTCCCAACCTTGTTGACATGCCTAGCTGAGCTACTGTTTCAGCATCATTAAGGCTGAATGTAAATGGATATATGATACAGTAATGAACAAATGAAATGTTTTTTCCTGGGAGGTGTTAAACTTTATCATATAATATATTTTGGAAGTATCTGCATTGCCTAAGACATGCTCTTCCATTATGCATTTATAGAAGTAGAATTTATTGAAGACAGAGTATCTGCAGGATCTAAATCAAAATTAAATAAACCCCTTCAAAAAATATTTAACAGATTGGGCAAACGTCCCTCCACTCCCTGAAGAGGGAGTTTTTTGTTGTTGTTGTTGATTTAACTTTTATTGATTTTAGTGCTTTTTAACTTTTATTGCCTTTCCATTTTCTTATGTATATCATGAGAAGGAGAACCATATGAATAAGGTAAGAGAAGTGTCAGAATATTATTTTGTTCCTGTAGACTATATAGTAAGCATACAGAAAATAGAGCTACTGTTAAAAATCCTATTCCAATAAAGTAATGGAAATAATTTTTAATTTTTTTCCTACTTTATTCTTTCCACAGTTGAGAGTCAGACCCATCTATTACTTTGCAATGCCCAGAAATAATAATTTGATTGCAACAATTTTCCTGATAGAAAGTTAAACACTTTACATACTGTTTTTCATCCTGGATAATTTGATCACTGTAGGGCATGTTGTGAATAATTTTATGAGAATGGAACACAGAAATTTACTTGACAGAAAAGAATTTCAACTGAAAAAACTATTAAGAAGAAATAAGACAGAGTAAAAAACATTCCCTGATTGTTTATCAAAGGACAGGAAGCAAATTGAAAAGGAACAATTTGTGCACTTTGGTGCATATTCCTTCCTTGGATACTTTTGGTCACACTGAGGTGAGACTGAATCAGTGCCCACAGCTTTCTCAGTTTTGTGTGGCAGGTAGAACATAGCAGGGGGTGAAATGAATTCATCTTTCTGTCTTCAAGTGAACTAAAAGCAATTTTATTCTTCCCATGTGGTCACTTGAGGTGCTTGTCATGTTCAAGCTAATGATATCAGGCACCCTCAGGTTGTTTAAGTATTCATGAAGTAATTAAATTCTCATTAACATATAAATAAAAGAAAACTGAAAACAAGTTTAGGAGGCACCTAACATCTGTTCTCCTGCTTTTAAGTACTAAAATGTGCCACATACAGAAGGAAAAGTGCATTCTGTCCAGGCAAGTATTGTGCATAGATTATTTATAGAAACTGTAATTAAAGTGATTTGGCATATTAAGTAAAATTAACAGCAAAGCATTATTTAGGTAGCTCAGTGTCTCTGACACTTAAATAAGAAATTTAAAATAGGAAAGAGAGAAATAAAATTAATTTTTATTTGTTCTGAGATCCAGATAAAATTACAAGAACAATTAAAATTTATTCCTTTAGAATTACAGAAAAAATAAAATCTCACACTGCAGGCATACTTCCAGCTGTTCTTTCAAAATAGATTGATTTTCAATAATAAATTACTACTGGCATTTGAAAAAAACAACAATTCCACAAAATGACTTATAAGTTTACTATTATATTTCTTTAAATTGAAATTAATGCACAATTTTGTCATACAGCTTGAGACTTCAATTCAGACACAATCTTATCCTCTAAAATGAATTTTCCTTCTAACATTAAGCAGTTTATTTCTTTAGATAATTTTTAGCAAGAGACTATTAAATAAAATATGTTTTATCTAACTATTAAAAAAAATGTGTGCCCTGTATTCTATAGCACGCCACTGCAGTTTTCTGTATGATAGAAATAGCTAATAAAATTAAATAATCTTGAACCATAGTATGAGACTGAGAGGCTGAAAAACAGCAAAGGAGAAAGAAAAATTTAATAGAAGAATCTTCAGAATGTGTTAAAATAACCATTTCATCAAACAGAGACAGCTCTGGAAGAATACATTTCTGAGAAGTAAATCTTTCAAATATATCTTTCAATGGAAAGATGCTGAATTGATTGTGTTCTTTGTCATTTGCAACATCCTCTGTCCAGTTTTTTATCATAATCTATATTAAAAATAGATTCTGTACGCATCTAATTTCATTATGGTCTTACTGACTTAGCACAAAGTATACATAAGATACACACTTATATTGTCCTTATTTTAACAGAGTGGAATGTATAACCAGAGAAATTCAACACTTTTTTTCCATTTATGTTATATTGTTCATTTCAAAAAGCAGTATTTCATGCCTTATTCCTTGCCTTATTTCATGCCTTTCTCCTTGCTGTGATGCCTACAGAGGGAAACGTATGCCAGTTATGCAATGTGTTTGGTGCATGCTGAAAAGGATATATTGCAAAAAAGGGCACATAGACCTTCCTGAAATAAAAAGATAAACCTACTTTTTCCTGGTTTTAACTGTGGCAGACAAAATACAAGTAATTTGAAAATAGCTGCCTTGAGTTATCATTATAGGCACAAACAGCTATTATTCCTTTCATAAAGAGTGCTATTCATTACCATTTACAACATTTACAAGCAACACATGAAAATATTCTCCTCTTTGTTTGGTTCAAAGCCAGTTATGAACTCATATCAGTACCCGTCAGCTGTTATGATTAGCAGAGAAAAATATTTTCTTAAGCATTATAACAGTGAAAGGAAACTCTGTACTATTACAACCTAGAAGAAAAGAAAAAAAAAGAAAATTGGTCCAAAACCCATGCAGCAATGAAGACACTAGCTGAAGCCTGGATAATTGCAATCTTATACTGGTAAAAGCTCATGAAAATTTAATTCGGTAACTCACGAAACTGGAACTGAGACTTGGTTCTTACATGCCTACAGGACAAGGAAATTAAACATTACAAGGCTTGCTTGAGAGAATGTCTGCCCCAGAGCAATTATCTGTGCTTACCTTGGAATCCCAACTGATCTTAGATTATCTCACAAAACACATGAGAGAAATATGCCAAAACAAACTCTAATCTTTTTATGAACCTGAAATAGGGAGCAAACTCCAGAAGTCTGTATGAATATAAAGCATCAATATTTGTATAATCTCTTTAATGTGGGGATGGGTAGTGAGCGTGCACTTTCATGCAGTACTGGTTCTAAATAAGACCTTATCTCTTTTTTGCTATTAGTAAAAGCGCTCTTTTAGAAAACTTCATGAGTAGACTTTAATTCAAGACTAAACAACTCAGGGTTGAGTTGTGATGGAGAAAAGGTGGTAGAATCAATAGCTGTTGACCACATTGGGTATATTTCATAAAAATGCTATCAGTATCCATAAGTAAAGACATAGTGGTATATATAAAGCATGGTTTAGCCATACTGTTGTCAGGAAACAAAACCGAGCCTGGAGAATTTACAGCTCTCTCTGGAAGAGGATGTTCTCGGTTGTTTCCTGTTAAACATTCATCTGTTTCCTTAGTACACTTTCAGCTGCCTGACACAGTTATGTTGAACATTGCACTGACCAAAAGTGTAGTCATCAATAGAACAAACTGATGTTTCTATTTTACATGCACTTTGCTAAATTAGAAAAGATAGACCTCAAAGACTCACTTGATCATCTACACTGCACTTGTACGCTCACATGTTGACTGCGCTCCTGACAGCTGCAAATTTCTCTGAGTTACATTATTTCCAATGAAATAGCTTCATGCATGTGAATGAAACTACTCCACTTCTTCAAGGTCACGACTTAATTTTTTTTATTGCTGAAATTATGCAGTTGGTTTATTCCAAAATGGAGCAGGGTGTAAGGGTATAGAAAGCCTTCAACATTTCTCTGCAAGAGAGAACTTTGGACAAATTTTAAGGATATTATGTTCGCATAAACAATAGTCTTCATTTTTTTCAAACAGAAATCGTGCAGACATCAAATGCTGAAATAACTTTGAGTATAGGAGTTTAACTCAATGAGTTAAGATGTCGTAAACCAAGGCAGGGTTAGAGCTCAGCATTCTGGATTGCTGCTGCGACCCTGGTGAAATTAAGCTTTCGTGTCTCCATTTGATTGTAATTGAAGAACTTTTTCCAGTGCACCTTGTTGATTCCTTATCAGTGATATGACTGCTTTACTCATCTGGTTTCATTTTTGACTCTCATCTTGCCTCCCTACATGGAACAGGCTGCTCTTGCTGCTCCCTTGTGAGATTACTCTTGTCACTATGTGCAATTTAAAACAAGGGTTACTGTTTTACCCAGTTTGTGGTAGGGAACACACATTTTCTTTTCACTACACCAGAGAATTTTCTTCTTTTTACTTTCTTATCATGGCTTTAGTAGACCCTTGTAATTCACAGCAGAGTGCCCAAACCAAGTCCCTGATGCTGGGATCAAATGGATGAAAACTTATACATTGAGAAAATATGATATATTCATTACTTAGATTTTTGGAGATACAGTATTTTTAAAACAAAACAAACCTGTAAGCAAGATTATTCTTCCTGAAAGAAGTCACTGTTCACTTATAGAATATATAAGTTAATCATTCAAAGACAAAATATGCAGGTTATGTTGTTGTCCACGTTAGTGATATAAAAAAACTAGCACTTAAATGAAATGTGAGATAGTAGAAATCATGAGGCAGATTGACAAAAAAGTATTTTATCTTAGGTAACAAATGAATTTTTCACCACTTGCCAAAGGGAAATCCGGTATTGAAATCTTCAAGTCAGGACTGGGGGTATTCATAAAAGAGATTTTTAGCTCAAATACTAAATGTGAAGATAAATATTAGAGTGATTCTATGACCTACACTATATAGGCAGTCAGAATAAATGATTTAATATTCCCTTCTGGCCTTAGAAGTGGTTCATTTGTCATAATCTACAAAAACCAGTCCCCTCATAAATTATTTCTGAATTTTAAGAAAGTACTAGATAATTAAATAAGTGCACAGGATAATTAAAGAGTATCAGGTAATCTGATCAAGTCCTCTCCATTCTGCTTACAAAGATCTAGGATATTAAACAGTCTCACAATTTCAAATATACTGTTGGTATTTCATGATCATGAAACAAAGGAAAAAAGATCCTAAATTCAATATTTTTTCAAGTGATTAATAGATTTCACTACTGGAACCCTTCTCATAAATGTTCTTCTTCATTAAATTAACAAGTCACTGCAGAATAAAATAAGCCAATTAAAAAAAAATTGTTCATAATTACAGATGCTTGCTTAATTTCTCCAGTTTCTCCAAGGCTCTAGAAAATATTACAGTATATGATCAGTTAGACAGCTATTGTATATTAAGGGATCCTATAATATTTATAACCAAAATAACCTTCAAAACATAGCATAAATTCAAAGAAATTTAACAATAAAATTAGCAAAGCTTAGAGGAACTGTACTTTGGAATTTTTTTTTAGGTTTTACTTCTATCAGAAGACTGGAAGAAATATAAAAAGAATCTCTAAGAACAAAAATATCTTTATCTATATATTTTTTTATATTTCTTTGATACATTCTATGAAAAGATATATTAACGTTAATTTCCAAGTCTCTTGCATAGCACAGACTAGTCCAAAAGAGTAAGGTACATAAAAGTAAGGTAAGCATGAGAGGAGAATCTTTATGATGTATAAAATTCTCAGAGAAACCAACCAAAAATAAAAGGCAAGAGTGGTACAGAATTGTACAGAATTCATACATCCTCTTCACTCTTACTAATGGAATTGGTAGAAAATCTAGTCTACACCTTAAGCACATAAATGAAGGAGAAAAGAATTACATGAAAATTTTTGCTTAGTTAAGATCACAGAGGCAAAATAATCTTTAAAAGAATTTACTTCTTCTTGTTGATTACTTCCAATATGGCAAAAGACGAGCAAATAACTTTTCTACCAAGAATTTGGCAAATTCTACTTCTTTTATTTGTAGTCACTGCTTGTGATCTTAATTATTCCTTTTTCTTATGTAGTTGAATAATGTGTTATGTTCTTTTTCAATTTTTTTTAGTTATTTATTTGTAAAAACTTAATTTGGGATAGTCTAGAAATTTTATTTTAAAAATTTAGATGAAGGATTTCTTGCTACGTTGTGCTCAAGTATCCAAATAAATTAATGGAAATTTTAGGATATTTTAAAAGAAAAAAAAACCTTTCACTTTTGAGTACAAATTATATTTGTTAAAGACCAAACATCTGTGTGTCACTTTTCTTAGGATAAAAAGGATGGTCATCCTTGGTTAACTGACAACCCTTCATATTGCAAAAGTCCCTACTTTCCGTGGAGAACACAGTCATTCAAAGTACAGGGACAACACATACTGTCATTGCAGCTTGCTCAGTTTGGGGGTTTAAAAAGGTACAAAGAGTCAGCTAAAAGCAACAAAACCATTCTAGGAGTATTCACTGCTTTGTGGTTTCTGGGTGGCTCTGGGAGGTAGTATGGGTTTTATGATTATTAAGCAGACTTTTTGTATATATGACATTCCCTATATTCCCCTATATTCCCTAATATGGATTTCAGAGACAAGTGAATAGACCTTCTTTATTAAGGATGACTCTGGTATGTCTATATTATGCTATTTACGTTTTCTATTATTTTCATATGAATATTTTGGCTATATTGGATTTGTGCTACAAGGATATATATTGTCATCTAATAATCTACTAGAACACGTCATTGACTCTTCTAAAGGGATTTTAGCTCCCAAATATGGCAAGAGTGATTTCACTGTTCACCTGGTTTTAGGCCAGACTACTAATGAGAGTTGGAAATCCCACACTTGGTTGGTACAAATAGCTCCTTTTCTATAGACACTTACATTCTACAACTTGTTGCCAAAATTAATTCTTGAGAATTACAAAATTACTGAATGTATGACTACATAGATTCAGCTTTCCATTAAAAAAAAAAAAGATTTCTTGAAAACACACAAATAGCTGCTGAGTGCTCTGACAGTAATAGAAGAGAAAGTATAAAACTAATTTTTCCATTCTGTTGGAGGATATTTTTAGTTACACTAACAAGCACCTTTACTGTCAGCCTCATCTACAGAGTTAGGACAAAATGTTAGTATGCATTTATCAATCACAGATTTGATGCATTTCTAGTGGACCAAAGTAAAGACAAAAAGGAGACTGAAGGGTAGTTTTTTTCACATAAGGAAAGAATCAGGTCATTTTCCCCAACTCTGAAATAAAGGTTTCAGAAAATGTGGGCCAACATAAAATTCACTGCAGTTAAACTGGTATGTTTATTTTAGCAATTGTGAATGGTAAAGACCACAATATCTGTTCACTCTCTTAAAAAAAAAAAGTACAAACAAACCCTACCTTTTAACTTCTATTAATACCATTCCCAGGACTTCATTCTACCAGTACCTCAGAAGTAGACAACTGTCTCTAGACTTTATTACTTCAATATACCATATGCATTTTGGATGCTTGATTCTTTTCTTCTTCTAACTTCTGGATGGATAAAATTGTAATCAAATGCTGCAGATATTTATTCCTAATAGGATTTAGCTATTTATAGTTTGTTCCTTCAGTTTCACTTCACCTGCTGTATACCATCAATTAAAGCAAGCATTACAGAACTTAGAAATCTCAACTAACAGATTTTTTTATGATGGACTATGCTGCTTTAATGAACTATAAACTGTTCAGTGCAGAGATATTTAAATTTCACTTGTTGCAATTAGAAACTTCTGTAATCTTATCAAAGCACTGATCACATGCCTGTTAACTTGCCACAGCACTGAAAAAGCAGAGAAGATGTATAATCTGGTATGTAAATAATTTTTAGGCAGATAAATGATGTGAGTTTAAATTCTCTTGGAGAAAAGAGTTTAGAATGAAGGAGTGCTGCAACCCTGGTGTATATACTACATCTGACAAATATTCAGTAGCACAGAAGGGTCATTTATAAAATTAACACTAATACTAGTCAGTAAATTCTTTGGAAAACAAAGTTTTTGTTTTTCTTTAGGAAAAAAATAGATTATATACAACAACAAAAAAGGATATTTGTCTCCTATTCTGATAATAGTACATTCTTCTTCACCGATAGTTTATGCCAGTATTCTTGCATCTTTTATGTTTTGCACAGAATACATCATGTATTTACTGAAATAAGTGAAGCTGTATTTTCATTGCATGACTCTTCCCTGGCATTCTGGAGAGGAAAAAGTCAACGATACACAATAAAATTAATGATTTAACAAAGAGAGTTTTAAATTAATAGAGTAGATATAATTATTTCTATAGCTAATAAAATGTTGGTTTTTAATGAGTTTATTTTTGCAGAAGGATGTAACAATTCCCATGTTGACCTTGCTTTATGCAGTCTTTAAAAGGGCTTCTATGTCTCTCTCCTTCTCTTTTTCCAAGAAAATTTAGAATGCCTTATGTTTGCAGAAGGTTATGAGTATTATATAAGTTTAACCCCCTCAGAGTATAGGAATATTTTATTTTCCCTGTGAACGATCATTCTTATTTTGCTGAAATATAAAACATGAAGAAAACTTGAGACACTAACCGTATGATAATCTTGTTTAATTACACTAGTAAAATATGAAAAAGGTTTAAACTAATTGTCACTTAAGTTCCTCAAGAAAACAATTATCAGATATGGTGGCAGGAATGTCAACTTATAGATCAGGTTGCTCAGGGCCCCACCCAACCAGGCCTTGAACACCTCTGGCCTTGGGGCATCCACAACTTCTCTGAGAAACCTGCTTCCTTCTTCTTAATTTAAAATCATTCCCCCTTGCCTTATCACTGTCTGCCCATACAAAAAACCTTTTTTTTTATAAGCTCTTTTTAGGTATAGGAAGGCTGCTATAAGGTCTCTCCAAAGCCTTCTATTGTCCAGGCTGAATAACTCCAGCTTTCTCAGCCTATCTTCACAGGAGAGGTGCTCCAGCTGTCTGATCATCTTCATGGCTTTTCTCTGGACCCACTCCAGCAGGTCCATGTCATTTTGATGCTAGGGGTCCCAGAGCTGGATGCAGAGCTCCAATTGGTGTCTCACAAGGACAGAGCAGAGGGGGAGAATCACCTCCCTCAACTGCTGTCCACCCCTCTTGTGATGCTGCTTAGGACATGATTGCTTCTTTCCCTTTAAAACTCCCAAAGAAGTTTTGAAGTTGTTTCCTTCCTTCCCTTTAAAACTTCCAAAGAAGAATGAAAAGAAGAGGAAGCAAAAGGGATGTAGGAAAGGAAGAAGAGAGGCAGGAAGGGAGGGAAAATGACAAGAAGTCAGGGAGAGGAGAACATAGTATAATCAGAATTTCCTGATGGATTGGACAAATTCTGTATTTCTCTCAGTGTCCTACTACATGTATTTATCAGTAGGATTTTCTGAACATTATGCTAGCAGTTCTGTTCATACACTTAGTGACAAACCTTAATCTTTTCCTTTTTTTTTGTCTGAATGGTTGGGAGGCAGAATACATATTTTGAAAAAAAAAAGAGGAAAGTTAATACAAGATATTATATTTGTGGAAGTTTCTCTTGCCATACAAACATGAGCCTTCCAGGCATTTGCATTTAAAATACATAGGAAACCAGTGTCTGATTAGCTTTGCATATGTTGTAAGAATTTCACATTATCTCCCTCTCTGACTTTTTAGAAATGCACAACACCTAGAGAGAAATATTGAACTATAAATCAATAATTTCAGCAGAATCCTAATCAGATCCTCATTGTGTAAGATCTAAAATTTTTCATTTTATATTTATTTAAAAATTGGCTTTTTAATTTTTTTTCTATTTCCACATAGCATTATCCATTCTATAGAAATGAAAGCCGCAAAGAAATAGCAAGCCAAGTGCACAGAAGCCAAAGAGTCATTTCCCTGGCAAGGGAGATCATTCAAGAGCATTTGGAATAGCTCCTTTTTCCTGCTCATGTTTCTTTTTTTTCTTGTTTAATGGTTTTCTAGTCAAAGAACAGAATGATAAGTAGCTGGCTCGAATTTTTTTAAGAGCTCTATGACAGCAACAGTGAAAGCTTTATTGCTGTGTGGCCACAATCACAAAAAATCCTTCAGTGTTTGGTCTGTAATAGAAATAGTTATTGCTACAAGATATTTTAAACCCAGCATTATTAAGTATCCAGAAATTTTAGAAATTTTACTGGAAAAAATGCCAGAGGATTGGACTCAGAGTTTGGAATTCTGGCATTGAAGCAAACTGGCAGGGGCTGTGCTGTTCTACTTTCATACTGCTTTCACCAAAGCTGTCTGAGCATTTTGCATGTCCCTGTAATTTACAAAGATATAAATAGCCAAATCCAGTAAGGGATTTAAACTTTTTTTTTTCCTAGGTCCAATGTTGTGATCTAAATTCCCCGTGTCCCTCACTACTGAATACTAAGGGTACTTACATTCTTTTTTATTAACTGTGATACAATTAAACTTTTCACATGTCCACAGTAGGGGTTAGTCTTGATAGGCATCAAACTGCTTAAGATTTGTCATGAAGCTGAGCCCGATGAGGGACCAAAATTATCAAAAGGGTCAATTTCACAAAAATGCCACAGAACATATTATGGCTTTGGCTGGAAAGGACCTTCAAATATTATCTTGTTACCCTCCTTTGCCATGGGCAGGGACATTTTTCACTATATTATGTACCACAAACACAAAAGGTGGTCTGAAATACTGGCATGGTGGTGGAATTGATGACTTCTCTGGGTAATCTGTCCCACTGTCTCCCCATGCTTATTGTAATTTATTTCTTTTTGGGTGCAATCCAAACCTACCTGCTTTCATTTTTAAACCCTTGCCTCTTGTTCCGTCACTACAGGCCCTGGTAAAATGTCCTTATGCAATTTTCCTACGGGTTCCTTTAGGGGCTGGAAAGCTGCTATAAGGTCTCCCCGGAAGCTTTTCTGCTCCAGACTGAACAACCCCACCACTCATCCTGTTTTCATATGAGAGTTCTCTGGTCATTTTTGCAGCCCTTCTCTGGAGGGAAAAAATCACCTCCCTCAACCTTCCAGCCATGCTTCTTCTGATGCAGCCCAGGACACAGGTGGCTCTCTGGGCTGCAGGCACACGAGTACAATTCCTTATCCACCAGTGTGGCCGCATTTCTCTTCACAGAGAAAAGCAAGGCACAACTTCCCAAGGATATTTCTGGGAATAGCAGTGAGGAACCTCAGAGAAAGAAAAAAACAGTTCTTATCACAATTGCTGCTCTTCTTCTTTTTCACAAGTGGAATGCATTGTAGGAGATTGTTTACCTGAAGGGAATTGGTAATTGGATTCTGGTGTGGGTGTTTTGATTCATTGGCCAATTGAATCCGCGCGTGTGTGTGGGGGGACTGTCGGCTGACAGTCCCAGCTGACCAAGATTCTGGTCAGTTGAGTGGAGTTGAGTGCTTGTGCAGATTGTGTTTAGATGTAGTGTAATATAGTATAATAAAGTAATTAATTAGCCTTCTGGTATCATGGAGTCAGATGCATCATTTCTCCCTTCGTCGGGGTTGCTCTGCTTTTCTGAAACATCGGTGTCCCCAAGGGCCACTCCTCAGGGTTGTTTTCAATCCATTCATGTCTTAGTCTGGATTGATATTGAGGATTTCACTGCAGAACTTTTCATTTGGCCTTTTTGAGCTCCTTGAGGGTGCACAGGCCCACTTCTCAAGCCAGTCAAGGTCCCTCTGGATGGCATCACTTGCCTCCAGTATGCTGACTGCGCCACAAAACTTGGTATTGCCAGCACACTTTCTGAGAGCAACACACTTTGTCTCACTAATTAATATGTTAAATAATACTTGTGCTGCTGCAGAGTCTTATAGGAAATGTCTCATTGCTAGTTTCCACTTGGACATTGAGCCATTGACTGCAACTCCTTGGTTGCAAAAATCCAGCCAATTCCATATTCATCTGTTAGTTTATCCATCAAATCCATATGCCTCTGATTTAGAGGCAGGTTTATTGAGGGAGGCCTTATCAAAGGGTCCTTATTAGTCCCCGTAAAAGTTATCTGCAGGTATTTCCACTGATGCAGTCATTCTGTTTGTTGTAGAAAAGTTTTAGGTAAAATTTACCCCTGAAGAAGCCATGTTGACTTCTGTCAAGTCTCTGCTCACTTCCCTGTCTTCCTTTGACATATTCCGTTATCTTACTGGGCACTGAGGTGAGTCTTACAGGATGGTACTTCCCAGAAGCCTCCTTATCACCCTTTTAAAAGATGAGTATTAGTAGTCCCTTTATTTCTAGTCACTTTGGACTTCCACGTGAAAATCTCATAGACACTGGAATGCATATCAACCAAAAGTTAGCTCAAATAATGGACTTAGGATTTGCTTATATTGATGGGTGAATCTCAATATAATTCATGTCCAAGCTGAGCACTTGGACTTTTTGAATTAGAGGCTTCTTTCACCAGCTTATCCTGAGCAGGACAAGAGAAGAAGGGTTCTGTGTCCACCATATGCATTTTATATTTGAATCCTCAGGAATTGAAGAATCTGCCTATTACTGAAGAATCTGCCTAAGAATATTGCTTGCTTTCTGAGGCCTTTACCTTGCTGTTTGAGGTCTTGTTCTGCTCTACTGTAATTTAGAGTCAAAAAATTAACTTAAATCACAGGTGATTTAAGATAGTATAGATAAAGAAGTTTGATACAGATGGCCTAGATTTCAGCATCAGTGTACATAAAAGAAGGGTCTTGATAACCCAGTACTCTTCACAAACCTTGTACAGCAGTGTAGACTCAGTACTTCTGGGGGCATAAAGGTGTTTCACAAAGAAAATCTAAAATAAAGATCTAGAGCAATTCAAAATAAAATGTTAAGGACAGATCTTCATTTTAATCTTCAACACTTGGTTACTCAAATTTCAGATTCAGCATGTCATCTCTCTGAACTGAAAACTAGTTTTTGAAACAGAAATGCTAGCACTTAGAAAGAAAAGATGGAAAAGATAGACTGTTTCTCTTTTAGAAACAGCCTTCCCAACACTTCAGGAGCATTTTATTGGCAAAACACAGCGTGACCCAAATTTTTTATCTTATCTTTATAAAAGTTTTCTCCCAGTTCTGTTTTTTCAAGAACATTGCATGTACCCTTACCCACAGTACTTCAGCTTAGGATGGATCAGAGATACTCAAAAATCATGCCTGCTAAAGGTGTATATCTACAAGAAAGAACATGTTTTCCAGGAAGAAAAAATCTTAATTACAGACTCTCCGTGTATAGCACAAATATTCAGTTCCAGCCTTGAAACCTGAAGCGTATTTGTATTTTATTCAGTGACTGTGTAATGCAGAATTCATGGACTTAGATTGAAGTCTATGCCCTTCAGATGAATAGCTTCTTTACCTTTCTTTACCTTTCTCTTTTTCCAATCCTGGATGAATCTTGTTTCATTTTATTTGCCCTCATGGCAAGGCTTCAAGGAGAGAGATAATGAACAGCAGTAAATGGTTACCAACGTAACCTGAAATGTAATCGTTAAGACATGTTATTGTGAGTTTGAAAATGGAATTTAAAACTTTTCAGATAGCAACCTTATATCCGGGGTGAATGAACTAAACACTAGAACCCATCATTCTTATCTTAAAAGGAACATGAAGACTGTATTTAGGATAGCACTTGAAGCTGTTAGAGCCAGTTGACTGGAGTTGCAACCTCAAGATGAGTCAATATAGAAAGTGACACTTCTTGCTTTACAGTTGTGGGTAAGTTCCTGTTCACCATATCACTTGCTGAAATCTCAGAATGCTGAGCTGTTGTGTTTACTTCTTGCCAGGTATAATATAAGAAACCCATACACTTGTCACAGGCCTCTGTGATCCATTTGGAGGGGTAAGCATTAAAAAGTTACGTGCTTGCAATCTCAGCATGTGGGGCCTCTCATCTTCTAGTGGGCCTAGTCCAAAGTCATTTACTTCCTCTGAACCAGAAGACTTTTGCTTATACTTTTGTGCTTCTGTCTTTTGTCTGCCTAATCACAAGCAAATTTTTTCTATGATCCAGGCATCTCATGGTTCAGTATGGTAAGGATAATTATCCTGCAATTATTTCAGGTAGGCAGAGACTAACAACCCTAATTAATATTGTAGAACCAGTTGGCAGAAATAGAGGATGAGTGCATTCAGGAGGGAGAAGAAAAATATCTTTCTGGGCCAAGCTTTTAGGTTAAAGGTGCTGTACAGTCTACTGTGTGCAGACACCTTGATGTTTATTTTCCAGTTGTTTTCTTCTTGGATTTTATAAAAGGCGTGCTTGGAGTAAAGCCTTTCATTGGAAGTATAGAATACATTTCTTAAAAGACAAGGACCAGAAGAACTAAGAACTGCCTCCCTTTAGGTGCAGCCCAGGTTGATGAATATCTAAGGAAACTCAAGGTGCACAATTGATAAAGAGACCTGGTTACTGGCAGTGGGTAACATACTTGATTAAAGCATGGGGATTTGCTGAGGGGTCTTGCTCAAGTTGTTGGTGTGTGTTCTGAATAAGTCAGTTAGACTGCCCTCTGATCCAGCAAGGCTGAGCAGTGAAGGGTCCCCAGCCTGGCTAGGTACAAGGGTCTTTCCTGGGGTAAGAATAAACAAATCAAACAGTAAGGATCAAGTAAATTTCATCTCTCTCATGTACAGATGGACCTCTCAGTGGAGAAAAATGGTCACACTCAAAGACTTATGGTCAATGGCCTGATGCCCAAATGGAGACCAGTGAGGTATTTTTCAGGGGTTTTATTGGAACCAATGGTGTTTTATACCATTCTCAGTGACATGAACAGTGAGATCAAGTGCACCCTCAGCAACTTTGCTGACAATACCAAGGTGTATGCTGCAGTTCTGCAGTTGATGTGCTGGAGGGAAAGGATTACATCTAAGGGGACCTTGACAGGCTTGAGAGGTGGAACCATGGGAACCTTATGAAATTCAACAAGGCCAAGTGTAAGTCCTACACCTGCATCATGGAAATCCCCCATATCAATAAAAATTGAGAGGTGAGTGAACTGAGAGAAACCCTGGGGAGAAGCACTTGGGGATACTGGTGGATGAAGAGCTGGACATGAGACAGGAATGAGTGCCTGTGGCCCAGAAAGCCAACTGTGTCCTGGGCTGCATTAAAATAAAGGTGGCATTTAGGTCAAGGAAGGTGATTTGTTCTCTGTATTCTGCTCAGGGAGACCCCAGCTGCAGTCCTGCATCCAACATTGGCTCCTCCAACATAGAAGACATGGACCCCTTGTCTTGCATCCAGAGGAGGGCCATAAAATAAACAGAGGGCTGGAACACCTCTCTTGTGAAAGCAGCCTGAGAGAACTGGGGTTGGAGAGAAAGAAGGCTTAAGGGAGACCTTATGGGAGCTTTCCAGTTCCTAAAGGGACCTAGAGGAAAATGCAGAGGGACTTTTTACCAGGGCATTTTTACCAGGACAAGGGGGAAAGGCTTTAACCTAAACAAGAATAATTTTATGTCAGATGTAAGGAAGTTCTTTACTGTGAGGGTGGCTAAATGCTGGACCAGGTTGCTAGAGAAGTTGTGGATGTCCCGTCCTTGGAAAAGTGTTCAAGGCTATGATGGATGGGGTTTTGGTCAACTTGGTTTAATGGAAGTTGTCCCTGACCATGGCAGGAGTAGGGAAAGTAGGTGATCTTAAAGGTGCCTTCCAAACAAAATGTTCTACAAATTATCTATTAAGTTTCCTAAGGAAAGAAAAAAAAATATTTTTTTAAAAAACAAACTGGATCCACTGCTCTGTAAAGTGCAAGCAGGAATTACATGACAGAGAAATTATTTTAATTTTTTTGAACTCCTCTCAATTATTAAAATTTTATGATAATTAATACTTTTTATGATATATATATATATAAAATACTTTTTAATGTATGCACAGGTAATATGTACTAAGCTTCTTTTTTTTTTCCATACTCTGGCAATATTGGACCTCATGGAATTATTTACCAGTACTGTCAAGAAAGAGTCTGTATCATAATATCATTCTTTTATCCTATTCATATGGGTGAATGCAATTCTCTTTTAAGCTAGACTTCAAATTTATTTTTGATGTAACCCTGGAACAAAATATGTCTGCCATTAAAAAAATAAATATATATTGTGTGAATAATCACATAAAATAAAATAAAACATAATGATACAATACTGGTATGATATTAAGCACATTGTCTCTTACTTTCTTATTGCCAATCTGTCAAACTTAATTACCAAGTCAATGCTACTACTCCACAGGAGTTGAAGTGGTGTTGCACACAGGCTTTTGAAAGCGCACACATCTCATCAGGTAGAAAAATAGTAAGGATTTGGATATGCTTAAAGTTCCACATGTCCAGAACCTGAGCCTCTGAATTTATAGAAAATATGAATATTCAAGCCTCATGTTCTTCTCCTTCTTGTTGTTTGCTTCTTTTTTTTTAAGAAACAGAAAGCAATTGAAATTTATTTTAAAGTGGAACTGGAGGTGATGCTCCATTTCTGTATCCAGGTAAGGCTCACATCCAACACATATAGCATATTGTTACTTCTGCATACTGGTCTAGAGTCATCCCTGACTAAGAATTGGGATGAAGGTACTTTTAACATATCCTGTTTAAGCTCTCCTGTCAGACAGAACATAGAATTATTATTTTTGAGATATATTTGAAGGACATATTAGCCAATCTTTGCCTAGAGAATAGACAGTAGAAAATTTGAATCTGTATCTTAAGCACTGAACATAAACTCTCCAAGTGTTCCAATCAGTAGACTATTTTCAGGGCAGTTGTAATAAATAGAAGATAAATAAACTCAGAAGCAACTACCTCCATATTCTCAAACAATATTAAAAGGACAGGTGCTGTAGCTGAATTCATGAGGGTTTGATATTCTGTTCATGAACACTGAAGATATTTTGCGTCTAGTAGACTTTATACCCCAGAGACAGTTAGTGCTACATCATATCATTTCTGGATCTCAGCAGAGCTTGAGCACATAATTCTGGACAGCTGATCTTAAGGAAAAAAAAAAGTGAAAGCATAGTTTCTTGAATATGTGGAAAATACACAATTTTTGTTCAGTCGAAAGAATTTTAGTGTTTTCTGTGTCAGCAAACTTCGAACAGTTTCTTGCTTTCAATTCTATTGTTTCTATATTACAATTCTAGGGAAAAAAAAAAAGGAAAAACCACAAAATATGACACCAGCAGAGAAAGGGATCTAGCACCAGAGGGTGAATTATGGACCAGATAAGTGGACAATAAGGTAGATGTAAAACTGGTTGAACTTCCAGACTTGCAAGAATTATAATGAGCACCATGAAGTTCAGCTGGAGCCAGTCACCCGCAACATGCCTTAGGGGTAAATACTGGCTCCAAATGAATGGATGAAGCACCAAGCTTCATGAATGACCTCAGTGACTGAGAAGAGCACAACCTCAGAAAGTTTGCAGACAATACAACACTAGAAGGAGTTAATGACTAATAAGATGATTGTTCTGCCATTTAGAGGGATCCTGACACACTGAAGAAATGGCCAGAGAATAATATCATCTAGTTCAACAAATGGAAATCACTGGAGATTGATCAATGCCATTAGACAGACAAGTAGCTAATGTCATCAAGCCTATCCTTCCCAAAAAAAAGATTGGACCAGATGATCTTTCAAGATCCTGGACTATTTTATGATTTGAGGACATGCAACACCATGTACCTGATCAGAAATGCTGATATGCACATATTCTTTGTTAGTCACTGAATTATCCATGAGCCACCTGTTTGCTCTTATATCACAGAAGAAAAACAGCTGCCTCAGCAGAAATGTTGCCAGCACCTTAAGGGAAGTGATCCCTCCTCTGTTCAGCCCTGGTGAGACCCATCTGGATTGCTGAGTGCAGTTCTGGGCTTCCCAGTAGAAAAGAGATGTGGACATACAGAATAAGTTAATGACAAGCCACAAATATGATCAAGATTCTGGAGTGTATGAGATACATAGAAAGGGTGAGGAAACTGGATTGATTCAGCCTAGGGAAGACTAGGTTTAGGGATATCTTATCACATTTTATAAATAGCTGATGATAAGGAATAAAGATGAGGAAATCAAACTCACTTGAGTGATACTTATTGAGAAGACAAAGGCAATATGTACAAATGGAAATACAGCAAATTCCATTTCTATGAAACAAAATATTTCTGCAAAGATGATAACATACTGGAGCAGCTCGCTCAGAGAAATTGTGTAGTCTACATTCCTGGAGATGTGGAACAACTACACTCCAGCTGGATACAGACGTAAACCATCTATTCTTGCTGATCCTGCTTCAAGGAAAGGTGTTGGACTATGTGATCTCCAAAGGTTTCTTTCAATCTCAAAGATTTTGTGAAAGTATAACATCAGGTTTTGCCTTAGTTATGCATTAAACAATCTCCCTAACAGGTTTCAGTGATTCTGCTCAACTCTATTTGCAAGTGGACGGCTATTTATAAAGAACACGATAACTTTCCAATATTTATTTTCCACAAAATTAATTTTTCAGATGGTTTGCTTATCCATACTATTTTTTCCAACAGTAAAATCAGAGTACCTGCCTCAATTACTAGACTTCATTCCTCATGAAGTTCACTAATTCTTTATGGAGTGCAGCACCATCACCTCTTGATTACATTGTAGTAACTGAAGTCTAACAAATGAACAGGAAAACTCAGAGTGTAAAGATTTTTTTATGTTAAAACCAAAAATAGCTGCATGTTTCACCCACCAAAACTATGTTTTTATTACATCTTTTTTCAAGTGTTGCGCCATAATCTAAATGGTTACATGAAGTATTACATTCATAGAATATTGTAAAAATATTGTTTAGGGAAAATAGTGGAATATAATGTATAAAAAAATCCCACATGTAACCTGTGTGCATTCTGATGGCCTGTTCTTGTAAAATGTACAGCAGAAGTTGTTAGTATATTTAATGGATTAGTGCTTTCAGTTTTCTGCACATAATAAAACTTGTTTAATGTGGCATGACAGCTGAGCTTTCTTGCAAGTATATTTTGAAGAATAAGATATGCTTCTTTGCCCCTCATTTTGAATTGTTCCCAAATTCAACTTCTCTTCAGGAATAAGAACTAATTACTATGCTGGTATTTTTTCAGTTTCCTGAGCATCTGTCTGGTTCTCTTAAAATATCCCAAAGGTATTTACCACTTCCAGACTTTGCATCATTTCCTCAGTTCCTGGCAGGACTTTCTTTAAGACTTAGCCCCTAAACACTACTTGGTAATGTTTCATGAGTTTTTCATTCACTCTTTGGCATGTGAAGACCTTAATTATATCCCTATGAACTTCTGGCATAGGTCCAGATGCTGAGAAAAGAAACAGCAAGCTCACCTAAACAACACCTCTAATTGAGAAGCAGCAGTATGAAAAGAGGCAACTAGATTTTGTCTAGTAACTCTCTCTTAGGAAACTGTAGTGAGGTGAATTCTGCTTACAGTTATGACATTGCCATCCTAGTAAGAAATGAGTTTGATCTAAAATCATTTGGATCAGAAAGACTGTGTTTACAGTCTGATCAGCTGGTGCAAAACATGTCACAGTGATAAATAGGTAAATATGATGACCTTAAAACATTGTGCAGGAGTCTGATAATTCATACATTTTTTCATACATCAAAAAAAAAAAGAATTTTACCTGGCTACTGTGTGAATGTACAGGTAAAAGGAATTGAGCTTGAGATACCGGGGTTTATAACTAAAACTATGTTACTTGTGCATATGCAGTCTTGTTCAGCCTTAATTTATATCATCAGCAGCAAAAATGGAAGACGAAGATGTAAAAACATGATTCCTTTCTTGGCTCTGTGGACAGGTGCTCCCTTGAAGGGAGAAAATCTGAAAAATTTTAAGTGGCATGGGCTACAATAATTTTGTTTATGTGACTTTATGTGGGTCCACCTGCTGTGTATCTCCTTGGGCCACAGGAAGACAACCTGTGTCTCTGTGGTCTTCATCAGAGGCTGTAAGGGAATCTAAGCTCCTAATCTGCCTGGAGCACCTCCTCTTCCTGGTTTTCACGCACCTGGGTGTCTGCAGGGTTCTTTCTCTCATGTTTTCTCACTTTTCTGCAACAGCTTCTGTGCAGTGGTTTTTTACCCTTTCTTAGATAAGTTATCACAGACATGCTACCAATGTCATTGATGGGCTCAGCTTTGGTCAGTGGGGGGTCCTTAAAGCTGCCTGGAGCTGCTCTGTCTGCCATGGAGTTCAGCTGCTGGTGTCTTCTCCTAGAAACAACTTCTGCAGCTCACCTGCTACCAAAACCTTGGCAAGCCAGTCCCATATAGGATATTTGAAATTTCTCTCAGAAACAGAGGCTTTACTGATAAGAGCTATAATCTGAATTGTCCATGATAATAAACTGATGCAAAAATCAGTTTTCATATAATTATTTTTCATATGTAGGTCTACCTTTAGCTCAATATGAAGCACTAGAAATACAGAAGTACCACAACACTATACTGGGACTTCTCATAAACAGTAGTCTGGAAAAGTTAAGTTTCAGGTTATTATGGAAAAAAAAGTTTTAATTTTTATTGCAACATCCAAACACCATCACAACAGTTTTGCTGCCAAACTGCCATAGAGAAAGCTGCAGCTGTTATCTCTAACAGTAATTATATGAATATTACATATTATGCATTTCCACATAATTTTATGAAAATTGACCTAGATAAAAATCACATAGGATTTGGTGTAAGGTTATTCTAAGCATCTTTTCAGACTAAATAAACTATTTGTGAAAGCAGACATTAAATCCAGCCCCACATCTATCCCCCCACAAATGGAGAATTTATACAATTTTATTCATGAAATACAGCATATTTATAAAAATTTATTTCTTATAAAAAAGTAAAATCTCCACTGACAATCGATAGTTCTTTTCTTCTTGGGAAATTTCTACACACACTCAGATGATCTCATAGCAGTGAACAAATTAGGAAAAAACATGAGGCTCACCACTGTCGAAGGCAGCATTAAGTATGACTTCCTACATCTCTCATGTGAATGAGCGCTGTGTGAATACCATGCAGAACAACAAAAAAAATTTCCCACAGCTGAATATTAATATCAACCTGCTATCACACATAAATACAGAAAACAAAACCAACTCTATTAACTTTTAGTACCACTCTTAGACTGAAAATGTAACTGAAGACAATATAAAAAATAATCACCTCAACATTTTTGCCTATCAAACATATTCTAAAATTCTGTTATTTCCTAAGCATTTAATTATACCAGGGTATCAGCAGTTGGATTGGACTATTGATGCTTTGATATATGTGAAAGTAAAATGTTCTACCTAAGATATTATCGTAAGTCTCTTCACAATCAATTAAAAGGAAAAAAGGTCTTCTAGGGCATAAATGACTTATTTGAATCCTCTACCTTAGAATAAACTTTTATTTTAATTCCAGGTTTTTAAAATTATGTCAGACAAGTGGTATATAACGATAATTCTTTGCACTCACAATTGCAAACACATGCTTATGTTTAAGTTTAAATAAAACCCCAAAAAATTAATAAAATTATACTAAACAGTTATGCTTCCATAAACATGTATAATTTCAATTAAAGATAGAGAGTGATATTTTAAAGCAGGCTAGAACCATATATCTAGGACATGGAATACCTATTTCAACAGATTCTTCTAGGGCTAATTAATCAGTCATTACCTTAGTAAGCAAAAGAACTAAGTATTTGTTGGATGTGGAAAGACCTTTATCCCAAAGACAGTTCATTTTAATAATCTTCTGCTTTGTTCCCATCAGAATTCATGAGCTCAAGTGGAGTTGGAGAGATTTGAATATCTGAGGTCAGCATAAAATAAAGCCAGAAAACTCCAGAAAGTATCCTAGCTTTTAGAACTCTATAGGAGAAACTGTAGGTGTTTTCAAAATATAAATTAAAATTAGGTGACTAAGACTTTGTAAAAAGATACCTATCTATACTCTGATTAACACTGTGCAGTCTCAACTCTTCACTCTAGTAAGCCATTGACTGCCACATATTTTAGCTGAAAGTACAGTGGTTTACATGCTGATGTAAGCAAAGCAAAGGAAGTCTCTGAAAGCCCATTAGTGACCTAAGGGTTCTGAACAGATATCACAAAAGCTGCTATTAGCTTCTACAGAAGAACTACTGAAGTCCTGACACACATTTATCTCAGAAGATACAGGTAGAGAAGCAAAGTATGGCCCTCTTAATCAGATGTTTAGGACACAAATATGTTTATAGATGAACTTCATTTGCAACCTGATTCTACCATCGACATATTAAGGCTATATTTCCTCCAAAATAAGAAATGTACTACTTAAAATGATAAGGTCAGCTTTGGAGAAGTTTGCAGGATGTGAAAACGTGTATACCATCTATTTTTCTGAAACTGTTTTGCACTATTATATTCTTCTGAGTAAAAATTAGACTTCTTATCTATGAATACACGACCAAACAATTAGGGTAGAATCATTCTTATGCTTTTCCTCTCTCCATTACGCTTCTTTGCCTAGTCAAAACTTAATTATTCATGCAAATAGAAAGAATGAATATTTTCCAACACATAATTATAGCTGTTTTCACTGCAAAAATTTCTGAGATCATTTTTGATGTGCATTGCAAAAAAAGAAACAAAACAGTCCAGATTTATGCTAAGTGCACTTCTTTAAATATTCAGATGAACATTCATAGAGATTGCTTTGCAAGGGATTCTCTAGAGAAGCTGATTTCAAAGCACATTGAGCTCAATAGAGAAAAAAAAAAGCAGCTATTTGGATCAGGCCCTACATTCCCTATTTTTTCATAATGCATTGTTCTGCTTACCACAAAAAAAGTCACAGGGCAGAACATGCTAGGAACCCTGCAGTCTGTTCACTGACAGGATTTATATTAACAGATGCTACCAGCAAGGAAAAGCTACAAGAGGAATTAGGACAGGTTAACATCTAATGCTCTGCAACAATATAACAAGCTAAGGAAGATTTTATTTTATCCTACTCTTCTTCTATTTTACTGAAATATGCAAGTGAAGTGTCAAAGGAGTCCTAAAAAAGATTACATTTAATTGCATGAATATGCACCCATGCTTGGAAAAGTGTCATACTCATTTTCCTCAGCTGTCCATCCTAAAAGCCCATGAGAGCATGCTCTTAAAATCTCAGGTTGAGAAGTGCTTGAGTTATGAGTTCAGACTATTAGTTGAAATCTTCTGGTTTTAACATTCAAAGTATGAATTAAGGAGCACTACCAAAAAAAAAAAAAATTAAAAATCTGGGGATGTCTGGCATTCACAAAAGATTTCCCTGTTTCTCTGTCCCATCCTTTCTCTGTCACATCCTGAATTGTTAAGGTGAAGACTAAATTGTAGAGCCATTTTTCTTAGCCTCTCTGGGATTTAGCCAAAGTGCACATATTGATTTTGCTTTGTACTCCCACCCAAAATATTTGTTTATAAAGATTTGTTCTTTGTCTTTTGACAAAGAACATCTATATATGTTCACAATATCATGTTTGCTTTCATGAACATCAAAAAAATATTTTTCTACCAAATTTATGCTAAAACAATTTTTGAAAAAGTTAGTGTGCATTGCAGTAAAGAAATGCAAATGTTAATGTACCATTCTTTCCAGAAGATGTGCTATTCCTATGACACCTCTGGGAAGATTTATTCCAGTCTTGCGAAAAAAAAAAGTGAGTTTTCTTTCTTGTGCCTATTAGTTAAGTTTTATGTGGTACCTTCAATATTTGTCTCTAGTTACTTCATCTTTTTCTCTTGGAAATTTCACTGCAAGTTAAAGAAGGGGAGGTGATTGAGATATGTGCCTGAAAGAAAAGTTACAAATAATTCTGTGCTTTCTTGTGACTGAAAAAGGACCAAAAATCTACCACATCTGGTGAGGACAATAGGTTTCACATTTCATTCTTGAATTATTTCTCGTTTCATTATTGGACAGGATGTTTAGCCTCATATTTTAAGCTGTCAAGAGCTTTTTTAAAAAATCATGATTGAAATGTGCTCTTAATTTGCTCTTGTCTACTACTCTCTCAGAAGCTTATACTGGACAGCTTGCAGTGTCTATTTATTTTTCCATAAAGGGATGTTACAAATATGCTTGTTGAAAGACTGGAGACAAAGGGCTGAGATCAGCCACACAATTGAAATCAGCTGGCAGCAAAGAGAATCTACAGTGGATGAACTACGACCAGGTAGCTTCCCTCTGTGCCGCCTAATAAAGGTAGAGGGCAATCAAGAGTCATCCTTGTGGTGTTCCACTTATTATTTGGACAAAAGATAAAAAATAATGTGGATTCAGATATAGAAATACAAAATATGCTCATATTTCGAATCATGTCTTTATTTCTTTTTTTAATTTAGTGTGGTAGTAAAGAGTGTGCTATTAGTATACTCTTCACTGATCATGAACATGTTTCTTGATTAATTTCTTTAGTCAAATTAATATGCCTATAAATCTATAAACTTTCTTTGGATTCAGGCTACATAATACCCACAAAAATATCCAATGGTGTCTCTGAAGCTTCTTATAAGAAATTTAAAATGCCTATAACATACTCAAAAATTGTTGATCTACATAGCAGTCTAATTCCAATGGAAAAGTGCTCCTTACAATCCAAAACCTTTTCCAGACTTTTAATATTATAAACTTGTAGTCATTACAAACCTCATGTATTGCCTACCTGTTAACAAGTTCTGTGAAAAAGCAGATTAACACAAACAAAGGTGGTTTTCAAATTGTTTTTCATTTAACACCAAATATACAGGAAAATTGATACATACGTATTATTGTACGAGGAGAGCAAAAAATATTTCATATAGTAGGGCTGAATGAAAAAAGCTTCTCCAGTTTACTTCTGACAATCAAGTAGCCCAATATTTTCTACAAAACTGTAGGTTGTCTTTTTATGGCACTCATTTGTGATTCCTATTTAATAAAGCACAGGATTAACTTTCCCATTAGCAGAATCACCTGGCAAAACATGCCTCATGGCCTACAGTAAGTACAGTAAAAACATTTTCACAATAATTTTTGTGGTTCTAGTTGTTTTGTACTTATGATTTGTATAATTTTATATTTTTATACATCTTTAACTAATAGAGGTACACATAGCACCATCTAGAGATATAAAAGCAAATTTTTTAGATGAATCACTATCAGACAAGCAGCATACAAGATGACTTCACAATTTATAACTACTACTCATACTATATTTTCAGATGACAAGCTGAAAGAAAATAACACCTTCCTAAAAAATGCAAACATTTCTCTAATGTGGATTCCCTGCATGACTTTTCCAGAAATACACTGACTGAGCAGCTTCTGACTATAATTTGTGTTCTATGGCAAATTACTAAGATAATGAGTAGAATAGGAGCTATTTAATGACATTCTTAAAAGCCCCTCATGCTGAGTAGAAATATTAAATATCTCTTAAATAATATGTAGGATAAACACAGAAAATCAGACTGGCAATAATTATTATGTAGTGTTGCTCCATTTAAGAAAGCAATCACTTAAAGTCTGCTCTGAGGTCTATGAATATGCAGCCAGGCACAGAGAATAAAGACCATGTGGCTGAAGCCTAGCCAACTTGCACTACAAGCAATATTCAGCCATCTAATTTTGTTTAGTGAAGGAATTAGTCACTTGAATCTTCATAAAACACGTCTAAATCTTCTGTACAATAACAGTAATTTTGGCTCTTGAAGAAGACTATTTGCTTTATCTTTTACTAAGGTTAGTGGATTGATGCAAATGCTAAAGAGGAGAAAAGAGTTTTTCAAGACATGTCTGTGAAAGAATGAGGACAAACAGGAAACAGACAGTCTCTTTTCCTCCCTTTAACTACTGATTTTCTTATGTGAGGAGTTACTTCAGCCAGGATATTTCAGAATAACCCTTCAAATGGAAGAAAACTAAAACCTCTTATAAAAAACCCAAACCACCCACAATGTTTTATATATATATAATTATCAAATTTTACCTTTAGGCTAAGGTGATATTTTAAATCCTACTGCTGTGACAAAATGTTTCAAGCTGTGTTAAATCAAAAAGCAAATGTAGAATGAATTTATTTTTAATATCATATTACAATAGTCTCCAAGTCCTTTAATACTGGTATACAAACAAAAGTAAATGTAATTAAATTAGTGACATTATATGACTGTAAAACAAGCACACTGGAAGCAGCATTAGACTCCAGAGTATTTACAGGGAGAAAACCTATATTGAAGTTTCAATTATAATAAAACTATTAAAATTATTCAATATATTGTAAGAATACTGATAAGAGTTAATGACAGTATTTCTCTAAGACTGCAGCTATCTTCTGAAAGCAAGTGATAATAAAAGAAATTTGCCAGAAGAGCTGAAAAGTGATAGTTGAAGTGTATATGAAGGTCAGATAGATTACCAATGTTTTGAAATGTATTACTTCAAGACTCTCCTTTTTGTGAAATATGATGGTCTTAGTAATATGCTATTAACACAGGATCACACAGTGCAGAGCTGGCAATTGGTGAGGAGCAGCACTTTGGAAGGAAAGTTGTTACCATCCTTACTTCATTCCTTGCAATGTTTTTTCAGGCTATATACCTGAAAGTAATTTACTTTCCAATATTTAAACTTTTGACCCTAGTTTCATGAGATCACTTGGATTCTCATGGATAGCTTTCAGTCTTTAGTAAGATCATGGAACTGATTTAGAAAAGATTGGGAATCAGTAAAGGCAAAATTTTATTTATCTAGAACTAGATATTCTGATTTTGGTTCAAGTAGTTTGGGACATACTTCTGAGAACAAAAAATTACTAAAATTGATGTAAAGAACAGCAACATAATCTAGTTTAGGATATTGTTACTCACATAGGCTTTTATTCTAGGAGAAAAACAACTCCAAAGAGCAATTCAGGTATTCTTTTAAACTGGGTAGGATAAGTAATCTTCTGGAAGAGTCAGTTCCTCTGTCTGTTACATTTCCACTGCTCTCCTCTCTCTATCAAGGAGTGCAGATCACCTGTTTATATTGCACACCTTGACTGTGGTCAAGGCAATTGCACTTTTATCAGACTCATGATTTTTCATCGCACTGTCTTTCATGAAGGCACTAAAACATAAAGTTGTACTAAGTTAGTCTCCACTAGATTTAATGAACATTATCTGTTGTTTTCATAAGGAAAAAATATAGAATCCTGAAGGGTGGAGGTTTACAACAAAAGTGCCTTGAGATCAAAAAATTAACAAGAGGTTCTATGTTAAGTATGTATTTGTCTTTAAAATTTGTAAGCTAAAAAAACTAAGATATTAGTTTTCCTAAATGGCAAATGCAAGCATAGCAAAAACATCTCTAGCTTTTTTTTAAAGTGAATTCTAAATAGATGGAAAAAATTAGAAATAGCATTATTACTTTTTATAAAAAGTGAAAATTAAAGACCACTGAAATATGGACTGTGTTATTTTTGAGCTCTATAGGTTGATCACATGCAGTAAATGCTAGCAAATCTAATTGATAAGTGCAAAAAGTGTTTTTTCTAATAATGTGTCTTATGATTTTCAACAATCAAATACAACAAAGAATATAAATAAAAGTTACTCTTTGACTTCCCTTTGGAGCGTGGAAGTGTTGTGTACAGAACATATCAGTATGCAGCTACAGCAGGCCTCATTAGTTTGCCATCTGCCATGGTGGATAGATGCTAAAATGTTGTTATTGCAAGGTTCATTGAGCAGTAAAATTATAATATTTTAAAAAAATGTATTTTAAGTAAAAATCCCTTGAAAGAAAACAGCTGCTGAATGATGACTGGTGTTGTGATCCCATTAAAATAAAGGACATCAAACAAATAGAAGAAATTTTAAAACAGTTATATCAGCCTTAGTTCCTTCATCCTGTAAGAATAAATAAGAGAACCTTTTCAATATGTTCATGTGCATTCCACAAAGTAATATTTAAATGATACATGAGATACTATGTTTTATATTAGTTATTTCATTTCTAGAATGTCTTCAGTGGCTTCTCCCATTTCATAGTGATATATAGTTCCCTAGAGCTTTTTTGTCAAAATTAAATATAATCATGCTAAAAAATAATTTAAAATATCTGAATGTTATAGAGTTAACATAGCTGCTTTTAATAGGTTTTTCATACATTGTATTTTTAGTAAACTGCTCTTGCCAAATTATAAAGATCAATGATATTATGTAATAAACTTTAAGTAAAAATACACTTTCTTCTCTGTCTTCTTTGGTATCCTTACAGAAAAGTATAAAGATTACTTTTCCTTAAAAAAGAAAAAATAGAAATAGTATTCAAATCTCTTCTGGACTCCTTTCTTCTTCTTCTAATTAACATGCACTGTTCCCTACTATGTTATCATGGAACCACAGGGTCACAGAATATGTCCCCTGAGTTGGAAGGAACCTGCAAGGATTGAGTACAGCTCCCGGCCCTGCACAGAATACCTCAAGAATCAAACATGTGTTGGAGAGTATTGTCCAAATGCTCGAACTCCCTCCGTCAGGCGGGGACCACATCAGGGAACAAGTAACAATTTCTGCAATGAAAACCAATTATAGTCTTATGTTGTCAAGCAATGGCTAGGTCAGCCACACCACTCCTCTCCTGCACTAAAATGTCATTCAGGGTCTGGGAATGGCAGGTTTTTCTCCATAACAAAGCTGAATGAAAGCTGCTGCTGGTCTTGTGGGGCAAGTTGCTTCCCTACTGCCAGACATTGCTGCTAGCCACGTTTCACTGCTCTGACAACTATTCCTCACTCCTTTCTCATCCACAAACTCCTGATAACATTCTCCACAGTGACATAATTGGTTTGCTAGGCATTCCTCACATGTTGCTGTTACTAGGAGCTTTAGTAGGCTGTCATACTCTACTGCCTGTTCTGACCGACATCTCCAATATTGTTGAGACCCCCCCCTCTTAATCTGCGGAATGGGCATCATTTACAATATTAGGATTTCTTGAACCAACACAGATGAATTGATTTGTAATGGCTCAAACAGGTTCAGAAATTAATCTGAAAACTGAAATGCAAACTGTAGAATATTACAGGATTCTATTACGACTTCTAATGTTGAGAATACAATTATAGGCAAGTTTTACAAATATATAGTACCATTTATTCACCTTTATTAAACAAAATACATCTAACTGCTGTAAAGAGAAGGGTGTCCTAAAAAATGGAGAAAGAAGAATCTATTTCTTGACTTCAGTTAGACTAGTTCTTATCACTAGTCTTACATATTAGCTAAAAAGACTAATGCATTTCTATAGACACTCATCACTGAACAAGATGGGCTTAGGGGTTCTAACAGAGCTCAGTACTAAGAAAGAAAATTGAACATGAGTATGATGTGACCTGTGAATTGATCTATTAGTGATTTTCCAGATACTTTATTTCATTTTTATCATCTGGAAATGGATGAAATAGTAGGTTTTTATGGTGACTTATATGGAAACTACTAACTATAGTTTTGTGTGACATAATTTTAATTTATTAGCTAGGTAATTTACAAGTCAATACAATCTTAGTAGCTTAGATCTTATGAGTTACTGTGACAATGTGTCATTATTTACACCAGAAGTAGTGACTTACACACACTGTAACTGTTTATGGATAAGAGCATAAAATCGTTTAAAAGTATAATAAATAACAAGAATTGTCAAAGTGTAACTCATACTTTTAATGCAGCAGTACCTTAGAAATTAAACTATTTAAGTTAGAAAGTGTGTGGAATATAAAACTGAAATGAAATACACGGCAAGTTAAAATATGCAATAATATCCTAAATATGCAATAATATCCTAAAGTGCAACCTTGATCACAATTATAGAGTCACCATAATGCCACCATAGCATTCAAAGAAAATAAAGTTGTATCCTAAATGTTATAATGTGATACAGACTAAGAAGAGAAAATGTTTTAACAATTATTTCATGTACAATTTTGGTACTTTCTAAAAAAAATATGACACTGTTGTTTTAGATACTTAAAAAGTCTTAACAAATACAGAATGAATTATGGTAACTGTTTTAAAAAGCTTACTTTGTCATTTAAAATTAATATTTAAGAAGCATGTTCAAGAGATGAAAGACTGAGAAGGGAAAAATGACAGAGCCAAAGCAGAGCAACTGCTTGATTGGCTGTCTTTAGTGCCATGAATTTCCATTAAGTTTGTAATAGAATTAAATTATGATAAAAGTATGGTAACTGCTGAGCCTATCTGTACCTTTTCCATTATCATCTATGCTCAGATCTTTTTCAAGGTAAAGTCCAGTTGTCATCATGCTAGTTTTGTTGCCAGGGGTATCTGCCCATAGTGGGCTGGTGTTGCTCAGGGGGAGTAGGACCAAACCAGGTTAAAGTAGTATTTGGCAAATCTGATCCATCTTGTAGGTAGCCAGAATTCAAGAAAGGCAATCACTGCAGCTTTTTAAACAATGCATGTTCCTGAGGGCAGCGTGGATCTACATCATTACTTCCTATATTGGTGCTGATCACTTGCCACAGTCAGAGGTTCACAGAGGAGCAGCCTCTATTTTCGCAGTATAAAAGAATTCAGCCCTGCCCCTAAGTTACAAGATGTAAACATATGTGTGCATGAAAAGCACCTTCTCAAACTGCTACTCAAGGATATTGGCTTTTAAAAGTTGTGTGTCCATTCTCTTTGCAATCCATCATATTTGCACTAATACTGATTGAAGCTAGACAAAATATTATACTTGACTACAGCAAACACAAGATATAGTATGAGCTCTCCATAGTTACAAAAGCATGCAGAAGAAAAAATATATATTACCATATTTGAGCAAACCTGTATTCTCCATAAAGTTGTTTTGTCACTAATGATGAAAAAGTAACAAGACAGGTAACACCTATACAAAAACATTTTCTTACAACATCAGTTTAGTTACTCCATGTCCACAGGTGTGTTAATATTAGATTGTCCTATTCACTTTTTAAACCTTTACACCTGTTTTGACATCTTTCTGCTTACCTGGAAGAAGAGTTTCAGACGGGTACAGTTGATCCATGTTTTCAAGCTTTCAAAGGTAGAGACCCTCTATAATTTATTCTGTAAATTATGTTACTTACCTTACTTATTGTAAGGTAAATATCCTTTTGTTGGGTGCCAGGCAAGGACAAGAAGAAAGGGAAAAGGAATGAGTTGAAAGCTTCTTAATTGCAAACTGCCAAGAAATATTTTATCTTTGAATGGGTGGAAAATATGTAATAGTAACAAGGCAAAGTTTTTGAATGGAAAGGTCATATCTTTCATTACTCTATGCAGTATAGTTTCCAACACCTAGGCTTCCCCAGTCTGCTAGCTCTCCCAAGTCTGATAAGAAGGCCACAGTTTCTTTAAACTAAATACTGGGGGGAAAAAGCCAACCTGTATATTATTATTGTCTTTCTGATTCATAGAGCTATATGAAATTTTCCTTTTATGCCTCAGCAGTTTTTAATTTTGCTCTCTCAATTTCCTAAATTGCATTTAATATCACTATGCTCCGTGTTGTTTACTGTGCATATTTCCCCTGTAAACTATTCAGGTTTGTAATTTGTTGTTATTTTTTATATTTGGCTTATGGCAACCTTGGAAAAATCATGGCACTTACTGATCAGTAAAGGGTTGTTTTTGTCATTAACACTTCTGAAATTTAGAAGTGACATTGAAATGCCTGGCATTTCTCTTGCCTATTTTAATGGAGGTATGTAACATATCTACATCATCTATATCTATTTATATCAGTATCATGTCCCCATGATATTCTTTACTAAAATCCAATTTATGAGAAGTATATCCCAAGGATAGCACCAGGTGAGTATAGTAATTTAAATCCAGAGTTAGAGATTTCTGTCACAGCCAGTCCAATTCATGAGCTGAGTCTGTTGCAAAATGCTATGGTATTACTAGGTTGTATTCCTAGACTTTTAGATTCCAGAAATAATTTTTGTCCTGAATGTGTCTAGTGTTCCCATTTTACATCTTTGTTCTTTTTATTTTTTTTTTAATTAATTTTTTTACACAATCTGGGAAGGGGGGTATGTTTATCAAGGAAAGTAAGGTTTTTGTAAAAGACAAAAAAAATAGTCTGATAGCTGTGTTTTCCATTAAACAATACATGTGCTACATGAGATTAATACAAAGAGTTCCCAGAATTAAATTCAGATTTTGATCTAAATATAAAGAAGAAGAGGAACAGATGAGGAAATCTTTGTTTCTGACATAATTTTATCAAAGTCACTCTTTGAGTCCTGGTGGACTAAGATGAAAATTTGTTGATCCCTAAAAAGTAGAATTTATGGGCATGTAACACAACTTGAATTAACAAAAGTGAGCTATAAAGTGCACAAAAGTAAAAAAAAATCCCAAAAATAACATCTCAGACACCTCTGCCCACTTGTTTTAATAGTGACCGCTGTAGAGTCATAAATGGTTGAATCACAACAAACAAGTTAACTTACAGAATTCCATTGCAGCAGAAAATAAATACATCTGTATGCTTTCGAACTAAAACATATGAGAAAAAAAATAAGCTACTCAAACTGAAAAAATGCTACTGAAAAAGCAAATTATTTCAGTCTAATTAGAGGTAGCATACTATCTCTAATTAAGAAGTATACTGTAACAGTCAACCACCAGTGGTACATACATATTTAGTAATACTTTGAATGACACAAGCAAACACAATATAAACATATTTTACAGAGGAAGTGAGATGTAAAAAAGCATGTGCAGTTCTACATAGCAGGAATCCAAGTGACAGAAAAGCAGTAAATTGCCAGACAAGAGACAAGTTCAGGGCAATGTCAGTAGGCAGAACTTACTTATACCCAAAGTAAAGGGTATCAGGACCAGAGAGAAACCCTTCCTTTTGGGAGAGGGTCATAAACCCAAGCACCACCCAAAAAGAGAATTGGACAAGAAATATGGCAAGCTTGTTTTCATTCCCACTTCTTGTGTCATAGAGATTTCAAGCCTGATCACCTGGATCTGTGCAACTAAGAACCACCACGGACCAGAGCCATTACAGCTTACTATACAGCTACAGAGAAGTGAGATGTTAGTGAATAAATTTAGTGGTTTTTTGTACTCTGCAGTGTTACACTTTTGCAACTGTATGTCATATGTAACCTATTAAAATAGTTATGTTCTTGAGTTATCATAAGAGGCAGAAATAAAAATGCTTGCATAACTTATGAACCTGGTGAATCAGAGAATTAGAAACAGCAAATATTAATTTCACAAAGACTCAGGATCCCTTTTTTCTATGACACACAAAGAAAGATTCAATCCACAAACACATCAATGGTCATATTTAGCAGCACTGCTTATTAGAAAGAGGGCTGTAAAGTGATTTTTTAAAATTCTTTTGCTCATTGACACTTTTCCTGTGTCAAATAAGGGAAGCTAAGATGGGTAACTGTTTAAAGTTATATCTATTCATTTCCAAAGCATGCACTATTTTGAAGAAAAGCTGAAAAGCCTGCTTAGTGATGAAGTTCAACACTCTCATGTATGCTGAATAGAAAAGAGAGTATCTTACCTTTCAAAAGCTAAACAAATATTTAAATCAGCTAAATATTCAGAGAAAGGCAACCTCTTCAGTCAGTATTTTAACCAAATATCACATTTAAATAAGCATACCTCCCTCTTTTTTACCTTTCATGTGAGCTGATACATTCACCTGTAATACTTCTTTTTCAGTTTAAGCCTCTATTCTTGTTCTTGTTTTTGTTAGCTTCAGAAGTCCAGGGACTGTTGTTATATACACTCAGACATTTTAAAATTTGAAGCTTTATTATTTTTACCTTGTTTTAGTGCTGCTTAGCTATATTGAATTGTGTCTTAGGCATCCCCTTTATGACATAACCATGAGGTTTTTGTGTCTCCTAAAACTTTGTGGTTTCTAGCAGACTGAATAATTCATTGATACTAGAGTCTTCACATCTTCCTATTCAGACTTTTTGTCATAATTGTTCCAAATCCATGCCAAAGTCAGTACCTATATTACATTCATTCCACTGCCTTTTTCACCCAGCTTCATGAAATTTCCTGAAACAATACTTAATCCGTCCTATTAATAGTAAGTAGCTTAAGGATATTGAGAATTTTCTTCTATAATACTTGAAAATTGTCTATATGCCACATGGTTCACATGAATATTCCACAAATTAAACAAATGAAAAATAAAAAATTAATCTGTCTGGAGGTAGAATTCTACAACATGCAGAGATAGGAATTTTTTGCAACTGCAACATTGTATTACAAGGGCAAGGCAAAGTCAGGATAAGAAGTTATAAAAAATAATGTGGGTAAGCAAGCTTCAGTAGTAATATACTTTGTGATAGATAAAGAAACAAAAACAATTATTTACATACTTTAGAGAAAAAGGGAAGATAAAAGGAAAGGTAAAGGCTCTAATTATCAGAAAGGAAATACTCTGGAGGGGATAAAAACTAGAATTTGTAAGTACTTGCTCTGCTTCAGTTCACTCAAAAGGACTCTAGTGTAAAATGATTAATTATGCTGGGAGTAGATGAGCAACATAAGAGAACAGACATCAACACTGTTAAAGAGCAAATGAGAAAATACCTGGACCAAATTAATGTTTTGAATCTGTTGGGTCAGATTAAATCCATCAGAGAGCGCTAAAGGAATTAGTCAATGAACTTTCATAGCCAATGGCAAGTGCTTTTAGAGAACTCTGAGGAGATCCTAGAACAGCAGATTAGTAACTTCACATCAATTATAGGAAAAATATCAGCTAAACAGAGATGCAACGTGAATAAAAGTAATTCTTATAAGTGCTGGAATGATGTTTAGGGCACAGAGCAAAACAATGTTAGAGTTTAAAATGAGCTTATAAAACAGGCAGAAGAAAATTTGTTAGTATGATTTCCCTGCCTAATAAACTTATTTTCTAGAAACGTAGACAAAATCTAGGTTGTTTTCCCTGCCTTTTTTCTGACTCAGCTCTTTATAGATAAGCACTTCACACTCATCAGCTTTTGCCTAATCTGTGTTGATCATTATTATAAAATCCTTCATAAAGTCATAGAAGCAATGAAAAAAAAAACCAACAAAAACTGAAGACTTACATGGGTTTGTGGGTAAACAGAGAGATGAAAAGCAGGTTCCATTTTTTTTCTCAATGGTATTAGAAGTTTTAGAAGACATGAGCATTGAAGTAGCTCATGTGTAGTTGAATTAAGAATCACTGAGAACAAAAGCTGTAGAGGCTTTTCAGCTTTTAGTAGCACGCACTGTGAAAGCCAAATTTTAGCTTTCTCTGGCCAACAAGATCCAAACTAACTAATACCTGAAAATGAAAAATTTGGTTTTGTCACTGCTTATGCTTCTTACATAAGTGGCTTCTAGACTAAATATTGTTGATTAGAATTTGGAGATTTTGCAGGGACTTTATTTTTTAAACAGTTTATTTACTGGTATATTGATTATAAAACATACACAGGACATTTGTTTGGATGGCATCTATGAAGGGCATAGACAGAGATGGTATTCTCTGTCAGAGAATAAAGTATGTCAGAGAAAGAAGAATGAAAGAGCAGGATTTTGATGCAAATAATAAGGTTGGAAGATTACCTATCAAAAAAAGTGTTGCACTGGGCATTTAGGACTGATAGTAGAGAGCAGATGGATTTTGAAAAAGGAGCAGACGGATTTTTCATTGACGTGAGAGGAGAGCTGTCAAAGTACCAGCTGTGGCTGAGAAGGAAGGACAACCAATTAATTGTCTGTGCCCTTTTTGGGTACATGTCAAGTTCTGCTATCCTTTATTTACGGAGGCTCAATTCCTTGACAATCCACAGAGGAAGGCAGTCTAAAAGAAGCTAGGATATTCTACATCTGGTACAACTATAAAGCAGTTTTCTTACCCACATAGGTGGAGACAAATAGAGAGTGAATGGTGAGCTGGACTATATGAACCTTTGCTAGGTATTTTCCCACAAGACATCAGATAATTAAGCTGAAGTTTAATTAAGCAACATTCTTCATATCTTGCTTTTCTTTCTGAATTTGCAGGGTATGAATGTTTTCTAGTAGACCATGAAACAGAATGGTAGCCGGCAGTTTTCTAACAAACCACACACACCATGTCATTATTGTCTGGAAACTACTACATAAATTGTCAATATGTTAGAACCATCATCATTAAGGCTGCAAATTATTTCAGTGTGATGAACTCCCCACACAATGTAGTTCAGGACAATAGACACTGGTTTTCTTGGAAAGGTGGTGCTTATGAATGGAAAAGTTAAATGGAATAACAAGGAATGTGAAGTGGAATAGAATTATATCACATTGTCACCTTTCTAGAGCCAATTATATAATTCAGTGAAGCAAAAATTAAATAACTTAGAATCTATTGAGGAAAATAATAGTGTAGAAAGGTGGTAACTAAAGTTTCACGTAAAGGCCTAACACTACCATGAGTATGAGCCAAAGTCCTCTCAAAATTCCTTATTCCTTCTATTCAGATCTACTATAAAAATAAGATACAGTGCTACAATTGTAAAAGTACTTCTAAGACCATTTTAACCAAAGACATGAAGCACATACCTGAACAGTGTTTTAGTTCAGATAAGGAGTGTATTCTTTGAGCAAATCTGATGGAAGGCCTCCTTTATAAAATACCTGCATTAGCAAATAATGTGGGACACCAGGAATCAGTAAAACTCAGTAAAGCAGAGTATTTGCAGCTGAGAATCTAATGTGAATACTACAAATATTTTGAAAATTTTAATTTGAATGTTGCTGAAGGTCATGGAGGTTTTTAAATTAGATCTAGTCTTGCCCTGTGAAGTGATAGTTTGTTAGCAGTGCACTTTCGATATAAAGGAAGCATGTCATTTCTGATGATGAAAACTGTTGCTATGAAGATAATCAAAGCTCAGTAAATGGACAGCTGTTTCAAAAGTGCATTGCTGGTTCAAATTAAATACATTATGGTCTTGTACTTTTAATGCACTTCAGTCTGCAACAGTGGGTAGTGTCAGAGCACATGACATGAATTTGTTTTCAATTAAACTGAACTGAAAGTGTTGTACAGCAGCCTACTGCATGCACTCCAGCTGCAAATAGGTAATAAATCCATAGGACAAAAATAGAGCAATATCCAAAGTAAAAAACAAATCAAAACACAGAAAAGCCTAGATTATGACTATATATATGAATATCACACCTTGCCCCTAATGTCTCACTTTTCTGAGATCCTGTATAATTATTCCTCAGCACTTGCCAGAGTAAAGACGTTTTCTGAAACTATAAACAATATTTGTAAAACACACAAAGATATTTCAAAATGGTATCCTACCACAAGAACCAGATTAGAGCAATCCTCAAACCATGTAATAAAAATATTTTTTTCTAACTACAGCATGTTGTCATTGTGACAGGGAATAGGATGATTTAAGGCTCAGGAAAACAGCACACACTGCTTTGTCCTTACTGATACACAGAGGTGCACTAGGGATATCTCCCTGGCCCCAGAAGCAGGTGAGCTGGCTTGTGCAGAAATCACTTACAAGTAGGCTCCTTTCTGACGTTGCCTTCTCCACAGGTGTTTGTAGTCAAGATATAAGACAAGCCAGATGACACTTCAGAAGAATTGATGACTGTGATCACTGTGCAGTTTTACTTTAAGGCATAGATGCTGGGAATTAATTCCAAGATGGAAATTCCCAGCTTCAGCCTCTTTTGATTGTAGCCTAACAATAATAATTTTTTTCCATCATTTGTAAAAGGCCATGAGCTTTGTACTAACATAATGGTGCAAATTCTTCTCTGGACTTGCTTGTCTTTTGTTGATTTTAGCTTGTTTTAATAATTCCTTAGGCATGAGGTCACTGCTATTTGTTTTACATTAAAATCTGCAAACGCCCTCTATATTGAAGGCCTGACAAACTGAAATAAACTTTTAACAGCAAACAACAGCCCTTTCTGTCAACTAAGTTTGGGAAGCACTATTGTAGTGGTTTCAATTTTTATCTGTGAGAACGTGAGAAAGAAAATGTGTGTGATATGAAAACATCTCCCTGAAAAAGAGAAGGTGATATTCTTGTTTAATGAAAAAGGAGAAAGAAGTGCTAGACACCCCAGGACAGATGAACTACTTCTCAAATTCTTTTGTAATTCTGGATTGGAAATGATTCTTACTTCTATCCTGTTTAATGGAAAGGTCTGGCCACTCTAAAAAAAAAGGTACATGTAGAAATTATAATAAGCAATGAATGACTAGAGACTTAACCTTTTATGAGTAGAAAAAAATACCTTTTTTACCAAAAAAAAGGGAAGGAATATGATGTTATGTGCTTCAAAGGAAAGTACATATATGAGAAAATTTTAAAGCAATATATGCTAAATGCACTTAGTTGTGATTTTTAAATTAATATAAAAACATAGATATCATTCTGGTATGTGACCCAACAGCAACTTCATGTATGGAAACTCAGACAATGTTATCTCTAGGAAGAGCTGCATAAAATAAAAGCAATTAAAATAAAAGTAATTAAAATAAAAACTCCATATCTTTTCAGTCCTGCAGTTCTAAATAGACTAGGTTAATGTTAGCTTATGCCTACAATGCAATGTAAATATGTAATTTTAAAAAAAGGAAGATAATCGTTATTCATATATAACTTTAACATAAATTTTTTCTCAAAACTTCTCAGCAGGATAGAGGAATGGGTAAGAAGCACAGGTAGAGATTTGAACAGGTCGAAATACTGGTGGATGGTTTTATCTTAGAGACATCTCTGATCATTGCATGCTGTTATTGATTCTGTCCTGAGTCTTATAGCTACCCTCATTCATTGCACCAAATGAAAATTTTAATACTGAATGTAAGCTTCCACTTAAGAGGAACAAATTTAGTAACTACAGCATCTGGAATGCAGCTAAGCATTAGGATGCAAGACTAGGTTCAATCAGCAGGTATTCTAAACAGCTTAAAAACCCCACTGACAGGTGAATGTAGAAATTGAAAAGGGAATTTATCTAGCTAGGAATTAAACTGGAATATTTATTTTCTTTGATGATGAACTAATGAAGCAGTTTGTACAGTTCTTTGGGAAAACTTGTTCTGTTTTATTGTTGTCATTTTTTTCCTTTGTGAATCTGGAACAAGACTGTCATGACTGAGACAGAATAATTTTGAATTTCTTATAGTTGTGCATGGTTGAAATGTCTTTTTAAGTTATTTTGTTGTTGTTGTTTAATTTAGAATCTTTTTCATTTGTTTATGCTGCTGCATCTGACATGGATAACTAGACTATGCTTTTCCATGTCTTTGCATTGCATTCTGATAACTACTCTGCTTCCAGGTAAACCAAGAGGTTTCAGCATACTGAAAACACTACTTGCTTCATCACTACAGATCTAAGGATGTAAATTCTTAAAATTTAAAGCAATTTGTTTGTATAAGAACAATTTTTCCTAATTACATATTTATATAGGCTCGATTTTTGGACTGTAATAAAATTAAAGAAAAATGCTTGTGGCTCTTGTTTCTAATACATATTATTTTTTGCATTTTTTTGCCTTCTCCCAAAAGAACTTTGTTAGGTTGCATACCTGCGCAAGCTAAAAAGGAGCACAAGGACACAATCAAAGGCAGAGAAAGGCCAAGAGCCACATCAGGAAAATAATGCTCAGGAGACCCTTAGCCCTGGTATCCAGAGGTAACTCTCATGTCCTGAGCCAAAAGGAATGATTCTGCCATCATTTTACAGAATGAGTGGGAGCCAGTAACTTGGGGATTTGGGACGTCTGTAGGGGCAGAACATTTGAGGAATATACTGCAATTATTATGGAATGTTTAGAGAAAGGTAAAAAAGGAAGGGAAAAGGAGGAATCTCGGTGGTTCAGGGAAGAACAAACATGGGGAAAAGAGAGAACCAAGGGTATAAAAGGGGGTGACTGAAGTAAGCAGATTGCTGATCATACACTTGTCTGGCCACACTCCATGCCTGAGCAGCAGTATGTTCCAACAAGTCATTAAATTCCATATCTAGTTATTTTCCTGGTCAAAAGCCTCTCTCATCTGTGTGCACATGTATGTATGGAGCACCTGGAGTTAGACAGTGGCCAAAGGCTGGAGTGTTGTTGGTGCCAGTGCCTGGAATGAGTGCAGGTGTGCAGGTAAGCATGTGGACACTGGCAAAGATGAAGCTGGGCTAGCCAGGAAGTAGTTAGGAAGGCCTGGGAGCCAGGGGAAGTTGTATTTTTGTTTTGGTTTATTTTTCCAAGGCTGATACTACAGATGAGTCTGTGTATGATGTGTCTGTGTGTGCTCAGCCTTGCTACAGCTCAGACCTGTGCACCTGGAGGTGGAGAAACTTCGCCTCTGTCAGACGGATGGATTTGATCTCTCCCTAACAAACACATGATTTTCTAACACCACATGTGGTCTAGGATCTGCAAGAAGAGGGAAATGGACAACAAACCACCATGGATAATTGATTTTTCAAATGTAATGCCTTTACAATTTACCAATTGTCCATAATGAAATTGTGATTTTTGCAAATTGTTGTCATATTTGAAAAATATTTAAACTTTAAAATGAACACAGTTCAGATTTTAAAGTTCACAGTTTAAAGCAATTCCTTTGTGTTTTTTGTCATTTGTCTTTTTTTCTTTAATTTCTTGAGAATATAAATACATGTTTTTACATTGCTGACTTTGATCAAACGATTTTTTAATATCTTTGAGCCATTTAGCTAGATCTAACAAATTGACCAAAGCAAATATATGATATATCTGATTCATTACATAAGACTTGCTATATTTTTCTCTGCTGCTTCATAGCGTAATATAGTGTTCAATGACTGTCACTGAACTCCCTTAAAATGAAATTAATTTTGTCACAGACATATTTTGTTGCATCACAAAATAAGTCTGAGAACATGAAATTAATTTTCTACCAAGATTCACACCATCAAAATATTTTCCTAAATGAGAATAAAATTAGACATTGTGGATATAGCCAAATAGAATTAATATGTGATTAAACTTTGACAGCACTTTAAGCATATTTTTCTCTCTATTCACTCAGATACAATTACTATAATACTTACTGTTAAAATCATATTTCATTTTATTTTCATGTTTTAAAGACCATTGTTCTGATTGTATATGACTTCTGAGTGAACCCAGCAGTAAGACTCATATTTAAAGCATTTTTTTAATGTTCTTAGGAACATAAAATGCTATCAGTTTTACCACAGTTAAATTTTCTACCTGAGCAAATCTACTGAGGGAGTGGGATGGTTTTAATGAAGCTATTCCACAGTAGCTGAAGCCTGCTCCAGAACTAAAACTGGCTCCTTCACTAGAATTAATGTGGCACATGTTTTCACTTAATAGTATTTAGAAGCTCCATTCCAATTTATTCCTTTGTGTAAAACATCCCTATGAACTCTTGATGTTAAACATAAAGAGCACAACACACCACAAAACACTGATAAGACACACATAATTTCCCACCCCCAACCTAAGAAAACAAACACAACGAAAAAACAACCAAACCCAAACAACAAAACCCCTAGAGCCTATTTTGCACATCCCAACACCAGGGTTGGCTGCTAGTTGGGTTTCTTTAGTCATTTACATCACATTATTTGAATGATACTGTGATACCTGTGATACCTGATTTTCTGAATGCAAGAGATAGCACCTTTTGTCCGAAGTCACAAGAACTTTCACAGTATTCATATTATTGTGATGAAAACAAAGGAATATTTTTCCTTTTAGTTCACTTGACATTCCCAGGGAGCAGCAGGAGTGGATTGCTCTGGAAAGGCTCAACATCAGGAGCCAAGAGTGACAGCAAGGGCAAGCAGGGCTGTGCCCTCAGCAACAGACCCAGAGCAACTGAACAAGAGCCCAGAGGGTCTGGTGATGTCGGTCAGGTTCAACCACCAGCGCTCTGATGGCCAGACAGGACTGCAGCCATGAGGGGCAAGGTCAACACAGGTAGTCTTGTCAACATGTCAGGATCACCATTCAAGCTCAAATGCAACTCCAGAGCATAGGGAAGAGGGGGACCAGATCCACACAAGGCTTCTCACAGCTCATTCTCACTCCTTAAACATAAATCTGATCCATGGTTATATAGGAGTGTCATATTATAGCTAAATTTGTCCACCAGCAGCTAAATCCCTGCGGGAGAGGAGACTGCAAATGAGGCTGTTGTTGCACTCAAGGCGATAGCAGATATTTTGAAAAGAAAATAAGATTAAATGGAATATCAGCATTCATCCAGAATCTGTCATAAAAGAAAACACAATCCCAAAGAAGCCTAGGAACTCATCACTTCTGCTCTCCCAGATTTTGGGGATCATTTAATGATGAGATGTAGCAATGTTCCAAAAGCTGTTGTTGAGAGGAGAAGTCTTGCAGGTTCTGCTACAAATACTAAAATACTTCATTTGCACTGGAAACAAATCAAAGGGCCTCTAGATATCCCTTGGATGGCTGTAATGAGAGTTGACCTCACCAGGAGTTTCAATCAAAATATTTGTTGCTGATTTCCCTAGATCCACTGGGAAAACCTTGCCTTCTCATGAGCATGACTTGGAGATAGAAGAAAGACTTCTGGGAAGGTGAGAAAGATTGATGCATCTAAGAGTTCACGTAGAACTATTATTATTGCATTTTTCTTATTAGCTTCCTTAGTAAGAAATTTTTAAATAAAACTTAAACTGTTCTTTTGGTGTTTTCACTCTAAAACTGCCACATTTGAGTCCAGATATCCTAAAGAATGTGCATCTTTGGAGTAATATTTTTTTAGTGGCAAACTATTCATCCATCATCTGGTTCAGATTTAGGGAACTGAGGAGCTGAGATGTCAGGAAGCCTTGTGCTCATGAAATAATGTGTTGCTTGGGAATTTTTTAAAATGTAGCATCTTTTCTCAATAAAAAATTCTCATTAGGTGCTGTGAGAGAAGGAAGCAAAGAGGCAACTCATATCTCTAGACAATCCCTAAATTTTTTTCAGACATTATTTATGATGCATAAAAAAGAAAAAAATCACCACTCATGGTTAATTCCTTTGTTTAAATCAACCATTTTAAAAATGCATGCTGAGACCAGTAATACCTTTATCACATATTTGAAAAAATAAAAGAAGCAGACTGAAAATAAAAGCTATTTATGAAATCTTTATTTACTTGCTTAAGCACAATTTAACTTATATTCTGCTTTATTTAATCTATGCATCATTATTATTATTTATTAGCAGGAAGATATTATAAATGGAAATTTGCCTGCAAATAAATGAATGCCTAGTTATGGCAATATCCAATTGAATCAGTTATAACTGGCTTGCATTAATTGTATCTCATAATTTTTTAGTAGAAATAAATTGTATTTTTAAAGTTTTTAAGCTTGAAAAAGAATAAAGTATTTATGCAAAGATTCTCTCAGTATTTAAAGACATCCAGCACAAGCTTCAACAAGCTGACAAAATTAGAACTAGAAGAGCTCTGAAGATATGATTATGGTCTTGATTCATTTATCCTGCTATATAAACAAAAACCTGCCCCTTTAATCAATTGCTGCATGCTTCTTAAATAAATACTAGCATAAATTGATAAACTTTATAAACTCATTGAGGCAATAACCAAGCATTTTAAGTACAATTCTACTATTAGCATAATAATCTATTAAAAAATTCCACACCTGATTCTATGGTATGAACTATAAATCTAACCAGAAATGTAAATATTATGAAAGAATGGGTTTTTGCTTTTTAGTTATGCTCTTTATAGAAGTTCAGACAGGACTTAGGTAAATCCACCATAAGAGAAATATGTCTTCATAAAAATGCAGAGTTAAAATGATGAATTAGATTCTTATTGTTTCTTGTCATAAGATGAAACATGAGAAATTTATACGCGTACTACTACCACTAGTAATAATAATGTCAACTCCCCAGTAATTATTCTAATACAGGATAAATACTTATTGTTTCCAAGAAATAAAGAAATAAAGAAAAAAACATCATGAAACTTCCAATGTCAAGATATATGATTGCAAAAGTCATTAGCTGTATTAAGAGGTCTGCATGTTTTAATTTGATGGATATTTTATTTCTTTATCTTCCCAGTTGCTTTGTTTGCAGTAGTAATTGAATGAAATATTGAAGCAAATGTCTAGTCATTTTGCCTTAAATTCCTGTCTTTATTAACCATTATAATTTAATCTGTTTTGTTTTCTGTGTATAACATCCTCTGAATACCTTCTTATTATACAAAACAAATGCTTTTGCATATAAAAACTCATTAACATGAAAGTGTATGTCTGTGGAAGAGTTTGTTATAAACATTAAGAGCGTAATGGTATATCCTAAGAAACTCATGATAGGTAATGAAGGATGGATGTAATTGAGAAATAAGTAATTTTCTCATATTGATTTTATACATGTCTTTAAATTAAAATAGTAAATTATGAGGAGAGGAGAAAACAGTTTAGTTCTCAGGACTGAGATACTATTTCTACTAAAACATTACAAGAAGCTGCATGAAAGTTTTAAAAAATTAATTAAATTCAACTATTTAATTTAGATAAATTTTTATTGTAAACTTAATACATAACCTTTTAAATTAATTTAATAAAGTTTAAAAGTAATACCAACCTAATCTATTTTCCTCATAAATAACTCAACCCGTGCCAGCAACAAACATGTTCCTTTGCTCTATAATTGATAAATTAAACTTGTAAAGACTTCTAGGATTTAAATGTTGTTTAACTAAAATAACTGTAGTGGGTTGATTTGGTATCAATAATTGCCAAAAAATAATTAACTTGTTAATTGGCATTTATTTTAGTATAGTGGTAGTTATCTAGTCAATTGCTAATTAAAATAATTAAACCATTTCTATCAATTTATACAAATGAGATTATACTTTTATTACCTACTTCATTTTTAGATAATGATAGGGGCAAGTAAATTTATGTCCCTTATTTATTGAACCTCAGCAAAAACAACTGGTATTTTATTAGCAGTGAGACATCCTTTTATCAAGTGCACATTAATGATGTGAATTTGGCAACACATGTACTTTTAAACTGAGGTCTGCCTTTGTATGTGTGGTGGTAACTGATTTGTCTTGCCTCCTCTTTGTCTTGCCCTTCACTTTGTCTTCTCTCCCTTCTCTTCTCTTCTCTTCTCTTCTCTTCTCTTCTCTTCTCTTCTTCTCTTCTCTTCTCTTCTCTTCTCTTCTCTTCTCTTCTCTTCTCTTCTCTTCTCTTCTCTTCTCTTCTCTTCTCTTCTCTTCTCTTCTCTTCTCTCTTCTCTTCTCTTCTCTTCTCTTCCTCTTCTCTTCTCTTCTCTTCTCTTCTCTTTCTCTTCTCTCTTCTCTTCTCTTCTCTTCTCTTCTCTTCTCTTCTCTTCCTTCCATTAAATGCTTGCTTTTCTTTTCTTGAGAGGGTGTCATTTTTGAAAGAAAAGACTGTTTATGTTGAAAAGAGATGAGAGGACACACGAAGAAGGAAGTAGAGCAAGGGCAATAATTGCTCTTGTTGTACAAGAGGGGAGTTTGAAAGAGAGGTTGTTTGAAACGTTGACAGATTAGGGAGAAAGGAAAAGTTAATAAATAATCAATTGTAAAACAAATCACTAGCAGCTTTCTGCATTTTTGTACTCAAAAATATTACTCTCTGAGGAGGAGAGAATATTTTTTTTCTCTCTAAAACTGAGTGTTCAGAGTTAGCTTGACTGTTTCTTTGAGAAGTATATATGTCTTGACAGCAGACTTTCATAAAGAGCAAAAAAATTAAAGCACTGAAACTGCTGTTGAAGTGGTCTGAGGTTATTTGAATTGTGGCATGCAGAGGTCATTTATGACACTGCATGCCACAATTCAAATAACCTCAGACTACTTTACAATGTATAGCATTAGAAACTAAAAGTTAGAAGAAACTGCCAGCACTTTTAACAAACATAAAATAGGATCCAGGCTTAAACTTTGATTTTATTGACATAAATATCCATCATAACAGCTGAAAATTTCATTCCAAATAAGTGCATAGAAAAATGTCACACGGAGAAGGGGGTTGGGTGGTTAAAATGTTCGTTTCTTATTTTTTCTATTGTGCAGATTGCAAATCATGTATGAAAAAACTCTAAAAATAGTGTAATATACTAGCAAAGGGCATCTTTGCGTAAAACCACATAATAATAGCGAACTGAAAAGGAAGGAATATGTTATCCTGAATAACAAGGACAAATTGGTGATCTGGAGACCTACTGATCAATAGACTAATTATTTAAATAATGATAGCATTGGCTGCTCAGATATCATATCTGTTTTGGTAAACATACCTCCGTCTTGACAGACAAGCTGTAATATTTATCTTGGGGGCAGTAGAAGTTGTAGGGTTTTTTGTTTGTTTGGGGTGTGTTTTTTGGAGAGAAAGGTCATCTCAGAAGTTCCAAATGGAGACAACAAGAACAAAAATATAACGAGAGATGAGGCGGGAGGAAAAATCAATTCACTTAGGAAAAAGGAAATTATTTTCCCTTGGGGATATTTTAGGATTTCTTTGAGTGGACAAAGATTAATAATTTAAGATTATGGCTAGATGAAAAAATATAAAACTATTTTCTACTAGTAATAGTTACTGGTATCTATAACCATCTCCTACTAGTTATCACTTGTAGGAGGCATGCAATATACATATGTCAGCTCATCTTACCAACTGAAGAAATTGAAAAGACATATAAAAAAAATAATTTTTGCTTACTTCGTGTATAAAGGTAATAATGCTAATAAGAAAGAAAAATGTTTTCATGAAACTGTGTCTGTCATGCAATATTAAAAAAAATAGTTGGATTGTTTTTTTTTTTACTTTTAAGATAGTATAGGGAATTTTCCATGAGTATTTTTTTTTGTGTTGTCATGATAACATTAGAGTAACAATTACAAGGTTTAGCAGAAAGGACATGCATTGAAGAATATTGGGGTCTAATTTTTCAGCATGCATATGCAAATATATCTTGTGAGTAAGAGACTGTTATTTGTCATGGTGTATGTTTATATGCATGTTGAAAATTTATATGAATAGTTAAATAGAACATTCAAAGCAGATCACAGGAAAATTATTTAGCAACCTGTGGCTGAATGTTGTATAAATAACATTGCTATAATCTTTTATGTCCTCTCTTGTGTTTGAAGTGGATGCACGGTCTTTGTTTATATGCTTGTTTACGAGATGCATCATCCTGGGAAGAAAGATTTTCGCTGCTTAGTCAAGTACCATTGTCAGCAAAGGGCTAAAGGCAAATAGTATAGTGGTTTGTGGATTACTCAGGTTCTCTTCTAGTAAGTGTCCATAATTGAACAGCTGTTTCCTGTGCATACTAAAGTTCAGCCAAAAGGATTTGTCAAGCAAATCAGCCAACAGAATATTTCTGTAGCTGAATTCTCAAGGCAAGAAAAGCTCAAGTGAACTGTGCTGGATGCTAAATGTTGAGAAAAACATTGGAATAATCTATTCATTATTATACAAATTGGAGAGTGGGAAAAAAAACCCCTTGTACTGTAATAGGTCAAATTATGAATGAAGCTTAAATGGCTTCTTTTTCCTGTCAAGCTTTTTTATTATGGATTTAATGGCTTTCAAGAAAAAAAATGTAATATACAGTAAAAAATACTTTTAAGCTTTTGAAGAGCCAATAATACCAATTCACAAAAATCTTTTTTTACCTAGCAATAGCTAGCTTTATTCATAGTTTTACATTCAGTAAATAAGGCCCACTTCTGTAACACCAGAAAAAGGTATGTAACTGATTTTATAGTGCAATAATTTTTTAATATCTATGACTATTTCAAACTATGAAAGATACATCTCAATTAATATAGTTATCAACCAACCAAATGGAGTACAATCAATTTAGATATGTTAGAAATTAAAGGTACAATCCCAAATTACTTATGGGATTAAAAATCAAGGCGGACCATGGATTGAAGGAATTTAGCAATGGCAAAACCAGCAGAGTAAATAGTTCAATAAAATGGATATGAAAGTGAAGGCACAGATTAATCCCAGTCTTCCAAAATGTTTGTTAAGTCTGTGGAGTGGTAAAATAAAATTGCAAATATTATATGGTATGTTCATACTAAGAGACTTGGGTATGAATTTGAGAAAATTAACTCCAAGTGAAATAGCTGTCGAAACTATGCTGCAAAGGAAAATAGAGATGAATTTTTTACAGAAGGTGTGTGTAATTATTATTTATGTGACATGACAGAAATGCAGTTACAAAAGATGCCAGATTAAGTTCCCAGATCAAATAAGGAAGCTAATTTGTAATCCAAGATTTTACTTGCAGTAATAATAGTTGCAGGAAAAAAACATCTGTTTTAACCAGGAGGTCAAGGGAGGAATAAACTGTGGTAATTTTATTGTCCATGGGTAGTTTGGGGATTTTTATTGTTTTGGGGTTTTTTGTTTGTTTTGGTTTTGGCACAATTTCATCTTCAGATTCATATTTGCTTTATTCTGAGGGAGGGTTTTTTGGTTGTCTGGGGTTTTTTTAATGTTTTATTCATGTTTGCCAAGACATATCCATTTGAACAGAACTATTGCTTCCATGCCATAATTTTTTATTTTTACTGCATTGTTTGGCTAATAGCTGCATCTATATTTTTCAAAATAAAGGCACTCAATGCATTAAAAACACCTCTTGTGTAAAATATTCCTCACAATAAATTATTATTTTCTTGTATGTTTTAAATACTCAGAAGTTCATCTGATTAAGCATCTGCTTTGTTATTTGAGACAGAAACAAACAAGTAAATAAACATAATTATACGGCCAATGATTAAGCCCATGCATTTAAAAATTCAAGCAAATTATTATTTTTTCTTTGATTTAAAGACAGTTGCTGTGCTATTAAAAAAACTATCAATTATTATAAAATACTCTAAACCAAAATAATATATTAAATCAATTATATTTTACAAAATTATAATTCAAAAGTAACACTTCAGAACAAAAGTAACTCTGAAAAAGTTATAGTTCTACAGAGACAGAAAAATTAAATGCAGGACTGATTAAAGCATCATTAAATATAAATAATAAAAAAGTCATGATAGTAAAGGCTGTTTTTTAGAATTTAATATGGGTATTGTGTTATGCCTCTGTTTAAACACCTACAGATACAGTTCCTAGAGCAGTGACTTTAAACAGTATTTGTTATTCTGAAATTGGATTTATTTTAGTATTTTCAAATTGTGTCTACAGTCACTAAACTCAGTCCTGTCATCACACCCATAAGAACCTAATACCATGAGAAACCTTAAATATCTTGGTCCGTGACTAGTTGATAAAAATAACTCCCAGGAGCCTTGGGCATGTTTGGAATAACAGACAAAAAGATAATGTAGGTAATCTCAAATGGTGCTCTACATGTAAATATTCTACAGTGAGAAACTGACCTCTAGAATTTGGGCTATTTAAATTGTTTTCATATATTGAAAAAAATAGTGAATTGTTTTATACAACCAACACTCACAATTAAAATATTCAGCATTTCTGGACCATTTGGCTAGATTTTTATTTTTAGAAATGAAAAGTACTTTCAGCAAGTACTTTGTTTTCACTGCCCCCACTATGACCTTTATATGGATATCCTTCCATTATTTTTTTTTCTTTTGTGGATGTGTTTGAATACTTGAGTTTAAATAAATGCATTACAAACTTGACTGGAATAAGGAGAATGAAGAGGTCGTAGTGAAGGATAAGGATATGAAGTTGTTTGTAAACATCTGCAGTACATGCATTTAGAAAACAATCTCCAAGTAGATCCTAGAGGCATAATTAAGAAAATTGGATAAAAACAAGCAGTGAAAAAAAAGTGAATATTAAGGTAAAGCCTCCAAGTAAACTGTGTTCTATTACTTTGTTGAACAACAGAATAAAATTCTCTAGAAGTGGGGGAATTTTGCAGCTCTTGATTCAGCTAAAGTGAGACTGGACAAAATATTTGTGAGATAATTCTGTGAAGAAATTTACTAGATGACCTAATAAATATTTCCCCTTTTTCTAATATTTTTTTCCTATGGAAGGATAATTATTAAGATTTCCTATGTATCATTTTTTATTATATTGATCTAAATTAATGTGA